>JAZKJV010001414.1:0-407131 GCA_037367405.1 Ottelia alismoides | reverse complement strand
TTATTACACGCTTCTGCAATTTCATTGTGTCCTGTTGTCTGCCCTATCGCCTGGTTGCCTGCATTATTCAATGCTTACTGTTAACGTGCCAAGTTATGATGCTTTATTTGCTATCATCATTTTTAACCATGAACAGCTTTCTTCAGCCATTGCTTAAACAAATGTACTAAGCCTTCTCCCACTATAAGTAGGGTCGGCTACATGGATTCTTGCTCAAATCCATGTAAGATTCGACTATTTTTTACGCTGGCCGTCGACTACCTAACGCAACCACTGCAAAAGTGGGATTTGAACCACTGTAAGATTCGACTATTTTTATTACTTATGTCATATAAAACAAATAAACTATATCTGCAAAAGGAAGCACCAAACTATTTATTTAAATGCATGATACAATCAACTCATCTTGCTCGTTTATTTATTTTCAGCCAGTAGGTTTAGGGAAGATTGCAAAGCTTATAAATGCTGGCAAAATAGATTCTGGGGAGCTCATTACTATGAAAACTCTGAAGGTACTTATTGGTCAGTCTCACGAGGTGCTCATTCACGGAGGTTAGATTATGATGCTATGTTTATGTAAAAGTTTAGGATACAGGTGCAATTGGAAAGCAGATTGAAGATGGTGTGCGGTTGATGGGTCGTGGCGCTGAGCAAATTCAGTGGCCAATCCACCTTGAGGTGTGCCTCAGTAGTCATAAAATCAGTTTTCAATTTTATTTTCGAGTTATTTTTTAATTGTTATATTTCCTTTCCAGGTCCTGACATTGTCGCATTAAGATCGTTCCAATCTTATATTGATCTCCAAATTTTTTTCTTGAATTTATTTATTTTAGTGGAAGTATTTTTTTTTCAAATCAATGCTGAGAAAACAATTCCAATTCAGGAAGTTAATCTGGCATAAAAAGAGCCACATGCATGATGACTTTCTTTTGATTAGACCCCACATTGGGGCCAAATTAGAATTATTTGGAGGTAATGAATCCATTTAGGTGACTCCATCAAAACAGAAAAATGTTTAGGTTTTTTTGTGAAGTAATGAATAATTAAAATTTATTTGTGAAGTATTTTACATGAGGCACACCAACAAGTTAACTTGAATTAATGGCACGTCAACCAGGACTCAAATTAATATTCGACGTGAGGTATAACAATTTCCACCTAGAAGCGCTCCTCAAGAATGACCAAGGACACCCGTCGAGTCAAAGAACCAAAATAAAAGCTAAAGGCTTTGTTCTTTCACATTTGGATTGATAGACATACAAGTTTTCCATGTTGGAGATTTCTAGCCGTTCTATCTTGGCTCCCCGCAGTTTCTCATAGGCACGAGAAGGAAAGATGCTTGGTAACCTTTGTCTCCCTTTAACAGTGTGTAGATGACAATGATGTTTGATGTACTTCGTGTCTAAATTCCCTTATCATGATTGATCTTCACATCAACCTCGTGAAGATCTTTATCATTAATGGAGCCATTCTTTCCAAATAAGCATGAAATCTCAGCTCCTATATGCCACATGAAGATCTTTATCCTCAATGGAGCCCATTCTCTCCAAACAGGTTTGCAACCTCTGCTCATATTTGCACCTCATCTGAAACCTTTGCCAAAAGGCTCCTATCCCATATTTTGACTGTGAAATGCCTCTCCCACAAGTCTAATGATCACACACTGTAGATGGGTGCCAACATTATCTAGTTCCCCCAATATGCTTGTAAAATCATGCCATTTTTTCATAAATCCTAACCAATAGGCTGCCATTGTAGCATCTTGATACATTGCCCACACAAAATATTGGAAAACTTGTTATATAGCATGCCATCCTCCATCTAGTCATCCTTCGAAATTCGAGCAATAATGCATCCCCTAGGATCGATTAGATGAGAGGAGCATCATCCGGAATTACTAAGCGAATTCCTTAAAGAAGTTAGATGGTAATCATACCTCCTCGTGACAAAATATTTAGGCCAGTGCGGCACAATAAATCTTTCTTATCACTTAAAATCTAAGCATGCTATTCAAAAGTAAAGCCTTATCCATCTTATTAAGCTACAAGACCACCTCCACTCCCTCTTTCAAAGGTTTGGTAACCAAACTCCACTCTATCAGTGCAAACACTTATATTTTTTTAAAGCTATAGCCTGTAAATATATTCTTATTACGCTCTCCACCATTTGTTTTATACCGACCTTTGTTGTATACCAACTGATAGCTTGTGAATTGTTGTATAGAACAACAATATTGCCAACAAAGTTGATTTTAACAACACCAACCTTCCGTTCTGCGATTAGCATTTAACTTTCCACATGGGAGACTTGCATTCGATTTTTTTTCAGTAAAGGCCCCTAGCTTGCAAAGTAGAGTTTCCCTCCCAGCACACGTAGTCTCAAGTACGATCAAGGTTCAGGAAAGCGGTATGCGTATGCGTTCGGACTGGTCACCGAATACTGATTAAGCGGTATGCGGGGGCATATGCGAGGTATATGCGGTTCTAAGCGGTTTTCTAATTTTTAATTTAAAAATAAAAAAATATCTACGAATAACATTACCACTGAAGTTATGTTTCTAAATGGAGTTAAAAAGATCTAAGAAAAACAGTTCATGTTAGATGGGTGTGCATATATACTTTTAATTGCCTCATATTTAACCACAAAGAAACATTTACCATAAAAACTTCACATTATATGATTCATAATAACAAAACTTCAATACACATACATGCACTACATAAGAAAAACCTCAATCGGCATATATAAAAATATTCGACGATACAATGCATATACTCGTGAAAATGATACATGAGAAAAATATAAAACATTGCATATACATAACGGTATAATACATTGTAATTGTATAGAAATGCATGCCATTCTAACAATTGAATGAAGAGACAGAGTTATAGAATTAAGGATCTGAATGAAAAGATTGAAAAGTTAGAGTTGTTGGAGCAGTATGCGGGGCATATGCGGGATATGCGGGACATATGCAGGCTGCATATGTGGGGAGGGCGCATAATGTACTGATTCAAGTAATCGGTGTGGTCTGCACGAAGCATGGGCATATACGGCCGCATATGCGGACCGTGCGGCCGATTTAGTGAACACTGAGTACGATATAGGCAACTCACATCTAGACCTGTCCAGAGCGCTACAAGTAATTCTTCATCAAGTCCAGAAGGTGTAAAAGTATTTTTCTTTCTGTTAATCTTGAACCTAAAAAGTTGCCAAGGGTGTGAACCAAAATTGATGGCCATTTAGCTTCCCGTACTCCTTCCAGAAAAAAACACAACTTCATCTCCGTAATGTAAACTTGGGATTAAGTTGTTCTTGTAATGTGTACCCCTGGAAACACCTTACTGCATGCTGCTGCATAGTTCATGCTAATTTGTCAGCTGCAGGTACACGATGCAACAGTGCCATTGAGCGCCCTCTAAAACTGAAAAATCTCCTTCCTGCTATCTGTTGATCAGAAGGGGGAGGTGGTGATGCTCACATTTCATCTAATTGAATCATAGATCATGGAACCATCTCTTAAGCAGAAAACTCCGAAGGAATCCCCATCCATGTTGTCATATGCCTCTAATATGTTTTGGTGATGAAACTGTAATCGTATTGAACATCATGTTGTGGAATATGATGTTGTTGGGAAATATTTATTATTTCAATATCTTTATAACAATCTCGAAGATTTTACAACATGTATATGGGCTGTATACCTTGAATATACATTGCTTGGGAAGTAGCAATGTGTGTGACAAACCACCAAAAGCATTTACTCCACCTAGTATGGTTAATTGAAGTACGTGAGCTTGACACAGTTCATTTTTTGATCACCCGATCACAACCTTAGAGTTCAATCGCATTACACAGGGCCACACACCTTTTGTTGCTTTTAAAGCTAATATAGACCCGTGTAATTATTTATTGTGGGGTTTTAGACAATTGAATTGGGGACCACTGCTGGAGAAGGTGGATCGCTTGCTGGTGGGGGGGGGGGGGGTTAGGATAGTGCTCTTGAAATCTATCCTCTCAACCATCCCTGTGTTATTCCCGTCTACACACAGATTACTTATAGAACAAGGAAGAGGCATATGTTTTAGGGACATCGCTGAGGTTGAGTGACTAGGAGGGGCTGTTGGAGGAAGTGCTTGGCATCCATTGAGAGGTGGCAGAGAAGGCGGGGTGGCATCAAGAAAGAAGTTTGGGTGTTTCATCCCCACGAAGATCCTCTTTTGGAATGTGGGGTTTGAGAAAGCCTAAAAGGAAGACTAGGATGGGCCGTTATCGTAGTCAATGGTTCTCATATATGTTTTTTTTTCTAGGAAATTATGGCGGAGGGATTGGGATATGGGTCTTTAGAGTAGGATGAAGGGTTCCATATTGATAGAGTTCTAAGAAGTTAGCTTGCATGGAAGATTTGGATGTTTGCTGGTTAGTTTGTGTGGGATCATATCTACTTTGTGAAACCGTTGGAGGGTAAAAGGACGATGCCTGTCATATTAAAGAGGGTAGATAATTTTATTTTGTGGCATCTATGGTGTACGACTGGCAGATTTCACATAGCATGAGGTGTTGGGGCTTGGGCTTGGGGCATTTGGGCTTAAGGTTTTGCACTTTCCTTGGGAGGTTGGTGGCAATGCTATCTTGTTGGATGGAGAGCAACCTGGGACTCCGATGGACAGGACGGGTTTATTGTATTTATAGAGCCTTTGATTGGAGAGTTGTAGCTGGGATTTTTGATGCGTCTAATTGCAACTTGCAGTTAAACTTGGGATGACTTTGCCTCTCGACCATTGTCAAATATATTTCTTCTCTGGTTTCAGAGGTTGCAACAATTCGATTGTCATCTATAAAGGGTTTAGCCAGGCTTTGTTAGATCATGCTTTTGATATATTTCTAATTGGAACTTATTTGTGATGAGTTTTAATGTTGCAGAAGTCAGTATTCGGTACTCAGTCGGAGGGGTCACTGAATAGAGAATAATCAGCATTTAGGCGACTATTCGAAATTATTCGATTTTGTATTTAAGTATTTTTAATTTAAAAATAATTTTTAATACATATATTCTTATATATTTATACATATATTATCATCAATCAACAAGAATCCAAGATAAAAGCATCATTTAACAACATACATATATAGAGTTTTGACATTTTCGATAATATCACGACAAATGATAATTCTTGATAATTTAAAAAAATAAAAAATTTCAGCAGTTAACTACCAGTCAGTCGAATAGTTGGCCAATTGGCCGAATAATCAGACCGACTATTCGGTTGGCTCACTAAAGGTTATTCAGTCAGGGACCCCCCACACCTCAATTTTGTATTAATTTTTTTTGCATCATGGTTTTTATTTTTGAGATTTGTTAGTCAGAAATCTGCCTAAGATCTGTGCAAGTCAATATCAGGTCCATGGTCGCAGTATCAATCTTTGTAGGTCTAAGTTAATAGTTGAACCCAAGGTTTGAAAAAAACGAAAGGCGGAACGAGGCGGTCTCCTTGGAATCGAGGTGAGGCGTAGCCTCGAAGCGGTCGAGGTGTAAGCCTCAGATTATATAGAAAAATATGTATAAAGCTACAATTATATATATATATATATCAATGTAATTATATGTTCTTTGCCCAATATATAATAATTTACACTACAAGATATGATGAAATAATAATATAAGAACCCCCAAAATAGAAGATAGAACAACATCATATACATTTCTACACATTTTCATCCTATCAAAGAGGATTCATTGACTATAGATATTGTGAAAGAATTAAACAATACATATATGTCTATGTATTGAAGAAATTTATGTTATGTGTCTAATATATAATATATGATCGCACGAGAAATCATGAATCATATCCATTTCGAGCAAATCTTTGAAATATTGTTGTAAATAAAGTACGATTAAATATGTCGAAGAAATTTATGTTCTGTCTAATATAAGGCAACATGAGAAATCGTGAACCTTATCCATTTGTTTTGCTTGATATATTGCAAATCTTGTTAAGTTACAAGTATTGTTTAATTTGATATTTATGATTTCATTCATTAAGAGTGACAATAAGAGTTTGCCAAAATAGTTGGATACATTAATTGTAAATATGAAGTTATGGGCATGAAAGAAACATTATATTTATGCATTCATCTTATATAATCATTACTTTAAATAAATAGATATTTATAATCTTCTCAAACTACTAAGTAAACCATTAAAATGATAAAAAAATATTTCAAAAAAAGCAAAAATGCCTTATGAAATGCCTCGACCGCCTCGAGACGTTCTGCCTTGAGGCTACGATCACCCGAGGCGCACGCCTCACAGGACTGGTCTGAGGTGTACGCCTCAAGGCTAAAATGGACCGCCTCGCCTCGAGGCGTACGCCTCGACCACCTCGAGGCTAGTTTTTTTCAAACCATGGTTGAACCTCAATAGAGAAAAAAGTTCTTGGAAATTGTGCCAAGGACATCACTACATAGGCACACTGTAGCAATAACAACAATGCCAATGAGACAAAGACCTAGAAGAGTAGGCCGACAAAGGAAGATTAAAAGAATATCCTTAGCGTCACACAAGGATTCACCGACAGTGAAGAGGGAAATTAAACATGAGGAAGGTCAGTCAAGCACCATGTAAGATGAAATCATCGTTGCACAATCTTTAGGAGATCCTCCAAGCCATCGCTGTTAAGAAATTACAAAGAACAGAGGTTTCAACCATCGCTTGTGCTTGCACAAAATTGGAGGAGGTTGCCCCTGATGATCCCTAAGCCCATTTCATTTTTTTTATTTTTTCCTTTGATTTCCAATGTGCCTTTTTCAGTTATGTGGGCTGTTGGTGAAGTTTATTTTGTGTTTGGGCCCAACATAGTTCAATATGAGCAATCTTTTACAAGAAGGGGAGGGGGATGAAAGAAAAATGGCGGCAAAAAGAGTAAAAAAAAGACATGGATAACAATTTGGAAGAGAATATTTGGGATAAAAGATGATTGAGATTGTTATCACATCGGTGGAGTCATTTGATGGGAAAAAATGTTTGAGAAAAAAAGAAAGAGAAGTGAAAAGGGGACGATGATGGTTGATGAGAACATTTTTGGAATTGAGAAAATTGAGAAGAAGAAAAAAGGGAGAAGTTATGATGGAATTGTTTCCTTAACATGGATATGGGAGATCGGGGTGGTGGTGTGTTAGAGAACACAACACAACTTTGTTTTGTATGAGGAACACATATGTGATATTTTGACGAAGAAGTCCCATACTCTTTAGATATGCTTTGGGTTTGATGTGGACCAAGCGTAACATAACCAATGATGTTCGATACAGAGAGATCTATAGGGACTCTAGAGAAGAGATCCCATTTTTCTAACCAGTATGGGAGAGGTCCCGTTAAAGGCTCTCATTTGAGAGAGACACATTGTAGATGTTCCATGATGAAACACATTATTCAAATCTACATTGGATGGAAATGGTCATGGAGGTCTCCATCAGAATGAACCTTTTTCTGTCTTCCATATCTAGAGCATTCAAGAGCTTAACAACATCAACTGCAAACTTCCCTAGATCACAAGAGTAAGATGATGCATTTGAAAGTTTGTGGCTTGTATTTGATTTATATTCCCGGCTTATGCGTATTTTATTGTCTAAGCTAAGCACTTCATGCTCCAACTTAGTGGGGGTGATGAGTTATTGGTAATTGGGGCTTTATGTATGGAGCATTGTTTAATCCTTCTTTGCTAACTAGTTGGACTTGGCTGACTTGGTGTGTCTACAAATAGAGCCATATACCCACTGTACTCAAGAAGCATAGCTCTTACTCTATAAGAAGTAGGATTCTACGTAAAATCATGTTTCTTCTTATTTCTGTTCCACATTTATATTCTTTTATATTTATACACATACACCATTGATTTGGATGTAACAACTTCCATTTTGTGTATGGTGCGATAGATTGATTTCACATGACATGAGGTTTTGTGGATGGAACCGAGGACATTTGTAGAGTAAGTTCTTGCACTCTCTTTAGAGGGTTGGTGTCTACTTCAATGGCATATTGTTTTTTCGAAAGGAAAAGGGCTTCTACTGTATTGGTGTATGCCAAAAACATTACCATTAATCACCAAAAAGATTACAAGCTCAGTGCAAGGAACAAAGTAAATGCACGCATTGCAAAGACCAATTCTCTACAAGCGCGTAAATGCACGCGTTTCAAAGACCAACTCTCTACAAGTGCTGGAGCATGCGCCATCGCATTTTCACCATAAAAACGATCAGGGACGAAGCCAGAAATATCTATTCGAGGGGGCTGAAATATTGTTTATGTAGTTCTTATAACCATCAATTATCATCTTTACTTTTAATATTTGTTGGATTTAAGTCATATAATGTATAAGAAAGGATGGTAAAAATTTTGATACAAATTTTTTTAATAGAATTTACATAAAAGAACTTATAAAATTGAGATTTTACACCATTATCCTTGAAAATGTATTAAAAATAATATCTATGTGAAATTCTTCATTTTATATGAATGCCCTTCGGATAACGTGTCGTTAAGTAACATCATCATATCAAACTTTTTAAAATATAATAATATATTTTTCTGTACTTATACTCTTTCTTAACCATTTATTATTTTAAATACTTTATTCTCAACCCACATTCCATTAACTTTTTTCCACGTCAATCACCGTCATTAGCTTGATGTTAGATCATCATGCAATTACTTTTCTACTCCTCCACATTAATGTGTTTCGTTATTTAAAGTGAAAAGTTTTAATATGTGTTCTCATTGCACCTTTATTATGTGTATTAAATTAATTGAATACCAACTATATGTTTACTAAAGTATTATTATAAATAATTTACAGACAACTCACCTATAAGATTATATTATAGAAAAAGATTCAAAATCTAAGATATAAGGGGAAGTATTATGAAATAATTTTTACGTATTGATGCGGACAAAAATAATATATTAGTATATGTTCCTCTACAATATTCGTATCAATTTTATCTAGATTTAGATATATATATTTTTATCTAGTTTAAAATGGATACTTTGCCATATACTTATTATTACATAAGTACATTTAACATATTTGCATCGTGAATAAACCATCCAATACAAATATGTTTAAGCTATTCTATAAAATATTTCTTACATTACCCTTTTCTTATTTGTAAGTTGTTTTGTTCGGAACTATTACATCAACATATCTATTCGCATCTATTCACATTTTAAATAGGATCAAGACATAATTATTACTTATAATTGTATCTACTCATTTGGAATTAGGGATGTAAACATGTATGAATATATATGTATCTGGTCTACCACTATCCGTTTTATACATATTTTGACATCGGTATCTGTATACATTTAAAAATTGATACGAGTATGAATATCACATTGATATTTGCAAACATCTGTATCCCTATCTATATCCGTAAATATGTTCTCATAAACAAATATTGTTGTGAATTTATTTTTAACCATATATAACATAATCCGGTACCTTCTTTCATTGTATTTGATATAATTTTAATGAGATCAGTACACACACACACACACACATATATATATTACGTATATTCCATTTAGTACATCTACATCTAAGCTAATCTATGGAGTATTTCTAATCTTACTCTATGCAAACTATCCATTTTCTACTTGTTCTATTTTTTAAGGATATGGTTGTATAGTTTTAATATCCGTCAATATCCATTTCGTACCCATATTCGTATTTAAAAATGGATAAGGATATGGTAACATCTATATCCATGTAACTACTACTTATTTAAAACTATGGGTGTTTTACTTGTGGAATGCAATTACTCTATATAATAAAGTTTGATTATTATTTTAATAATATTACTTTATATACATTGATACATGTTGAAATTAATTGAATTTCAAAAATCAACAAGATCTACTATATACAATATCTCTTGATGGTTATATTTTTTCAACACAAAGCATATAAAATTAAGACATTATTTGAGACTGGGGGGGCCTAAGCACCCACCTGCCCCCCTGTCTCCGTCACTGAAAACGATCACTTCGGAATATCACCACATTCTCGACCAACCAAATATCCCAAACTATTACGACAACTTGGACACTCCTTCTCAGTACCCTGCCAATCCGTGCCAATGTATTCTCAGAATCTTGAAACCCCATCGGTGGAAACCATGTTATTGCCGAACAACGCCCTTGCGTCCACCAAGCTCCTACACTTGAAGAAGAGATGGTTCATACTCTCCACATCCTCCTAGCAATGACTGCAAGTCGGGACAACTATCTGGATAAAATGTGCAAATTTGTCTCCTGCAACAGTCTATCCCTCCTAAATAACCACATAAAAACCTTCACACCACTGGGATTTTCCACCTCAAGATCCATTTGCAGTCAGCAACACATCCTCCATGATCAAACATCATGGAACCATTCAAGGCCTTGTATGCTTTCTTCACAGAGAAGGAACCGTCACACCAGCTCCAGCAATCTCGCCCCTCGGTTGGTCCCTTGATGCCCTCAAGTTCCTGCACAATCTCCAGTAGCTTGTTCATGAGTTGATCCGATATTTCAGATCTGAAACGTGGAAAGAATGTCTGTCCCAAGCTTCTGCAACGTTGCAATGTGAGTCCACAGCCAACGCCATCAGTCACGGATGCTGTAAGCGAAATGCCCGCTCTCTCTCCAATCATCAGTTCAAAACCTGAAACTCGTTCCATCCCCTGCGATTGTCGTAAGGAGCGACGAAATCTCCTGCACGACACTGCAAATGCCTCACCAAAAATATGAGGGAGCAACACCAAAAATCCATGGTTCCGGAAGCGAGCAACCCGATACATAGATCATTCGGATTAGTATGCACACCAAGCTGTCACATTCACCCCAAATTCGAGCTATCCATTTACTTAGCAGAGCCTTGTTCATCTCCTCCAACCTTGTTCATCTCCTTCAATGGCATATTGTTGGATGGGGATCAGGCTGGGGACTTTGACAGGCGTAGCAAGGGTTGATTAAAATTCAGGAGCATGGTTGAGGAACTGCAACTGAAGACTTTTTATGCTTCCAACTCTAGGCACACTTGATGCATCTCTACCTATATGATTCGTCATTGGATAGATTTTTTTCTCTAGTATGAGAGTTTACAGTGGCTCCGATTGTCATCTATGAAGGGTCTAGCTAGGGCCATGTTAGATTACACACCACTGATTTGGGAGTTGTAGGAGGGGTTGTGCCCCTCTTCTTACATCAAGTTCCAGATATCTTGGTCATTGGATATGTGTGCTTAGGGAGATAATGACAGTGTTCCAGAGAAGCCAAGAGGTCAAGGAGTCCGCTTTTTGAATGGCCTTAAAGCATGTGAATTTGAGAAAATATCTTCAGACTTACACAAGGCGAGTCTGACAATAGCAGAGAAATATGACCCAGGAATTGATTAACTTGCTGGATAACGTTGAGGATTCCAACCCTCTTTTGACCAAAGAACTTTGTGAGAGGTTGTTCCTTTGAAAAATGGTGATGGAAGAAGACTATAATCACGAGCTGGGGTGGAGACACTGCCTTAGACACAAGTGGCTCAGGGAAGGGGGCGCACACAACCTTTTTCGACGTATTTGAGGGTAATCAACAGACGAGTAAGCTCATCCCATGACGGGGAATGCAGATCTGAGTTTTAAGAGAGAGATGCATGTTAATATATTATTCATTGACTATAGATAGTCATGCATAGTGGGGAGGTTAACTGGAGGTGGTCTAGGAGAGGCACTAACAGATACAATGGTTAGAAGTTTTTTTGAATAGGATGCTATATGGGTGGCAATTCTAACCGACTACATTCTGATCAGGTGAATAAAATGGTTAGAAGCTTTTGTGAATATGAGGCAAGAGAGGCAGTTGGGGAGTTGGATGCGGACTTGCGAAGTGATCACCAATAACTGATGGTTTCTCAATCTTATTCTTTAAGGAACTATGGCGTGTGGTCAACACTCATATATGGGAGGTTCTTGGGGAGTTTAGGGTTCGGAACACATGTTTTGATGGAGTGAAAAATGCATTGATTTTTTTGTTGCCTATGAATTAAGTGACCACGAGGATTGATGATTTCTGGACCAGTGTACTTTTGAATGCTATGTAAATGATTGTGGCAAAGGTTCTTGTTAACTGGTTGTGCTTGGTGCTGGGTGGTATTATTAGTCCTTAGTAGAGGGCTTTCGTGACTCAGCCATGGTCGGTCTCAAGCCCAGGTAAATGAGGAGGGTTGCGTTAGGTAGCCGACAACCAGCGTAAAACAGTCGGAGTCAACTTACTAAATAGTATTTTTTTTTTAAAAATACTATTTAGGAAGTTGCCTCATTACAGTCGGATCTTTTCAACGTAGTTTTGAGCAAACATATAGATTTTGTTGGGACATTCTCTACTTGCAGCGCATTGCATCACCTGAATGCGATGAAAATTGGCAAGAGCCTCTACATCGCAACCTAGATGTAGTTCAAAATTTGCAAGGATTCTCGCACGAGGAACGCATGCAGGTAAATAAGCTAGTTCCACTGCATCACCGCCCGGATGCAATCTAAAATTGTAAGGGTTCTTGCATTATGGACACATGCGAGTAAAGAAGTTAGTCCAAAAGAGATTACAAAGGAACTTGCGGATTGGTAATTGGAATATTGGCACTTTAACTGAAAATTTAATGGAGATAGTGGATACAATGGAAAGAAGGAAGATTTATATACTATGGCTTCAAGAGATTAAATGGATTGGGGAGAAAGCAAGGGAGATCGAGAAGACATGCTTTAGAACTTTGGTATTCAGGTAAACATAAGGGCATAAATGGTATTGGAGTTGTTGTTTATAAGGATTTGAGGGATTGTGTGGTTGAGGTGCAAAGATTCGGAGATCGGATTATTTTGCTAAATTTGGTGCTTGAAGAAGAAATTCTAAATATCATCTCAGTTTATGCACCGCAAATTGGTTTAGGTAATAGGACTAAACAAGCATTTTAGGAGGATCTGGATAAAGATTTTACAAGGAATTCTACAAAGAAAGATGATTTGCATAGGTGGAGATCTTAATGGACATGTGGAAAAAGATGCTTTATGGTATGTTAGTGTTCATGGAGGACATGGTTTTGGGGATAGAAATAAAGAGGGAAAAGTCATTTGAATTTTGTGACGGCATATGATCTTTTCATAAAAAACACTCTCTTTAAGAAGAGGGAGGAGCATTTAATTACTTATAAGAGTGACCCAACTAGAACACAGATAGATTACTTTGCGTTGAGGAGAAGAGATCGGTTGTGTTGTAAAGACTGTAAAGTAATCACAAGAGAGAGTTTGACAACCCAACATCACTTGTTAGTCTCGGAGGTGCAAATAAAAAGGCTGGTAAAGAAAAGGAGGGTTCCTAAGATCACTAGAACTAGATGGTGGAATCTCCAGCTGAAGCAGTCGAGCTTCAGGGAGAAGGTTTTAAAAGACTTATCTTGGGATTGTAGCAAAAGTGCAAACGAGATGTGGGAGGCAGTAGCATCTTATATCCGAAAGGTAGCCAAAGAGATGCTAAGTGAGTCAAAGGGATGAGCTCTTGGTCAAAAGGAGGCTTAGTGGTGGAGTGAAGGGGTGTAAGAGAAGCTTAAAATTAAAAGAGCATGCATAAAGCTATGACTAAGGATAGAACAGAGGAAACTGTCACAAACTGCAAAATAGCGAAGAAGGAAGAAAAGAAGGCTGTAAGCGAAGCTAAGTCAAAAGCTTAGGAAGTTTTGTATAAACATCTCGACTCTAAGGAGAGCCAGAAGGATATATTCAGGTTGGTCAAAGTAAGAGAAAGAAAGATCAAAGACCTTTCTCCAGTGAAATGCATTAAGGACGAGGAAGGTCACGTGCTTGTACTCAGAAGGATATAGAGACTAGATGGGAGCAGCACTTCCATAAACTTTTCATTGGGGAAGGAAATAGAGAGATCATTTTGGGTGATCTAGCTAGTAGTGAAAGTTACTTGAATCGTGCAAGCTATAGACGAATACAAAGAAAGAAAGTATAGGAGGTTTTGAAGGTTATAAGACCTGGGAAAGGTGTAGGACCGGATGACATCCCTGTAGAAGCATGGAGAGTTTTAGGTGAGCACGATTTCACTTGGCTTACAAATCTATTCAATGTTATTTGGCGAAGCAAGAAAATGCCTAAAGATTAGAGGAGTATCGTGGTACCTCTTTATAAAAATAAAGAAGACATTCAAAACTGTTCAAATTACAGAGGTATTAAGATGATGGATGAGTCACACTATTAAAATTTGGGAACGCGTGATCGAAATACGGTTGAGGCAAAATTTTAAAAAGTAAAAGAAAATCAATTCGGATTCATGTCGGGTCGCTCTACTATTGAAGCCATTCATTTGCTGAGGAGAACACTGGATATTTATAGAGCTAAAAAAGAAGAACCTCCATATAATCTTTATTGATTTGGAGATGGCTTATGATTCTGTCCCACGAGAGATATTGTGGAGAGCTTTGGAGAAGAGACAAGCACTTGTACTATACATTAACCTTATAAAAGATATGTATGATAGGGCTTTATCTTGTGTAAGGAACCCGTCTAGGAAAACTGACTATTTTGACATCAACATTAGTTTACATCAACGTTCAGCTTTGAGTCCATTTCTTTTTACTTTGATTATGGACAACTTGACAAGTCACATTCAGGATGAGTTGCCTTGGTGTATGTTATTTGCTGATGATATTGTGTTGATTGACGAGACTAGAGATGGAGTAAATGAGAACCTTGAGGTCTGGAGACATGCTTTGGAGACCAAAGGATTTCATATAAGTAGGGCTAAGACAGAATATATGGAGTGCATCTTTGATGGAAGCAATGATGAAGGAATCGAGGTAAAGGTTGGTGACGATAACATTTGAAAGAGAGATTCTTTTAGATATCTGGGATCTATTTTGCAATGTAATGGGGGAATTTGATGGAGATGTTACTAATAGAATAAATGCAGGTTGGCTAAAGTAGAGAGGAGCCTCTGCTGTTCTTTGTGAGAAGCTTGAGGTCTGGAGACATGCTTTGGAAACTAAAAGATTTCGTATAAGTAGGGCTAAGACATAATATATGGAGTGCATCTTTGATAGAAGCAATGATGAAGGAATCGAGGTGAAGATTGATGACGATAACATTTGGAAGAGAGATTCTTTTAGATATCTGGGATCTATTTTGCAATGTGATGGGAAATTGATGGAGATGTTACTAATAGAATAAATGCAGGTTGACTAAAGTGGAGAGTAGCCTATGCTGTTCTTTGTGATAAGAAAATTCCTTTAAAAATTAAAGGAAAGTTTTACAAAGCAGTCGTGAGAGCTGCTATGCGTTATGGATATGAGTGTTGGCCTGTGAACCATAGACATGTGTAGAAAATGGCTGTAGCAGAAATGAAAATGCTAAGGTGGATGTGTGAACACACACACACACGTAAAGATCGGATTCAGAATGATGCAATAAGAAAGAAAGTAGGTGTAGCTCCGATCAAGGATAAGATGCGAGAAAAAAGATGGTTTGGCCATTTGCAAAGAAGATCAGTTGATACACCAATTAGGAGATGCGAGTGTTGGGATGTTGAGCCAGTTAAGAGAGGGCGATGACGGTCCAAGAAGTGTTGGAAAGAGAATACACAAAGGGGTCTTAGTTTTTTTGGATATAAGCCCGAGATTGACCCAAGATAGATCTGAGTGGAGGCGAAGAATCCATGTAGCCAACCCTACCTAATTGTGGGAGAAGGCTTTGTTGTTGTTGTAGTAGTAGAGGGCTTTCGTACTTGGAAATTGAGGGTGGCTAATGTTATGATGGATTTGGAGATGTTAGTGGATTGGAAGAGTAAACATGCGTGTAGGTTGCTTGGGATGGTGTACTTCTCCGAAGTTTATTATTTCAGTTAGCGTTCTTAAAACAAAATTGATTCCTCAAATTTATAGATTGCTTGGATCATGGGATGAAGAGGTGCATGATCACTACCTCTTATTATGTGTTGATCAATGGGCATTCGGAGGATGGATTTTTTTCAGCCATGAAGGGGTGTTGGGTAGGGGTTCTTTCTTTTGCCACTTCTTTTTGTTATGGCAGTTGACACTTTAGCAGCGACGACAACCCATGCATTAGGGGTACATGTCACATGGATTGGCGATTCAGGTACCACATATGTGAATGGCATTCCTTTCTTTGCATTCGGAGGATGGATTTTTTTCAGCCATGAAGGGGTGTTGGGTAGGAATTCTTTCTTTTGCCACTTCTTTTTGTTATGGCAGTTGACACTTTAGCAGCGACGACAACCCATGCATAAGGGGTACATGTCACATGGATTGGCGATTCAGGTACCACCGTATGTGAATGGCATTCCTTTCTTTGCGGGTGCCTTATTAGAGAGGTCAAACACATCTCAATAATAGTGGAGATTTTTGGCAGATTCTCCATGTTACAAATTAATCATGAGAAGTATGCATTTGTGCCTTTCCGGTTAGTTTGTGCTTTGGGATTGTTGCATTGTGACTTATATTATTCAGGATTGCATCCAACAAGAAGCAAGCTCAATCAGAAAGACTGTGGACCTTGTTGGAGAAGCCAGAGCATAAACTAGTTGGATTGAAGGCTAAGTGCTTACTGCGGGCAGGGGATTCTTTTCAAATAAGCGTTTTCTGCCATTCTGATGTTTTACATATTAATACACAGGTCCTTAGAAGATATTCGTCGAAGGTTTGTGGGGATGATGAGGAGATTCTTCTGATTAAGTTTTTGACAAGACAAAAATGGAGTTGTGATGGTAGGTTGGGTTTTGGTTACTAGGCTTTTGAAGTAGGGAGGCATGTGGATCATCGGGCTCAAAGAGATGAATAGAGCACTTCTTTTTAAGTGGGGCTTTAGAGAGGAATTGTTGTGCTTGTTTCTCGTAGGTATTTATGACTTGTCTGCGAGGATTAATGTTATGGTGAAGAATGTGAGATCTCCCTCCATTAATTGGAAGGGCATTTGCGATGTCCCTTTAGAGCATTTCCAGATCACATCCTGTGCTTGAAGATAGTTTCTTTTTAGATTCTGGAAGATTATGGAAGGATGACTTGATAGAGAGGGGTGCTCTTGGTATTGCTTCCAACGTTTGTTTACGTTGGATGAAGATAGGGCAGCTGGTGGTATCTTGCTAGATTTCGAGGGGATGGCCTCCTATTTTCTCTTATCCATTTCTAAAGCAACAACTGTCAGACTACATGTGCTTGTTGGAAGAACCGGGCTTGGCAGAGGGCCCATATTTTGATCTTCATGATCATTGGATATGAGGAGAGATGGTGATTTCTGGGTGATGAAGCCTCTAAGGCACTTTATGCAGTTTGAATCTATAGTGATGGGTGTCTTGCTAGTGATCGTAGGTTGATATGGGATTTAGGGCACCCTCTGGGCGTGGAGATCTTCATGTGGTTACTATTAATGTCGAGAGTATTGAAAAGGGCGTTCATGGCACGATTGGTTTTTACAATATTAGTCACTTTGGTTTTTAACGAAGTTTGTTCGAACACATCCCAAGGGCAAACTCCCTCTTTTTATAGTAAAAAATGTAGTTGCTTCGGTATGTTGGTCGATAGGTTGGAGGATGTTAGTGATTGTAGGTTGATATGGGATTTTGATTGGGAGGAGCAGAGAGGTCAAAAGTGGACTGATTGGACATATCTAGTGCTTAGGACTACTGGACATCTTTCTTCGGCGCAGCTTTTCGATTTAGGAGTGAGAGGATGTGGCCTTTTCCATTTTATGGGTGTTATGGTCGGCCGAGAATGCCATGGTCTTTTGGGCGGGTGATTCTATGTGGAGAATGTTTCGACTCACGAAGGTTTTTGTGTTCTTGTTTGTGCTGGTTTTTTTTTCGAGAGGTTGGTTGTACTGGTTTTTGTTTGAGTAATATATTTGTATGGTGAGCACATACCCATGATGTTCACGGATGACATCCTCGAAGAAACTATCAACAGTGCTTATAAGGTGGTGTCTTAGGTTTACTCTTTTATAAAAAATAAAAAGGGGGAAATAAAGATTGCATCCAGTGCTTGGTGACTAGTGTGGAAGGATGGTTTGATGGAGTGGGCTGCTCTTGGTATTGCTTCCAACGTTTGTTTATGTTGGATGAATATAGAGAGGCTGGTGGTAGCCTTCTAGATTTTGAGGGATGACCTACTATTTTCTCTTATCCATTCTTAGAGCAACGAGTGCATGACTAGATGTGCATGTTGGAAGAACTTTTGATCTTCATGATCATTGGATATGAGGTGAGATGGAGATTTCTGGGTTATGAAGCTTATAAGGCATTTTATACTGTTTGGATTGAGTGATGGGTGTCTTGCTAGTGATTGTAGGTTGATATGGGATTTAAGAACCCCTCTGGGTGTGAAGATCTTCATGTGATTACTATTGAGGTCCGTAATGTTGACGAGGGGTTTCATGTCACGATTGGTTTCTACAATAGTAATCACTTGGGGTTTTTTAATGGAGTTTGGGTGAAGACATCCCAAGGGTAAACTCCTTTTTATAGAAAAAACAGTTCTTGCTTCGGTATGTTGGTTGATTGGTTGGAGGATGTGGAGCATCTCTTTCTCATGTTGTTTTGGACATGAGATATGAAGAGGTGCGAATATGTTGAGTGGACATATCCAGTGCTTAGGACTATGAAATATCTTCCATTGGTGCGACTCTTTGATTAAGGAGAGAGAGGATGAGACCTTTTTCATTTTTATTGATGTTATAGTTGGTCAAGAATGCCATGGTCTTCGGGCGAATGTACCTATGTGGAAATTGTTTTCTCACGGAAGGTTTTTGTTGGCTTCTTGTCTTGGTTGTATTGTTTTTTTCGAGAGGCTGGTTGTATTGTTTTTTTTTTGTTTTAGTAATATGTATTGTGGTGAGCACATACCTAGGATGTTCACTTATGACATTCATAAAGAAACCATTAAGAATACTTATAAGTTGGTGTCTTAGGTTTACTCTTTTATAAAAAATAAAGATTACATCTCATGATTGGTGATTATTCTGGAAGATGACTCGACGGAGATGGGTGCTTTTGGTATTGCTTCCAACGTTTGTTTACGCTGTATGAAGAGAGGGAGGATGGTGGTAGGCTGGTAGCTTGCTAGATTTTGAGGGATGACCTCCTATTTTCTCATGTCCATTCCTAGAGCAACGAGTGTAGGATTACATGTGCATGTTGAAAGAACTAGGTTTGGTGGTGGGCTCATCTTTTGATCTTTAAATGATATTTTTCGGAGGTGATCCCCATAGTGGGCGATTGACCCGGTTTTCATATAAAAAAATGATCATTGGACATGGGGATGGGGATTTCTCGATTATGAAGCATATAAGGCACTTTATGCAGTTTGTATTCAGAGTGATGGGTGTCTTTCTAATGACTGTAGGCTGATGTAAATGTTCGATTTAAGGGCCCTCTGGTTATAAAGATCTTCATGTTGTTATTGCTGAGGTCCAGAGTATTTACGAGGGCGTTCATGGTACGATTGATTTCTAAAATAGTAGTCGCTTGGTTTTTTTAATGGAGTTTGGGTAAACACATCCCAAGGGTAAACTCCCTCTTTTTTATATTATAAAATACTAGTTTCTTGGTTTTGTTGCCATGGTAGGTTGGAGGATGTGGAGCATCTCTTTCTCATGTCCTTTTGCTCGAGATATGCAAAGAGGTTCAAATGTGGACGGGTGAACATATCTAATGCTTAGGACTTCTGGACATCTTCATTGGTGCACGTTGCAACTATTCGATTTATGAGAGAGAGAATGAGACCTTTTTCATATTTATGGGTGTTATTATTTGTCGAGGACGCCATTGACTTTTGGGCGAATGACTCTATGTGGAGAATGTTGACTTACGAAAGGTTTTTGTTCGATTCTTAGTCTCAGATTTTTTCGAGAGGATGGCTGTATTGTTTTTTGTTTGAGTAGTATATTGGTGTCGAGAGGTTGGTTGTATTGTCTTTTTTGTTTGGGTAATATACTAGTGAGCACATACCTAGGATGTTCCCCTATGAATTTCCCAAAGAAACTACCATCAATACTTATAAGGTGGTGTCTTAGGCTTATTCTTTTGTAAAAATTTTAATAAAAAGAGAAAAAAAAAAGATTTCATCCAGTACGTGGAGATAGTTTTCTTTCAGGTTTTTGAAGGATAACTTGACAAAGAGGGGTGCTCATGATATTGCTTAACAATTTTTAAGCTAAGATGGATATAAGGGTTGCTGGTGCAGCTTGCTTGATTTCGAAGGATGGCCTTCTATTTCCTTTATCCATTCTTAGAGCAACAAGTGCATGACCACATGTGCAGGTTGGAAGAACTGGCCTTGGTGGAGGGCCCATCTTTTGATCTTCATGGTCATTGGACACGAGATGGGGAATTCTCGGTTATGAAGCATATAAGGCACTTTATGTAGTTTGAATTCGGAGTGATGGGTATCTTGCTAGTGATTGTAGGTTGATACAGGATTCAGAGTGATAGGTGTCTTGGGGCTTCACCTTTGTTTGTTTTCCCGTCTTTTTTTAAAAAGGATCTTCATATGGTTATTGTTGAGGTTCAGAATATTGACGATGGCGTTCAGGGCACGATTGGTTTCTACAATAGTAGTCACTTGATTTTTTTGAGTTTGGGTGAACACATCCCACAAGTAAACTCCATTTTTTAAGTAAAAAATAGTAGTTATCTGGGTATGTTGCCATGATGAGCTGGAGGACATGGAGCACCTCTTTCTCGTGTCATTTTGCTAGGAAGATGTGGAGAGGTGCAAAGGTGGAGTGGGCGGTCAATTCTAATGCTTCGAACTTCTAGACATCTTATGTTGATGCACTTTTTAATTTATGAGAGAGGATGACACCTTTTTCGTTTTTATGGGTGTTTTATGGTTGGCCGAGAATACCATGCATGTTTGTTAAACATGCCTCGAGGCGCTGACAATGTCAAGGAGGCATGCTCCTCAATGATTCGAGGCGTATCGAGGCAAACAATTCATTAACGAGGCGTCACCTCGAAGTTGAAGTAGTTTTTCAATCATAGTTAACAGTGGATACTACATCTATACATTTCTAATTGGTTTAATAATCCATTAATTTTTTGTTTAAAAATACACAACTAATAATAAATGGTATAAATATAAAAAAGGTAAATTTAATTGAATTTGATGATCTAGTATTTTAATAGAATTCATTGTCAAGAACTATAGTGTCAGTTGGAATTTTGTGGTTGGTCTGCTAGAGAAGTAAACATCCACAGTTGCAAGATTGTATTAACGTTAGCATGTCTTGACATGTTAGATGTGGTTTACATCTAAATCATCCCACAATTAGGTGACTGTCAATTTTGACCACTCCAATCCTTTTTCCCCTTTAAAATTGATGCAACCTAAATGAGCAATGAACTAAATGGCGTTCCTATCAATTGAAACTAAGGACTAGATGACGAACACAAATAAGAAGATATGCGCAGTGCGAAAAATCAGCAACAAATGAACGCAACGACTCGACTTTAGCACCGGTTTCTCCACAAGCTTAAAGGCAACACGAATAATTATCGATTATGGGAAATAAATAACGATATTTGCGGCACGGAATCTCAATCGTTCACCAAACCAATTAACAATATAACAATCCACAAACTAATATTATGTGGTGGAATTTAAATGGTGGAGTTGGCACTCATACCACAACCGGCAAGGGAGAACATGCACGCTTCAGATCTGATCTCCGGAATCGGGGGGCGGGGCACCTTTGCGGCACTTGGACTGTTATCCGTTGGTAACAGTGGCGACGGCGGATCTGGCGGGGCGCTGGATGTAGCCCAGGATGAAGTGGCGCAGGCAGGAGGAGTGGGGTTGCGGGTGTATGGGGGAGATGGTGCGGGGTTCGGTAAGGCGAAGGCGGTAGGGGAGGATGGCACAGGGGAGGAGAAGGCGCAGGCGGGAGGCGTGGGAGGCTGGTGTGCGGGAGGGGTGGGCGCGTGGCTGGAGGCGACGCAGTTGGGGTTGGGAGAGGAGGAGGGTTGGGGAGTGGAGGTGCGGCGGGTTGAGAGGCGCGGGGACGATGGCGGTTGCGAGGGGAGGGGGTGAGCGACTGGCGGAGGCGGGGGGGGGGGGGGGGGGGAGGTTCCAGCGAGGGAAGGAGGTGGCGGCGTGAAGGGTGCGAGAAGGGGAAAGAGAAAGCGGCGGGGAGAGAGGGCATGATTAGGGTTCGGGAGAGGGAGAGCACGAGAAGAGGGAAGGGGAGGTTTCGAGAGAGAGAGAGAGAAAATTAGAGAGGGGAAAAATAATAACTCATTTCAACTTAACTTAACCCTAATACAAAGGGGGCCTTTTATAGAGGCTAATTTCCCCCAAAATAAGCAACAACTTCCTAAAATTAGGGAAAGAAAGAAAACAAAAAAAAGAAAGGATAATAAGGCCTTGTATAATGAGCCTTTTACATGGGAAATAAATAATTAAAATAAACAAAACAAATGATAAATAAACAAAACAAATGTTCACTAAAATTAAAATTGATATCATGCTGCATCAACTCCCCCCTGCTGAAAAGAATCTCGCTCCGTCGAGATGGCATCGTGGAAGTTCTGAAGTATAATGGGGCAGAGTTGTTGGAGTTCATCCTCGTCAATCCAGGTGCAATCGGTAAGAGGTCGTCCCTTCCATTTGACTAGATATCGTCGGAAGAGACCACGTCTAGTCGTCATATCTCGGATGTCTGCAATATCTTCAATCTGATCGGCATCGGTTGCGGTTGGTGGTTGGCGCGTATCCTCAGCTGGAATTGTTGGCATGGTGGCATCTGTCGGTTCATCTCCATGATATAGGAAAAGATCTGCTACATTAAAGACCGGTGATGTTTGAACGTCTTGCGGCAGGTCGAGTAAGTAGGCATTGGGCCCGATCTTCTTGAGGACTTGAAATGGACCAATCTTTCGTTCACTCAATTTTTGGTGGACTCTCAAAGGAAACCTCTCTTTTTTTAGGTGGACCATCACTAATTCTCCAACTCTGAACTCGCTCTCTCTTCGGTGCAGGTTGGCTTGGGCTTGGTATTTCTGGGTCATGGTTTGGAGTTTGGCTCGGATTTCAGTATGGATGTGGGTTAGGTGTTCGATCAGATCCTCAGCTGCTGCACTACTTCTCCCTTGCATGGTTGTGGGTTTTAGGTCTAGAAATTGGGTAAGTGGAAAGCCGTACACACTCTCAAATGGAGATTTTCCGGTGGACCTATTAGTGGAACTGTTATACGCGAATTCAGCTTGGGGAAGAATTAGATCCCATTTGGACGGAGAGTCTCCTGCAAGACATCGCAATAAATTTCCTAATGATCTGTTAACTACTTCGGTTTGCCCATCAGTTTGTGGATGATAAGCGATGCTGTATTGCAAACGAGTACCAAGACGTGACCAAAGCGTGCGTCAAAAATGACTCAAAAACCGGGTATCACGATCTGAAGTGAAAGAACGAGGAACACCATGCAATCGAACGATATCACGAAAAAACAAATCAGCAACATGAGATGCATCTGAGGTTTTTCTACATGCAATGAAAAGTGCCATTTTAGAAAATCTGTCCACAACCACAAAAATAGAGTCAACTTTCCGTACCGTGAGGGGTAAGCCTAGCACAAAATCCATTGTGATGTCTTCCCAAGGTCGCAGAGGGATCGACAGAGGTGTATACAACCCAGTGTTCTGCCTGTGGCCTTTGAATCTTTGACATGTTTGGCATTTCTGTACGAACTTTGTAACATCCTTTCGCATTTGCAGTCAATAAAATCTTTCTTGGAGAAGGGTCAAGGTCTTGTCCCTTCCAAAGTGTCCAGCTAAGACACCGTTATGTAGTTCTGAAATTAGGTTTTCACGAAGGAAGGTGGTAGGGATGCACATTCGGTGGGCTTTGAATAGGAAACCCTCATGAAGAACATAAGTGGCTGTCGGATCCTGCCCAGTATCACCACATTCTGCATAAACTTGTCCGAAGTCAGGATCAGTGGGGTAGAGGTCCTTGAGTGTGTCAAATCCTGTCGTGCTGACGGTCATGGTGGTCAGGGCATGTGCTCATCGGCTTAACACGTCGGCCACACGGTTCAGGGTACCAGCCTTGTGCTTGAGATGGAACGTGTATTCTTGGTGGAAACTAACCCATTTGGCGTGGCGCTTGTTAAGGGTTTTCTGCGAGTTCAGATATCTTAAGGCTTCATGATCAGAGTTAAGGACAAATTCACGTTGGATCAGGTAATGCCTCCAATGCTTGAGAGCTTGTACCACAACATAAAATTCGACATCATAAGTGGAGTAGCGTGATATGGCTTCATTCAATTTCTCACTGTAGAATGCGACATGTCGGCCTTCTTGACTTAGGACAACACCAATCCCGACATGTGAGGCGTCGCAATCGACTACAAAAACCTTGGTGAAGTCGGGAAGTGCCAAAACAGGGGCATGTGTCAATTGGTGTTTTAAATTTTGAAAGCTGGTTTCTGCTTCAAGAGTCCAAGCGGGTGCACCTTTACGCGTGCACTCTACCAACGGAGCTGCACAAGTGCTAAAGTTCCGGATGAAGCGGCGACAAAAAGAAGCCAATCCCAGAAAGCTGCGAATCTCAGTGAGGGTTTTGGGCACGGGCCAACTCTGAATGGCCTGAATCTTGGAGGGGTCAACTTTAAGTCCATCGACCGTGACAATGTACCTTAAGAAGAGGACCGTGTCAGACATGAAGGCGCATTTCTTGAGGTGGACATATAGTTGTTGGGCTCTCAGGGTTTCCAGGACTTGTCGTAAGTGGGATAAGTGGCCTTCTTTGGTCAAGCTGTAGATCAGTATGTCATCGAAGTACACAACCACAAACTTACCGATGAAGGGTCGCAATACATGGTTCATGGTCCGCATGAAGGTGCTGGGGGCATTCGACAAGCCGAAGGGCATTACCGTCCATTCATATAGGCCCTCTTTGGTTTTAAAAGCGGTCTTCCACTCGTCTCCAGGTCGGAGGCGAATCTGGTGGAGCCACTGCGAAGATCCATTTTGGAAAACAATTTGGCACCCGATAGCATATCAAGCATGTCATCAAGACGCGGAATGGGAAAACGATACTTGATCGTTATCTTGTTGATAGCGCGACTATCCACACACATTCTCCATGTACCATCTTTTTTTGGGGTAAGCAGAGCAGGGACCGCCACGGGGCTCATACTCTCTCGAACATACCCACGTCGTAGAAGATCAGTGACCTGCTTGTTCATTTCTTCGTGTTTACTTGGGCTCATCCGGTAATGGGGTAAGTGGGGTAGGCTGGCTCCAGGGACTAGGTCAATGTGATGTTGAATGTCTCGCAATGGGGGTAGTCCTTCAGGCAACTCCTCAGGCATAATATCAGCGAACTCATGGATGATGTGCTTTATCTCAGGCGGGACTTCGGGTGTAGTTGTCTCTTGATTGTCCACTTCACGTCCCATTAATGCATAAATGGTGGAGCTCTCCTGAATTTCACGTTGGAATGTCTGGGCTTCCATTAACAATACGGGACCCATAGTAGGCTTTGGCGGTGGAGTGTTTTTACCCGATTGTGCGGTCGCAGCTCGAAGTGTAGCCACCTGGCGAGGGCTAAGGGCGTCGCGTTGTGGTCTAAGGGTCACACGCACCTTGTCGATGAGGAAGGAGTAAGTGTTCAGTTTTCCTCTGTGCTCAGTGTCTCGATCGAATTGCCACGGTCTCCCAAGTGGTACGTGACAGACATCCATAGGGGCTACATGGCACCACACCTCGTCTTTATATGAAGGTCCAATGGAGAAGCTATGAGGCTTTGACGGTGGATCGGGAGTTGGGTACCACCTCGAAACCAGGTCACACTGTAAGGTTTCTCGAGTGGTTGAGTTGGAAGACCCAACTTATTGACCATCTCTTGTGAAACGAAGTTCTCAACGCTTCCTCCATCAATGATCAGCGAACAGCGTCGCCCTCTTGAGGTGCAGGTGGTTCGGAAGATGCTGCGTTGCAGCCAAGCATCGTTGACAGCGGGTGTGAGCAGGATGTTTGTGGGTACGTTGTCAGGAGCGATAAAGTTCTCATGTTCAATGACCAAGAAGGGTCCGGATACGTCTCCATCCACTCCTAGAGGCTCATAGTCATCGGCTCCCATGGTGTCAGCAGTCAAAGCAGTCGGATCCTCCTCAGGTGATTCCTGTTGGTCAGGGTCAAGGTCTTCAGGGTCGTCGATGGTGCATAAATGAGCTAGTCTGACCTTAGGGTTTGGACACTCTGCTGCTCGATGTCCTTTTTGATAACATCGGAAACAGGTATCAGGTCCTACAATAGGTCGACTTCCCAAGATGCCTGGTCCGGGGTTTCCAGTAGGTGGTCGGGCGACGACAGGAGTTGATGGTTTGGCTTGGGGTTTACCCGCAACGATGGATGGGGAACCTATCGGTTTGGAGGTCGTCATCGGGGTACTGGTGCGAGGGACGGAGTTCACAGAGAAGGACATCTTCCTTGTCCGGGCTTTAGCGAGCTTGGTCTCAGCCCGTTCAGCCTACTTGTAGGCTTCGTCGACGTCTCGACAGTTGTGGAGATAGAGTTCATCCTGGATAACTTGGCGGAGGCCTTGCATGTAACGGGTGACTTCCTGAGTAGGAGTCTCCTGCAAGCGGTTGCGATGGACTAGGGATTGGAACCCTTCGGTGTATTCCTTCACGCTCATGGTGCCTTGTCTCCATGATTGCAGTCGTGCGTATAGATCTCGTTTGTAATCTTCCGGCACGAATTTGGTTTTCAGTTTGGCTTTCATCTTGCTCCAACTGCGGATCTTACTTTTTCCCTTTTGTTTGCGTTCAGATTGCAAACGGTCCCACCATAGCAGAGCATGTCCCTTTAATTTTATTGTGATGAATTGAACTTTTCGTTCGCTAGGCATAGACTTCCACACAAAGAAGTGTTCGACGGTTTGGAGCCAATCCAAAAAGACATCTGGGTCTCGTCCTCCATCAAATTCCGGAACATCGAGACGGATGCCTCGATCCCATCCGTCATCGGATCTAGGTCCAGGTCGTGGCAGGAATTGATATCCAGAGGTGAGGGGATCTTGAGTCTTGGAAGTGAAAGGGGTGTCATCTCCTGGTCCTTCTTCTTCGCTTCCTTGTGATTGCCAATCGCTAACATGTTCGTCAGAAGTAGATGAGCTAGAGTCGCGAGAAGTGTTACTCTGGGAGTGCGGTCTCCGTCTAGTACGTCGACCTTTGTTGGGTGTTTCATCACTATTTTTTTTCTAGCATCTGACAAGTTAGGGTGGCGATTTGTCCGCTCAGGCTTTCGAACATCCGTTCTACTTTAGCATCCAAGGATTGTAACGTTAGCTCAGGGTGTGAGGTGTAGCCGGTTTTAGAAGTAGACGATTTTTCGGCCATAGGAATCCTAGGTTTTCTGCTCTCTTTGTTTTGGGATTTTTTTGTTTTTTTGTTCCTCTTTTTTTTGTTGTTTTGTTTTGTGTGTTTTTTTATAGAATGAATAATTGGGATGCAGACGAAATGCACAATCGTTAAGCTCTGATATCAAATTGATGCAACCTAAATGAGCAATGAACTAAATGGCGTTCCTATCAATTGAAACTAAGGACTAGGTGACGAACACAAATAAGAAGATATGCGCAGTGCGAAAAATCAGCAACAAATGAACGCAACGACTCGAATTTAGCACCGATTTCTCCACAAGCTTAGGGCAACACGAATAATTATCGTTTATGGGAAATAAATAGCGATATTTGCGGCACGGAATCTCAATCGTTCACCAATCCACAAACTAATATTATGTGGTGGAATTTAAATGGTGGAGTTGGCACTCATACCACAACCGGCAAGGGAGAACATGCACGCTTCAGATCTGATCTTCGGAATCGGGGGGCGTGGCACCTTTGCGGCACTTGGACTGTTATCCGTTGGTAACAGTGGCAGCGACGGATCTGGCGGGGCGCTGGATGTAGCCCAGGACGAAGTGGCGTAGGCGGGAGGAGTGGGGCTGCGGGTGTATGGGGGAGATGGCGCGGGGTTGGGTAAGGCGAAGGCGGCAGGGGAGGATGGCATAGGGGAGGAGAAGGCGCAGGCGGAAGGCGGGGGAGGCTGGTGTGCAGGAGGGGTGGGCGCGTGGCTGGAGGCGGCGCAGTTGGGGTTGGGAGAGGAGGGTTGGGGAGTGGAGGTGCGACGGGTTGAGAGGTGCGGGGACGATGGCGGTTGCGAGGGGAGGGGGTGAGCGACTGGCGGAGGCGGGGGGGGGGGGGATTCCAGCGAGGGAAGGAGGTGGCAGCGTGAAGGGTGCGAGAAGGGGAAAGAGAAAGCGGCGGGGAGAGAGGGCGTGATTAGGGTTCGGGAGAGGGAGATCACGGGAAGAGGGAAGGGGAGGTTTCGATCGATCGAGAGAGAGAGAGAGAGAGAGAGAGAGAGAGAATTAGAGAGGGGAAAAATAATAACTCATTTCAACTTAACTTAACACTAATACAAGGGGGCCTTTTATAGAGGCTAATTTCCCCCAAAATAAGCAACAACTTCCCAAAATTAGGGAAAGAAAGAAAACAAAAAAAAAAGAAAGGATGATAAGGCCTTGTATAATGAGCCTTTTACATTGGAAACAAATAATTAAAATAAACAAAACAAATGATAAATAAACAGAACAAATGTTCACTAAAATTGAAATTGATATCATGCTGCATCAAAAATCTGTTAGTATCTTAAGTTGGAGCAATGAAAAGCAAACTGTAGATGTTTATAAACCCATGATCTTAATGATTTCAAGATTTGTTTTCTTTTAGTGGGCATGCAGTTTTTTGACTGAGGAAATACAGCTATGCATCTACAGACATGACTTGTATTTAGGCCTCTTAGATCGTGCTCTATCACAGTTCTACAACTTTAGTTAGTTCGTTACATATAAAGTAGAAGAGCAGTCGTGTAGGAGACCTTTTAGCTTCCGTAGCTAATTTATGTTCTAATACAGTGGTCTGCTAATTTATGGAAGTTGGAAATATTCCTTTTCCAACCTGTTACGAAGTGTTGACAATTAACCTTTTCTTTTGATCTGTACGGAAATGTTGTGTAATTTATGTGCTATAGTTTTTAAGGAGGTGATTGGGTATTTGTTATAATCAAAGTCATGATCCATGACTATTTGTCAACATATATACTATGTAAAGAAGGTTAATCTTATGCGATGTATGTTAATATTTATGATTTTTTACCATTACGCCTCTCTTAGTTTCGGCACTATCAATTACACCCCTCTCATTTTTGCCATATAACTTGTGCCCCTGCCTTCTTGGGCGATTAACAACTGTGCCCCACATGTCAATTACCGTCCATTCCTCTCCAAACAGATGCTATCTTAGGGGCACAAGTGTAATCGAAAAGAAAAAATGGACATGCATAATTTTTTGAGAGCCCCATCCCCCTTCCTCTCCTACCTACTCTCATCACAGCCACCCTTCAGTCAACCCACCTAACCGACCCTCCTCTCGGTTGTCTACCACTCTGCGACTACTGCCTCAATATGATGAGTTGATCACGAATCAACTCCTTCCTCCACTTCCCATTTCTTCCCCTGCATGATCCTCACAATTCTACTAAGTGGGCACCTACAACCACTCTCCTTTGCCTTTTACACCTTGTCCTCATCCTGGGCGCCAACAACCACACTCCCTTTCTCCTTTTACTCGTCCTCATCCTCCTTAAACACCCTAAGATCCCTACACTCAAGAGCACACCTCCCCCCTCCTCCTGCAACACCCCCTCACCCTTCTTGTATCCATATCCATATCCCCCATATGCAATAACCTTACCCCATATAACTTCCCCCTCCACCTATCCACAGAGCCTCCCTATCTCGAAGTGGGATCTACCCCTTCCTCCTCATAGAAACCCTCGATCTGTTGGCAATTCTCGTTGACCCCGTCGTGGCATGCAACATGTCATGAACGGGAACCTGAACCCGACACATGGGAGAACGAGGTCCGCCATTGCATCCTCCGTCACACAGAGGAATAACGACATCACCACGAACCTCAAGATCGATGACGACGGTAGTGGTTGCGGGTGGACGATCGCGATGATGTTGCAGCTCTAGAACCCCGCCTCCCCGAATACGCAGTTGACCATGAAATTGAGAGGATTGGTTGCCACATCTCCACTTTCACTCCATGTAAATGTCGTGTTGACGAGTATGATTGCTACTGCAATGTGAAGGAGAGCTCGAAGAGGTTGGGGATATGGCAATGTCCATTAACGAGGATGAAGGTACTACTACGATATTTTGTTTGGTCTTTAGTTAGAAGGATATGGGTCAAGACTAGGGTGTAACATGGGTCGGGCTCGAGACGAGCCCAACCTAGCCTAACCCATGCCCATCTGTGAAATTGGGCCCCCAGATCGGGTCCAACCCACTACTTTCTCAATCATTGGGCCCAAGTCCGGCTGCCTGAGCCCTAACCCACAATAGGATGGGCCGAGCTTGGGTCGAGTCGGCCCATGATGTGTCCTAGAGTAAATGAAATGGTATAAAAAATTACATACAACTCTGCTAGAGTACAAATTGTTTGCCACATATATTTAAAAGTTTTTAATTTTAGAAGTTGGCAGAATATTTGAGTATAAAGATTTGACTGTAAAAATGAAAATCAAATGAATTACATTTACAACTATTCAAATCAATGCATCTACCTTGGAAGAAAATGTTGCATGTGATCATACACTTTCATGTGTCCACTATTCAAGTGCCTTGAACATGCTCCACATAACACATCCTCTTGCAAAGTTTCATTTCAGGACAAGTTTCATTAGAAGAACATGGTAGACTAGAACCCTAATGACGTCATTACATAAAGATAATAGAACTAGAGATGAAGCTGTAGAAACCTTTTGTCGTATGACACCAATTTGGCAGAACTTTTAGAAGAAAATTTGCATACCCATTGAAATGTACACCTCAACACAAGTTATACAACCATCTAGATACAAGAAGTAAGATTCAAAACATGCAATCAAGATGAATGCTCCCATCAAATAAAAAAGACAATCCACAATTAGTTCATGCAAGTATGAAATATGCAAGTGTTGCAAAGAGAATGGGGTAATCTACTTGATCACTACACTACTAGAAAACTAACAATAAATCTAGATTTTGAATGCAAGTCCACATCCACAGGGTTTGAAGTAATTGATCTTGTCCATGTGTTGCCAACAAAATTAAAACCACCTGAAATGTAGTAGCCAATTAACATTTAGCTAGATATTCAAATAAAAGTATGTATCAATATCCAAAAAACTAAATTTTACTTACCGTATATAACATTATCTCTTCACTAGATATTTGGCAGCTAATCCTATCACTCTTCGATGGTTGGTAAAGCTGTATTTAACAAAAAAGTTAATCCATATGGGAAAAAATATAGATATAATCCTTCTTCAACGTAAAGCATGATAAGATCTTGTATTTAGGCTGTAACCTCCTAATAAAAGTGCGAACGTGGGGATTTTGTACATTTCTAAAAGTGATTTCACTAGATATAATTCATTTTGCAAATTCCAGCTTGCATTATTCTTGATCAAATTTCCAAGTTGATATTGAACTGTCTTCATCAGAGGTGGTGACATTTAGCAAAGTATGCATTTTAGTTTCTTTTCTTAATATAAGTATTTATTTTTCAAATGTCTAATCAGATGGCTTGTCCCACTTTTGGCATGACATGATAGGGTCTTCTTGCAATGGTTACATATGTACATCTCTTTTCCATCAACTACCCTAATCCTCGTAAGATGGTTCCAAACCCACGACCGTGTTTGCCTTGGATGTTTATTTGCAATTGGGACATCATCCTCTATATCTACCATTGTAGGATCATTTACAACTTCTTTATTTTCTTCATTCGACATCTAGTTAATCAATTAGACCCCTTGTTGATGCTGACACGGTAACCGTGGATTTGGTCGAATATACCAGTCGATGCAAACACGGCCTGACTCTCCTACTCACATAGTCACATACATTTGATTAATTTTCAAATTAAGGGGCATCCCATTGCATATCGGCATCTTGGCAAACCTCTCTATAACGGAATTTTTACATGGGATAGTCAACATATGCCCATATGTCGCATAGGAGATGCGAGTTTTGGGATGTTGAGTTGGCTAAGAGAGAGCGAGGATGATCGAAGAAGTGTTGGAATGAGACTGTACAAAGGGATCTTAGTTTTTTAGATATAAGCCCGAGATTGACCCAAGATAGATCTAAATAGAGACAAAGAATCCATGTAGCCGACCCTACTTAATTGTGGGAAAATGCTTTGTTGTTGTTTTTGTAATATAATATATTACATGGTCTTTATATACTTCTTTCGTCTATAAATGATCTGATGTAAATTGTAGATAAATATTTATAACCATAAATATAATCCTTGGCTGTAGCCGTATTTTTTGGATCATCTCCATTAATCTTATTTTACAAAATATGGACGGCAGTATTTGTTACCATGCACAATCAGTTCATGTAGTGTCCAAACATCGTGGAATGCAATCCACAGAGAGGTTCAACCCCTCGGCTGTCCACCTCCCTCCCCTGGCCGGAGTGGCGGCTCTATTCCGATTAAACTTGCTTACTATTACAGTATTTACATGAACATCTATGTTGAAGCCCCCTTAATTTCTTTGATTTTGGTTGCAACTAACTCTATGTAAAAAAGAAAATCCTTTTGAAATAAAACCGCTTCCAATTATAACCTGGCAATGTTGACAAATCTGCATGCAGGTGTCAAGGGTGACTGTCCGGGCAAAAGCAGCCGTTGAAGCAGCCGGTGGTTCGGTGAGGAAGGTTCACTACAACAAGCTTGGCCTGCAGGCACTATTGAAACCAGAATGGTTTGAAAAGAAGCGGAGACTGTTACCTAAACCTGCGAGGCCTCCCCCCAAGTTACGTGATAAGGTGGACAGTATTGGACGGCTACCGGCCCCGACGAAACCAATACCTTTCGTGGTTGAACAAAAGGATGTTGCCTCAGGCGTTGTGACAGCATAAACTGGATCCTTGAGCCGTTTATCGAAAGCACATCAAATAGCTAAAAACGTTTTGGTGACAAACAACGGGTACACTTTGCAAGCAGCAGTTTATTTCTTTCTTTCCTTGGAAGAATGATAAGAATGGAGCCGTGATCTAAAAAAATGGGTGAAAGGTTCCACTGAAATGCTGGATCATTTAAATGTATCAACAAGTTGAGTATTTGTACGAGAGAATGATTTATCTTGGTTGCGAGAGTGGCGATATACTGAAATCTCCAGGTATTCTCTTTTTGACAGCATTTGCTTTGTTTCTTTGGTGATTTTCTTGTAGCTAGTCGAGTTTTGTTTTTTTGTTCTTTTATGTTATGTAAGATTTGAAAGATAGTTATTCTGGTGTCATGTTCTGATCTTGACCTTCTCAACAGAAAGTCTATTGATGTTCTCTCTGGTCCTTTCTTAACTATTTTTGTGTTCCTTTTCTTCAAACTGGATCCATTTTCGCAAACGATTAGAACAAATAGTTACAGATTTTAAAATTACAGATCTTAAATATGCTATATAGATCGAATCGAATCTGAGCAAGATATCTGTATATGCTCATTTGTGTTGGGACTCCTTTCGTTGTAGAACAAGGAGTAAATCCAGCCATTTTTCTGTATTAGGGTGTGTGTTGTAAACATGATCACGAAAGCATACATTAAGCGATAATTTTTCAGATCCATACGGATCAATATAAATGCATTACAGATTAACAAAAGAACAATCATGTATTTTCGATTCATAATCTGATTACAAAATGCAAACAAGAATCAATTTATTATGGAGAGCAACATATTAGGACAAGATTCAGGATAGTTAAAGCAATAAATAAATTATGACAAACAAAATCATAAATAGATTAGATTAGAGATCACTGTGTCCATGTCGAACTGTTATTAGAAGTGATATCACCCCCACAATACCGGTGTGTAGGATACTGACAATCTGCTTCCAGAATACGACGTCACATGATGGTTGTCCACGCATACCAATGATATCATCCTTGAATGTACCTCATAGAAATTTGCATCCAAGCTAAGAGAAGAAGGCCGTCTTACAGTGGAAGAACATAGGTCGTGAGAGAGGGAGAAAGTTTCTTGCTTACGAAGAAAAGGACGTATGGGAATTAAGGTATAATTACATCTAGCATGCAACCTTTCCTACTCCGAATATGCTCTCAACTGGTGCCTCTTTGAATTTTAAGTCCGAGTTGTTGGGTCTAGTTGAATTCCCGCAATGGTATAATTACAATTAATTTGTAAGATTAATTTATTTTGACCCTCAAAATGAAATCCGTAGCAGAATTACCAAGATCCAAATTGACTCTCTTGAGCCCCACCCCGAAGTAGAGCGCACACACATGTATGATCCTCCATTCATCCTCTCTACTATTGCTACAAGATCTTAAGGGTGTGAACTCATATATTACTATAACAAAGTTTTAGAAAAACTAGATATGAGACTAAAACTCCACCCAAACTTCCCTTGTTTCAAATAATTTGTAGATAAGACATATGTTCTTTAGCTAGCTTCAACAAAGTACGTGACGGTCTACCAATCGATCGGGACCGTCTTCAAACTCTCTCTCGATCAGGGGCGGAGGGAGAGGGGGGCGGGTAGGGGCCATGGCCCCCCTCCCAAAATGGTAAATTATTAAGTGTTCATGCTATTTTCCATTTCTAACATTGATTCTCCTATTTTATGAAATTTCTATAAGGGGTAATAATTTCTTTCTCCCATTTTTTTTAAATTTTTATAAAGTACCATCACCATTCCTTTCCTCATTTTCCAAAATCCGTAAAAGCTCAACGTTTCTATTTAAGATGCAAAGAAACAGATACAAATAACGGTCTTACTGTATCGTTGTCTATTTTTAAATACAAATACATATATGGATATGGATATGAAAACTATATTACTATATTCTTCAAAGACGGATACATATATTAAAAGGATATTTATCGCGTGTGAATAATGTTAGAAATATTGTACATATTAGCTTAAATATACACATATTGGATAGATGCACATCATTTGAATGTATTAAATTGGTTTATACTATAGTAATTATACAAAATAGGTGTACGAATGTACACTTCCCCCACCCATTTTTCTATTTTTATTTTTTTTGAAAAATGCTTCCGTGGATTTTCATTGTTATATCCCTATATGTCATTCAAGTTTTGCGTGAAACAGAAACTCCTACGGCCTCAGTCCAGATGAGGTCGATTTCAACAATTCTGCGACCATTAAAAAGCGACTGTCTAGATGGAGGCTGTAAGAGTCTCTATTTCGTATGAAATTTGGATGCCATAATATAAGGATATAGTGATGAATTTTCACGAATTCATTTTTCAAAAAATTAAAATAATAAGAAAAAAGGCAGGAGAGTCAAGTTAGCTCCCTCAAGGAGGCAACCCTATTTTCTCATATATATATATATATATATATATATAACATTTGTATTTTTTCGTAATAACATCTTTTTTAATAATTGTGCTGCTAACTACATTTTTCCATCTCTCCATAGTTGGCATATCAGCATACCATATTTATCATTTTTTGTTATATTTTCAACTAGCTTTTCAATCATATAATTGACCTCATAACGTACCTTATGATTCGGACATAAATCGGACAATTTTGTTTATGATTTGGACATGAATCGTACATATATATTTTGGCCCCGCCTATAAAAATTTTCTGGCTCCGCCTCTGCTCTCGATCATAATCCGGTTGGAAAGCATCCCCTAATGCACGAGCGAATTCGGCCAGAAAAACGCGCGACGAGGAGACGGGAGCCTATCTATCCACCATGAAGGCATTTCGTAGCTATGGTTCCATCAGTTGGCAGCAGGAGGAGTTCATGACTGATTTCCGCTTGAGGTTCCGCATATCCAACGATGAACATCCGATGATGCTAAACGAACTAAGAGCTCGCAGTTAGATAACTGAGAATGCTTATGTGAATTGTTCTCAGTAGATTATAGGGAAAGAAATATTGTTTCGGGAAGAATATGAACTATGCGATATGAGGTTCGTTAGAAAATTAAACTCTTTCATAGAGAGATTGATGGGAGACAGACAACAAGTTGTGTCGTCAATTCTTTTTGGATGACAAATTCAATTCTTCGAAACACATCCATAGATATAGGAACCATAACATTGCTATGCATATTTTTTGGACTCTCTTAAAGAGCTCTACCGCTTCAGTTGCCAAGAATCCAAAGGTATCAAAATCGAAAGGGATGAAAACATGTTGATTGTCAATGCAAGCCTTCTCACGTTTGACAACTTTAACCGTGACAGCTTTCTGTGCAGCGCATCCCGCATTAAAATCACCTTTATCGGACCAACAATGGAGAAACTCCAATCAAATCAACTCATGCCTTTTTTCCTCCGGCCCATCCAAAAATTAAAACATCTGATGACCTGAGTGTGGATCTTTCCTCTTGTGGATCAATAAAAAATTCACAGGTACTTCTTTCTTTGAAGAAACCCCAACCCGCCTGAGTACATCATAAAGAACACCCTTGACAAGATCATGTCTATATTTAAAACATGCGATATTTGGTTTCTTATCCCACAGATGCATCTTACTCCCGATCAACATCAATACTTAGTAAGCATCCCTCTTACTTAGGAGTATACTCCCTTCTGGAATCTCTATGAAAATTCTGTCTCAATCTAAAAATCCAAAAAATGCTAAAATAATTCAGTAAAACTCTATAAAAATAGGCAAAATCTCAAAAAAAATAAAAAATCCACCTGTATTCGGTATAACAATATGCTAATAAATAAAATGGGATTTTTTTTAAATAATTATTAAAAAAACCGTAATTAATTAAATAAACACGAAGAAAAAAAATTAAAAAAATAGGCACCGATCGGCACGTGAGGTGCCGATTTGGGGCGCCCCCTCCAAATCGGCACCTCAGGTGCCGATTTGGGCGATACCCGTTGGCCGCCTCTCCAAATCGGCACCTCAGGTGCCGATTTGGGATGCGGGCCAACGGCTATGGCCCAAATCGGCACCTGAGGTGCCGATTTGGGAGAGGGCCGTTGGAAATTTGCCAACGGTCCCCTCCTCCCCATTTCTTATATATAGCGCCCCCCCTCATTTCATTCTCCTCACAATTTCCCCCTCTCCTTCTCCTTCTTCATCATCTCCCCATTCATTCTCTCTGGTTCACTCATTCTGTATTCTGAAGTGCGATTGCTGCTCTCGATCGAGTAATCTTATTCAAGTAAGAATAAGATATTTTTGTTTGTAGATTTTGTTCTGCGTTTTTTGCAGGGTTTTATTAGTGAGGACGCTATATCAGTGAGGACGCTATATTATTAACTTTTGGATAACATTTCTTGTAGAAGACACACATCTTTCAGGTAATTTTATTCAATATTTTTTTATAAAATTTATCAAGTAATTAGTTGTGCAAAATTGATGCTTAGTTAAAACATATTTTAAAATTGATGTTTAGTTAAAATATATTTCAAAATTGATGCTTAGTTAAATTTAACAAGTAATATGATTTTTTTAATGTCACTCACATTAGACATTTTATGAAGAGATTTTTGTAATAGTTATTTAAATCGAAATTAATTAAGTAGGGGACACTAGACATTTTATTCGGAGATTTTTGTAATAATAATTAAAAAATGTAAAATTAATTAAGGACAGTAGACATTTTATTATGAGATTTTTTGTAATAATTATTAAAAAATTTGAAATTAATTAAATAGGGGACATTACACATTACATTAGCATTTCATTTATTTAGATTTAAAAGTGCACATATTCATGTTAAAATTACTGTCATTTAGATTTGGAATCGAGCGTCGAGAGGGTCTCTATACAGCGCTTGCAGGACTCACTGTGGTGAGCACCGATGAGCCCCCAAGACCGGACTTTTGGATTTCATTTCTGAGTGATTAGTATATCAATTGAATTATTGATTATTAAAGATAACATCCGACTGAAATGTTAATTAAAGTAATTGTTACATCCAATTATTAAGTAATTATTTTGTGTAATTAAACTAATTAAATCATTATTTTATTCGTATAGATGGCCTCCAACACCGCTCATGTATTAATATATTGGGGAGGATCGATTGATGTCTCTGATGACCACGTAGAATATATTGGGGGCAAGAAATGGATGGTTACATTACCATGCCAATTAACTTACATTGGCTTACTGTCTCGAGTTTCCGAAGTCACTGATCTCCCGCTCGACAAGTATATACTTACATTAACTTGTAAGTGGTTGTATGAGGGATCGACTTTCTTTGCAGTACCGATTGACGATGATGAATCAACATTAGCAATGTTGAGTTCAATCGTCGATGTGAGATTTATCCATCTTTTCGTACAAGCTACTCCCTTTAATATGGAAAATATGCCGTCATCTTCGAGGTAAAATTATTCACATTCAAATTATATAACATTTTCACCATTTATATATAAACTGACAAAAATTTAAATAAATCAGGCCAACAAATGAGACCATGTTTGAGGATATCGAAGGGCCATCACAAGTAAATGTAGAAGATGATTTAGAGACAGAAATATCCGAAGAAAATGAGGAGTCCGAAAATGATGAGCCAGGAAATGATACTCAAACACTAGAAGAAAATATTGGTGGTAATACTTGTCATGATTTTGGATATGGTTCGCTAGTTCTAGCCGTAGGTAATGAGGAAAGGGGGAACTCATATTCTGCTAATAACGATGATGCTGAAGAAGAACCGATGGAGGAGTTGCCTCACGTTTTCGATCATGAAATTGCAGAGGCAGAAGATGTAGTATTTGTAGAGAGTCAATCAGAATCCACCGATGATTCCAGACTAAGTTATTGGTTAGGTAGGAGTTATAAGTCGAAAAGGGATTTACAGTACGATTTACAGAAATGGAGCATGGAAAATCATGTGCAGTATAAACCCAAAGCATCAAACAAGCAGATTTTCACTGCTGTTTGTATCTATGAAAACTGTGGATGGCGTTTGCATGCATCAGAGAGGAAATCTCGAGGAGATTGGTATGTTTCAGGATACAGGGGAAAGCATACATGCAGAAACCCAGTCCTTTTATTGAAACATCGTCAGTGCACTTCTGTTTTTGTAGCGCAGTATATTTTATCTTCCTTTAAAGCAAAAGTTAGTATGACCCCAGGAGCGATAATGTACAAGATAAAGGAGGAGTTGAAAATTGAAATCAACTACATGACAGCTTGGAATGCTAGACGTCGTGCAATGGATGTGGTTTATGGAAATGAGGTTGACTCATATCGTGATCTCCGGAGATTCATTCGTGCTTTAGAACGACATAACCCTGGCACATATACGTGGTTCAAGAGAGTAGAAGGCCAAAACGACAGCACTATACACTTTCAGAGAGTATTTGTAGCGTTTGCAGCGTGCCGTAGAGCGTTTAGATTTTGTCGACCTGTTTTGTCTATTGATGGAACCCATCTATACGGGAGATACGCTGGTCACATGTACGTAGCCACAGCAATTGACGCCAATAATGGCCTATTTCCGTTGGCATTTGCAGTTGCTGAAAAGAACGAGAATATTTCGGCATGGGGCTGGTTTTTGAATTTATTAAAACAAATTATCGATCGTCGGGACATTTGTTTTATAAGTGATCGATTTCCTGGTCTACAGAACACTATACGTAGTTTATTTCCACCGGAAGAGGGATTCACACATCGTCATTGTCTTAGACACATGCGTGCAAACATGCAGAGAGCTGGTCATAGAAATCGTACAGTTCTAAGTCGATTCTACGCTGCTGGACAGTAACCATGTCAGAACAAGTTCAACAGCATGATGCGTGAAATTTTCATTCTAGATAGAAGTGCTTTCGAGTGGATTGTATCTCAGGATAATGACGATCAGAGATATTGGGCATTAAGTTTAGATGATGGACATCGTTATGGTCATATGACAACCAACTTATCTGAAAGTTTTAATGGAGCCTTTAGAGGAGCACGTGGTTTGCCAATTATTTCTCTCATCCTAACAGTATTCCTTAGAATAAATGGCTATTTCAATGATCGTCGAGAGGAGTCAGAAGGAATGAGTACATATTTGACTAAGAAATATGAAGAGTTGTTAGAGAAACAAACAAGGGAGGCAAGAGCATGTCACGTTGAAAGATTTTCGTTAACTCAGTTTCAAGTCCGCGATCGTGATGGATTTGCACATGAAGTCAATCTAAATGGTCGGGAAAGTGAGTGCACCTGCGGGTTTATGCAGATGAAACACTTCGTATGTCCACATGTTATTGCCGCAGCTGCAAATACTCGTACTCATGTAGATAACTACGATTTATGTTCGCAGTACTTCTCCAGCGATTACTACCGTCAGGCATACAACTTCTACTTTCATCCCGTACCTGATAGACGTTATTGGGGAGAAGAAGATGCTACTGTTATGTTACCTCCAAAAATGGGAAAGAGAAATGTCGGAAGGCCTGTGGAGGGAAGAATTAGAAATGAAATGGACGAAGTGTGCGTCCGACCGAAATTATGTAAAATATGCAAGCAACCAGGACATAATAGATTAAGTTGTCCACGCAGAACTTAGGCATACTTGCATTTATAAGGGTAATTTAATTTCATTGTTAATATATCATTTTATTTACATATTCATAGTTATTTTTTCATGACATTTGTATTTATTACTGTAGATGGCACAGATGGATGTAGTATACTTGCAGACAACAGCGAGGATATGGTGCCTCTAAGGTATGCATTAATGATTGACTGTATTACATTATTAACTGTTTCTGTATTCTTAGGTTTATTAATTTTTTAGGTACCTATTACACTTACGTGAACTGCAAGAATGTGCTCAACTGGCTTGGGGTGCTGCTGCTTTGGCGCATATGTATTCAGAACTCGATAGGGGTGCAAAGATAGGCACATCTAGGATATATGGATTTTTCTTAATTTTACAAGTATGTAGAGTACCCGTACTTGTGTCAACGTGGTTTATTTGCATCTTCTAATATTTTCAATTACAGGTTTGGGCATGGGAGCATGTACATATTGGACGGCCGATAGTACGTGCTGGTGCTCAGATAACTGGAGGTTCATTAGCGTTGAAGTGGATAGGAGTGCGTAGCTTTAAAGAGAACGTGCATACGGCAACATTAGCATTCTATCGCAACGAGCTCGATACACAAGAACCTCATCAGGTAAAAAACTTTAATGCTCATAATAATTTTAAATTATTGTAAAACACAATATCTAATTTTTTTACTAAAATACAGATGATTTGGACACCATATGCTGAAGTTGAGATATCACAACTGCATCCTATCTGTAGAAGTGGTCAACCTGTATGGATGAGTCGAGTTCCACTTATTTGCTACGATCTTGTAGTGATGCACCTACCTGATCGTGTGATGCGACAATTTGGGATGCGTCAGCACATTCCTCTTTCCGTGGAGAGGATAAACGCTGTATCTAGACATAACAAAACCCGAAGTGGGGACATCCTTAACTGGGCTACTATACATCGACAGTACGTGGATCGTTGGGAGGACAGAGAAGCCGCAGTTGTTCATGAGCACCCGGAATGCAATACCGATATCTATATGCAATGGTATTGGAATATAACCAGAAGATGGATCCAAACACAGATTCCTCCTCCTGTAGTAGCTTACCGACCACACGGACCCATGGAACGACGTCTGGTATGTTCAAGAAGTCTATTTATTCTACTGAGATTCTTTTAAATTATTCTTACGATATTTGTAATTGGATTAGGTGGATACAATTGTACAAGGAAGAAACAGTATTGAACAACTTAGACGATCGACGGACTTACCTACCAACATGAGGACAACAGTCGAAAATACAATTAACATGTTCGATGAAACACTCAACATGTTCTCCTTGATGTATCCCTTCCATCAATATGAGTATCAACAATTCATGCCATCACATGAGCATCATACTTCTGGAGCATCAGGTTTTGTGATTTCTTTCTTACAAATGTAAACTAACTTTTTATCTTAAAATCGTGAATAACTAAAATTATATGTTGTAAATTGTACAGGAAGGGAGTACACGGAATATGGTGGGGAGGGGACGCAACCACCACCGACGTTTCCTACTTCAGGTTTTAGTTATTTATTTATGTATACTAAACTCTTATTCATATATCAATTTTTATACATATAAATACAACTCCTCATAAAATATAGCAGGACTTGGTGAGCGGGCATTTTCTCAAGGTCAGACAATGGAGGAGTCAATATTTGGCACCTCAGGAATGACGTCTGCGGATATGACGGGCGAGGGTACTCATCAGGTCATCAAGGACTCGCATCTCAATATGACCAAACCGGATTTGGAGCTTCAGGTAATAAAATGACTAAATAAAATAACTAATTTTTATCTTATCTATTATTTTCTAAAAAGATGAATATCTCATTCTTGCAGGATATGGAGAAGCTTTCAGTCAATCGCAATTTGCAGGATCATCATTTGCTGGTCCTTCGAGTCAGGGATACAGCAGGCAGGAGATTCCACCAATTCAACCTGGATTCGTATCTACAGGTAAATTGCACTTAATTTATGATATTGCATTATCCTCTTATTTATTAAGAAATTTATGTGACATATAATGTAATTAACATCTTTCAGGTATGAACTATATCGAGTATGGCTTTGGAGGGTCTCAAATCGGTGAAATCGGATTTAGAGGTTCAGGTATAAATATATTATAGAATATACGAACTCATTTCAATATTTACGTTTAAATTTTGTGATACTTATAACAATGGAATTGTCTCAATCTTGTAGGACCATCGCTTGTGGGACCTTCGAGTCAATTTGACTCTGGTCCCTCTCAGCTCATACCGTCTACCCAATATAGTTCAGGAGATTTGCAGTCGCAGATATTTGATAGTGTTCGGCAAATGGAGGTAACGGATTTTGATAGACACTTGTTTGGTATATCCACGATACCACAACAACGTCCGGAGCTGCCTCGAAGACCTTCTCCCGGAGTAAGGATCACTGAGCCTCCTCAATCAGAGCCACCTCGCCATTCAACAAGCGTACGAACCGCTACAGAATCACAAACAATCGAACCGCCACGGAAGTCATCAGCTAGACCGCATCCTCCAGGGCACGTTCCAACGCATTCAGAATAAATGTCCAAGCAGAAGAAGAAGAAGACAACACATGAGGAGACTCACAAAAAATTGGGAGATGGAGGGAAAGGAAACAACAAGGGAGGTGGAGCAGGAGGTGGAGGAGGAGGTCTGAAGGGATTTATGAAGATATGGAAACTTTAAGTTTTTGTAAATTTTTTTCTTATTATTTGTAAACTCGCATTTCTTCTCTTATGATTGTAATGAAATACTTGTAATTTTTTTAAATTAATTCATGTCAAGTTGTACCTTGTTGAGTTCTCCTATATCAATGGTAAATGATGTTGTTCAAACTCTCAATTTTTTCATATTTACTATAATTTTGTTGATATGTCAATCATAAGTATGCTAAGTATGTATCAATATTGAAGAATATAATAAAAAAATAGAGATTTACTTAACATTTTACAATAACGTTATCGGGAAGAAGATGAGACCACGAAGCTCTACTGACAGATCAAAATTATTGTGATGAAGGAAAATATTGATATCCAATTAAATTTATTTCATTTTTTATAATTATTTACATAGTTCCTCAAATGAACATAGATAGAATTCTAGAATATTATTTTGTAAAATTATTTACAAAATTCCTCAAAATATTTTTAAATTATTCAGATGCAATGAACATAATAATAATTTGTAGTATTCCGAAATTGAATTACAGTGAGGGGTTGAGTAAATGAAAATCAGATGGTCTAAAAATGGAAAATAAATTGAGTAAATGAAAATCAAGATTAAAATGAAATTCAAATTCGAAATGAAAATACATAGCAATAAAATGAAAATCATGTTGCTATTCCGCATAACATGAAAATGCCATCTCATTATCGAAACCTCATTGAATAAATAACAACAAAAAATACAAATCAGATGGTCTAAAAATGGAAAATAAATTGAGTAAATGGAAATCAAGTTCAAAATGAAATTCAAATTCAAAATGAAAACATGTGGGCTAAAATGTGCTTTTTGATAAAGAACCATTAGATTGAGATCCAATAGATATCGTGATGGGCTTTCCATTGATGCACGAATGGCGTACATCATTAGAAGGATCCTCTCTCTTTATATATACGTATATATAAGTATATATATGTATATGTATATATAGTATATATATAGGGGACCCTTCTGATGAATCTCCATTTCATCACTTTTATTCTATTATTCTTTTCTTAAAAATCCTAATTATTGCATGAAAATAACATTATTTTGTATAAATTAACATTCATGATTTGTTCCATTTATTGTGTATAAAATATAGTTTTAGTGCTAATATTATAGAATAAAGAAAAGAAAAATAATAAAATATCAAAGGTATTTTATGACCCTAAACCCTGAGACCTAGGTATTTCGATGACTGAGTCGATAAGGAATAAAGTAGGGAGAGATAATGGCTAATAATAACCAACAAATCCCATTTATTAATTCATCAATAATTCTATTTTGGGACCTATTTTATTTTCTATTATTTATACCTCAAATAAAGAAACTTTTTACATTAAAATTGTAGATAAAAATACAAATATGATTTCATACAAATAATGTTTAGAAAAGCAGCCGAGTAAGCCGCATACTCGGCCACATACTCGTACTCGGAGGCCTTGCCGCTCCGAGTACGAAGAAACAATCATGTATGCGGGTTGACCTGCATACTCGACCGAGTATACCCCTATGCGGCCGTATACTCGACCGCTTTTCTGATAGAACTTTTTTTATTTAATCTAAAACTAAATAACCCCACCTGCATAATAACATAAAACCGCATACTCCCCGCATAAAACCACATACTCCCTACATAAAACCGCATACTCGTCTGCATAAAACCGCATACTCACCACATACTCTCCCGACTGAGGATATTAACATAATATTAAATATTAATTTATATATTTAATAATAAAAAAATACCAAATCGTATAAAACTGTATACTCCCCGCATACTCTTCCGCATACTGCATACTCTCTATGTAGTGTCCCCTCCGATTGAATACTGCATAATGCCTTCCTGAACATTGCATACAAAAATAATATACAATTTACTTTTTATACTCAAAATAAAAAGCCAGATTCTCAACTTCTCAAAGCCATATCCCCCAATAAAAATTCAAAATGTATCATAATCACCTTTAATTGTATATAACTTTTAATGAGCTATTTAATGAAGGTGTCTCATTTTTTGGAGTTAAGATGTGAAAGTTAGGTTTTGGACCCCTATTGTACAGTTTACCTGTATAAAATATTCATTTTATTTATTATTTTATAATTTTATATTTATACCATTTTGTAATTATTATTTATAGTATATGTACATATTTAAAACACAAGAAAATCATAAATAAAATATTAAAATAAAATATGTATACAAGGTACAAAGATGAAATACCTATACTTATACGTGTATATTTAATACCCCTATTTTTTAAGTATACATAATATATCAGAATAATATAATAAAAATATTTTTAAGTGTATAAAAATAAGATATAAAATATAAATACAAAATAAAATAATAAAATGAAGAATACAAATAAAAATAAAAGATACAAAACATAAGTATATATGCCAACAAGTAGAACCTTAAAATTTAACGTGTAATAAATAAGTTCAAAATAATAATAATAAAATACTATAAAAATAATAAACAATTTATTTTTTAACTTAAAATTAATAAAATCATTTATTATTTATTTATTAATTTCTAAATAATTTTAAGCTGGATTTTTCTGGTTGATTCACATGGACCAACCAGAGAGCATCAAGTGTTGACCTCAGTCAACTCCGTTAACATCCAACTACGCTTGACACATCTAGCCTTCGACCTCGTTTCACCCTATTTTGGGGCTCGACCCTTTCACCCATTTGCCTCGAGTCCTCGATGAATTTTGTTCCTTGATCATTGAGCTTACATGCCAGATCTCTTCCTCGATCTATGGATCATTGTTTTGCTCGTTGGACCTCGTTCTTTGTCGTCTTCCACCATCTATACATAACCTACCTTGTCACATTCCTCCATTCTTTGAATCCCCTTTTCGCCATGTTTTGCATGTTCCTCCTGTGCTCTAGATCGAGGAGGGTGACAACCTCCTCTCCAGTCATTTATAGTGAGGGAAAGCGCGGTCTTAGGCAGGTTCCAACTATCTCCGGCCACCGTAGCAGTGAGGTGTCCACTTCCTAAGTATAGGGAGAGACATGTTGAGTATGATTTTTTCATTCCCACCCTTGACCCTACCTGCCTTGTGTACAGTCTGCTATACTTAGGATTAGTTGATCCAAAGTACATGGGGGATGGTCGACTTTTCATTCATTCACTCATTCCTTATTTCATTCATTCCTTATTTCCTATTCTTTAGACTTTTCTATACTCAATACGAGTTATGTCTTCTTTTTTTCTCTTTAATATATGAGGATATAGCTCAAGTTAAATATATGGGGTCGTATATACTACGTATATGCATTAGTCATAACTCGTACTTTCATATTTTGATAATTATGTCCAAAATATTGTATAAAATACTATATATACATATTCATTAAAATCAATTATTAACAATATTTTTATTATTCCTCAAATTCTTTTTATACATATTGATTAATAAATCAAGTAAAATTATTTTTTGCAAAATGTTTGAAAATCTTTTGAAAACTATTTGAAAAATATTTGGTTAAATATTTTCAACCTTTGTAAAAATGTTCTGTTTGTATAAATTTCTTTTTTTTGTATGAAATAAAATGTTTGAAAAATTACTTGTAAATTGTTTTGAAAATAATTACAAAAATATTTGGAATATATATATATATACTATTTGAAAAACCTTTGTAAAATGATTTTCAAATTTTGTTAATGTTTGTGAAAATTATTTGCAAAAATTATTTTGGACTACAGTTTTCAAAAATGTTTGAAAATTTATTTTTTCAAATAAGTTGAGGAATGTATACATCACACAAAAATTCTTAATTAACTGTATATGCATATCTATAAAAATAACTTGTAAGTCCTTAAAAACTCAACTCTTGTAAATATAATATGCATCCACGTGTAAATATTTGTACCTAATGTTCTTTTCCAAATTTTTTTGTTTTGAAAAATCCCAAAAACATAAGAAAACCAAAAATCTCAAAAACATTTGCAAAACCAAACGTACCAAAAACATTCATAAAATCTTTTTAAAAAATCGCATAAAAATTTACAAAACCTTTTTCAGAAATCCATAAAAAATTCAAAATTGAAAATTGCATCACACGAAGATTTTCATTGCATTGAACATAGCATTTGCATAGCATTCACATTTTTCGGATTGAGTTTGATAGTAAAATTAGTCTGAGTAAAGTCGAAGATTGGAGCTTGGTTGACCTTAATGCACCTAGCTTCACTAGAAACTTAGGGGAACTATATTTGAGGTACTTCAGGTCTATTCGGACTTAATTCTTTGAGACTCGGGGATGGGTCCAAGATAAGAGAAGAAGGTCGCCTCACGGTGGAAGAACATAGGTCATGAGAGAGGGAGAAAGTTTCTTGCATATGAAGAAAAGGGCGTACGGGTATTAAGGTATAAATACATCTAGTATGCATCCTTTCCTATTCTAAATATGCTCTCAACAAGTGCCTCTTCGAATTCTGAAACGATTAAGTTCGAGTCGTTGGGTTAAGTTGAATTCTCGCAATGGTATAATTACAATTAATCTGTAAGATTAATTCATTTTTACCCTCAAATGAAATCCGTAGCAAAATTATTAAGATCCAAATTGACTCTCCCGAGCCCCACCCAGAAGTAGAGCGCACACGTATGTATGATCATCCATTCCTCCTCTCTACTATTGCTGCAAGATCATGGGGTGTGTGAAATATATAAGTATAACAAAGTTTTAGAAGTACTAAATATTGTACTAAAACTCCACCCAAACTCCCATTGTTTCAAATTTGTTGAGAAGACACATGTAATTTAGCTAGCTTCAACAAACTATGTGACGACCTACCAATCGATCGGGACCGTCTTCAAACTCTCTCTGGATCACATTCCTTTGGAAAGCATCCCCTGATGCACGAGCAAATTCGGCCAGAAAAATGTGCGATGAGGATATGTGATCCTATATATCCACTTTGAAGGCATTTCGTAGCTATGGTTCCATCAATTGGCAGCAGGAGGACTTCATGACTGATCTCCGCTTGAGGCTCCGCATATCCAACGTTGAACATCTGATGATGCTAAACCAACTAAGAGCTCTCAGTTAGATAAATGAGAAGGCTTACGTTAATTGTTCTCAGTAGATTACATGGAAAGAAATATTGTTTCAGAAAGAATTTGAACAATGCGATATGAGCTTCATTAGAAAAATAAAAATGCTTTTACATAGAGACTGATGGGAGACTGGCATAAGCTACGTCGTCAATTCTTTTTGGATGACAAATTCAATTATTTGAAACACAATATCCAATTACCTATGCATCATAACATCACTATGCATAATTTTTTAGACTCTCTTAAGGAGCTCTACCGCTTCAATAGCCAAGAATCAAATGTATCAAAATTGAAAGGGATTAAAACATGTTGATTGTCAATAGAAGCTTTCTCATGTTTGACAATTTTAACTGTGACAACTTTCTGTGCATCTCATCTCGCATTAAAATCACCTTCTATCGGACCAACGAATAGAGATACTCCAGCTAAATAATTATATGCATATTTTCCTCCAGCCCATCCAAAACTTAAAACATATGATGGTCTGAGCATGGATCTTCCCTCTTGTGGATCGATCAAAAATTCACAGGTGCTTCTTTCTTTAAAGAAACCCCAACCTGCCTGAGTACACCATAAAGGACACCATTGCCCAGATCATGTCTATATCTAAAACATGCGATATTTGATTTCTTATTCCACAGATGCATCTTACTCCTGATCAACATTAATACTTTGTAAGCATCCTCTTACTTAGGAGTATACTTCCTCCTGAAATCTCTATGAAAATCCAGTCTCAATCTAAAAATCCAAAAAATGCAAAAAATTCAGAAAACTCTATAAAAATAGGTTATATATATAACCACCTGTATTAGGTAGACCACATATTATCTGATAGCAATCTTATAATATTTATTTATCACCTTTTTTTATTATACCTTATTTTTGTACTCTCTTACTTATATTGACTTAAATTGTTTTCTACTTGCCCTACTTTTTATTAAATTCAAAAAATGCCAAAAATATATAAGCCTTTTTAAAAATATTTTATTAAAATATGGAAATAAACAAGTATTTTTTATCCCACCTTTATAATGTACAACCATGAGAAACATTAAAAATCCTACTGTATGTATATTGAAAAATACTTTATAAAAGTAAAAAGGATTTAATATTTGAATTAAAATATAAATATTCGAAAATAAATATAGAAATATAAATAAAAAATAATAATATTAAAGAATATTAAATCTTGGTAATAGTATGCTTATAAAAATCACAAAACATCTATAAAGGACCGACGATACATAAAACCCTCTGACATACCAAATTGAACATCTATATATATATAATTTATTTCCAATGTACCTTCCTGTGTGTAAGGAGAGCCCACCATCTCACTCCTTCATGATTAATAAAAAATCATGGTTAATGGACTATTATCCTAATTTTTGTAATGTTAAAAACCCTCATTTTGTCACATCTAAAAATAGAATATGGGACTGATGTGACAACCTCATATTCTATCTTTGGTGTATGCGTTGCAAGAGCCATTGCTAGGGATTACGAATCCCACAACCACATTGATGGCGGGAAGCAAGGAGTGCCTGAAGCCTCCGCATGGAAGTGTGCTTCGCCTCCTCTTCTTCTTCTTCAACTGGTGGTGTAGCACCGCGATAGGCAGAGCGCCGCCTTGTTGCTACGTCTATGATCGAAGAACATTTTTTGATTGCTGTTGCACTGCCTGTGATGGCTGCTGTCACCTGGGGATGCAACAATCTTCACCTGGAGGGGAGCGACGATGGATGTACTCATCGTAGACGGTGACCTCGATCTAATGCTGGGACACCAATGGAAGAAGAGGAGGGCATGATTGTTTTTACGATCTCATATCATTTTTATGCTATCAAATTTTTATTTACAATATAACATCTTATTTACTACCCTCATATCATTTTTTACATTCTCGTGTTGCCTTTTGAATTTGTTGTTACTTTTATAATTTTCTAACAATTTTAGATCATTTTTTATAATCTAAGTTATTTTCTAAAATATCAAATTATTTTTCACAATCTCACATTTTTTGCACTTATCTTTTTCTTCTTAATAATTGATGATTTTCAATTATTCTCTTTTTACATGTCTTCGCACGAACAAAACGTACATGAACTTTTACAATAGTATTATTAAAATTACAATTACAAAAATACAACTATTGCTAACTGTGATTTTACTTTACAATGCAGGATACAGTTCTACAATGTATATGCGAATTTTACAAAGCGTTTTGCTATTCCACATAGTGTAAAATGACACAACATTGTCAAAACCTGAGTAAAATAAAAAATGCAAAATCAGATGGTCTAAAATGGAAAATAAAATGAGTAAATGAAAATCAAGTTCAAACTGAAATTCAAATCTGAAGTGAAAACACGTGGACTAAAATACATTTTTTTTATAAAGAACCATTAGATTGAGATCTAACAGAACTCGTGATGTGCTTTCCATTGATGCATGAATGATGCACCTCATTAGAAGGGCCCTATCTCTATATATGTTTATATGTATATATATGCATATATATATATGGGACTTTTCTGATGAATCTCCATTTCATCACCTCTATTCTATCATTTTGACCTTGAAAACCCTAGTTACTGCATGTAAATAACATTTTTTTTATAAATTAATATCAATTATTTGTCTCATTTATCATGTATAAAATACAATTTTTAAGGCCAAAATTATAGAATAAAGAAAAGAAAAGAAAAAGAATAAAATGTCAAAGGTATTTTATGATCCTAAACCCCGAGACCTAGGCATCTCGATGACTGGGTCAACAAGGAATAAAGTAGAGAGAGATAAGGATCAATAATCACCAACAAATCTCATTTATTAGTTCATTAGTAAGTTCATTTTGAGATCTATTTCTTTGTATTATTTATACCTCAAATAAAGAAACTTTAGACAAGAAAATTATAAATAAAAGTACAAATAAAAAAATAAAATTGATTTCATATAAAAATAATATATAGTGTACTTTTTATAGAAAGCCAAATTCCCAACTTATCAAACCCATATCTCCTAAATAGTCAAAATTTATTAAAATCACCTTAATTGTTGTTGGGATAGCAGAAGATTGATGCTGTATAAGAAATAAATTAGAAGGAGAGAATATGGATCAATGCACAAGATAGATGGGAACTTAAGAACTTCTTTTCATTAAAAACTTGAACTTACATACATGACTTGGTCTTTTACAAGAAGATGACTTATGATGCTTACAACAAAGGAAATACTTACAACACTTGGAAGAAGGAGGACACTTGAAGAGACTCTTGTGTTGGTAATGGATTTGTTATGTTTCTTATTGTATTGTTGTATTCAAATGAGGACCTATTTGATGGTATTTATATGCCATCCAAGAGGCTAAAGATATTTTGGATCTAGAATCCTCTTTGATGCTCCTAAGGTAGAAATATCTAGATATTTTGGTGCGAGGTGAAGAAATATCTAGATATTTTCTCCACCTCACTATTTTCTATAATTTTCTTCCAAATGCATATCTTCATGAAGCTTCTTAATATATTGGTAGAGGATATATGTCCACATGTCTTCATATGGGTAAGGGATTGTAGGCCCATGTGTATAAATGCCCATTGCAATAATACTTCATGTACAAATTACAAATTATATTTTAAATATCCCATCTTAATTTGTAATCTCCATCATTCTCTTAAAGTATTGGAATTTCTCTGTTGGTAGAGTCTTTGTAAAAATATCTGCAAGTTGATCCTCTATGCTGATGAACTCCAATTTAATTTCTCCATTCTCAACTATCTCTTATACATAATGATGACGAAGTTCAATATACTTTGTTCTTCCATTAAAGACTGGATTCTTTGTCATAGCAATGGCTGACATGTTGTCGCTTAATATAGTTGTTGGAAGAACATTCTCTTCTTGATTATCATGAAGAAGTTTTCTCGGTCACACAACTTCACATGATGCACTTGTTAAAGAAATATATCTGTCTTCAACAAAGGAAAGGGTTATGGTCTTTTGCTTCTTAGAACTCCAAGATATGACTTTAGATTCCATGCAAAACAAATAACATGATGTGCTTTTTCTATCATCTATAGATCCATCCCAATCACTATCTGAGTAGTCTTTGAGAGAATTATATTCTTCTGAAGTATATTTAATTCCAAAAATTCTTGATACCATGAACATAGTGAAGAATCTGTTTTACGGCTGCATAATGAAGCTTGCTTGACTTGCTCATAAATCTTGGTACAACACTGATTGCATATACTATATCTGATCTTGTATTAATTAAATATAACAAATAAGACTCCTATAAATAGAACCACCAGCTTCTTGAGTTCCATCATTTGCAGAAAGTTTTGTATTAGGAGTCATAGGAGTTGCTTTTGCTTTATAATTTTGACATATGAAATTTTTTAAGAAGATCATCTATATATGTTTCTTGAGAGAAGAATATTTCATCTTCTTTTTGTTGTACTTGAATACCAAGAAAGTATATAATAAAACCGATATCTGTCATTTCACATTCTTTCATCATTGCTTCCTTGAATTTTTCAATCATCTTGAAGGAATTGCTAGTATATATAAGATCATCAAGATAAAGGCATACGATAAGAAAATTATGCGTACCTTCTTTCTTCACATAAAGAGATGACTTATTAGGACTTCTTAAAAAACCATTATCATAAAAATATCCATCATTTTTATTATTCCAAGCTCTTGGTGCTTGCTTTAATCCATACAAGGCTTTGCGTAGACGATAGACCTTTTCTTCATTGTCTTTGGAGATATATCCTTGAGGTTGTTCAACATAAACTTCTTCTTCAAGATCTCCGTTAACAAATACAGACATAACATCAAATTAATAAATAGGTAAATTCTTTTGAGCAACTAGTGCAAACAAAGTTCTAATTGTCTTCATACGAGCAACAAGTGCAAAAGTTTCATTATAATCAATATCTGACTGTTGCGAATAGCCTTTAGCAACCAACCGAGCTTTATGCTTGTGAATGAAGTCATCTTCAATATATTTGACTTTATAAATTCATTTAAAACCAATGACATCTTTATCCTTAGGTCGATCCATGAACTCCCAAGTGTGATTTTTATTAATGATTGTAATCTGTTCATTCATTGCTTGAATCCATATTTCTTCTTTAACGGCTTCTTCAAATTTCTGTGACTCACAAGCAACTAAAGAAATAGTTGAAGATGATGCATAAATTTCTTCAAGAGTTTGTTGCTTTTGATGTGGATGTTCTAAATCATAGATATTTTGCTGGAGTGGTCTTTGAATTGAAGGAAAAATATCTTCATCGTTTGATTTTTCTTCTTCAACTGTAGCCTCCTTTGTGGTATGGAAGAATCATCCCATTTCCTTGAAGATGTTTCATTAAAGATGACATCTTTTGATATAATTAGTTTTGGATTCATTGCAATAACCAATGAAGATATACTTTTCACATTTTTCATCCAACTTTTCTTGTCTAACTTGATATGGAATGTGAGCATGTGCAATAGAGCTAAATATTTTGAAATGACTAACCTTAGCCTTCCTTTCATAACAAGATGCATAAGGTGTCCTATCCAACACTACTTTGATAGGAGATTTATTCAATATATAAACCGCAATATTTACTACCTCTGCCCAAAGTTTGTTAGGAAGACCATTATCTTTTAACATTCTTCTTACTATCTCAACAATTGTTCGATTTCTTCTTTCAGCTACTCCATTTTGTTGAGGAATATATCTTGCTGTTAGCTCTTTCTTGATTCTTTGAGTTATGCATAAGTCTTGCAATTCTTTGGATGTAAATTCTCCTCCATGATCTAATTGGAAGATTTTTATTTTCCTTCCACTTTGCTTTCAACAAAAGCTTTAAACTTAATAGAAGTAGAAAAGACATCTGACTTATCTTTGAAAAAATAAACCCACATCATTCTACTGTAATCGACAACAAATAATAAGAAGTACCTGGTCCATTTATAGACGGAGTTTGAGTTGGTCCACATACGTCTGAGTGTATTAACTCAAGTGGAGCTTTTTTTCTCCTTGATGTCTTCGTAAATGATAATCTACGCATCTTGCCATATATGCATCCTTCACATATGCTCTTATCTTTCTTGATGAATGAAAGCCCGACAACCAACTTTTCTGCTTTAATAACATGAGGTTTCTAAAATTTAAATATCCAAATCTTAAATGTCATAATAATGAATCATCCTCATTTATAGCTTTTAGAACATAACCTTCTTTTAAAGCAATTGATAATGAAAAGACTTTATTTAGAGTCATTTTAACGTCTGCAATTAGTAGCTTCCTTCTCTGATCAAAGATTTTTCATATTCCATCATCAAATCTTAAAGAATGACAATTATTCATAAGTTGACACACATTTAGCAGATTCTCAGTTAAGTCGGGAACATAAAGAATATCATGAATGAGTTTAGAAATACCGTTCTTTGTTTGTACTTTAATAACTCCTTTGCCTTCACATTTTGCAACTTTCCACCCCCGAGCTTAACTTCTGAATTATATCCTTTCTCAAGGCTCACAAATGCTTCTTTGTTCCCTGTCAAGTAGTTAGTACAACCGCTATCCACATACCAAATATCTATAAACACTTCTTCAGTGTTCATACAAGAATAAAGTAATGGGTTGGAAACCTCATCTTTTGCAATATAATTAGATTCATCTTTTTGAAACCGACAATCCCTTTGAGAATGATTTGCTATCTTGTACTTTGTATAACTGAATCTATAATCCTTTGATTCATGATTATCTTTCTTACAAATAATGCAATGAGAAGAAGATTTTCTTGTACCTAGAACTCTTTAATTATATCCTCCTTTGGATCTTCCATTGTCTTGACCTCTGTAAGATCCCTTCCTTCCATTATTCTCTTGTCTCCTTACATATTGCCATATTATTTGCTTATCATGATCTTCATTCTTATCTTTGGAGATGTTCATTTTTGTTTAAAATGCTTGCTCCATTGGTTGATTAATAAACCTGTTAATTGTTTTCTCATATGCTTCAAGTGAGCCCATTAATTCATACATAAAAAGAGAAGATAAATATTTAGATTCTTTAATAGCAACGACAACATTATCAAATTTAGCAGGTAAACTTCTTAAAATCTTTTCAACAACCTTTTTATCTGTAATAATATCTCCATAACTTTGAATTTGATTTATAATAATAGAAGCTTTTGAAAAGAACCCTTGGATAATTTCACCATCTTTTATTAAGAGATTATCAAAATCTCTTCATAATGATTGAAGGTTGATTGAATTTACCTTGACGGATCTTTGAAATTCTTTCTTTAAAATCTCCCATGCTTATTTAAAAGTAGTTGTGCCTTTGCATCTTTTTTCTTGTTCTCCTTGAGTTCTTTCTTCTTTCCATCAATTAGTGAAGCAAGTGTATCTGTATCTTTAACTTCCTCATAACCTTTTATAACAAGATCCCACAATTCTTGTGAGATGAAGTGTGTCTTCATTTGAAGACTACAATGATCATGACTTTCCATATCAAAGATAGGAATGAAGCTTTGGGTGTAACTGAATATATATATATATATATGTTGGAGGTGGATGCCATGGTGTGAAAAATAAGGAAAATACTTCAATAAGGATGTACGAATGATGATGCTCTAATACCAATTTGTTAGGGCAACGGAAGATTGGTGGTGTATTAGAAGCAAATTAGAGGGAGAGAATACGGATCAATGCACAAGGTAGATGAGAAATTAAGAACTTCTTTTCATTAAGCTTTAACTTGCATACAAGACTTGAACTTTTACAAGAAAAAGACTTACAATGCTTACAACAGAGGAATCACTTACACCACTTGGAAGAAGGTGGATACTTGAAGAGACTCTTGTGTAGGTAGTAGACTTGTTGTATTTCTTCTTGTGTTGTTGTATTCAAATAAGGATCTCTTTGGTGGTATTTATAGGACATCCAAGAGGGTAGGGATATTCTGGAAGAGGGATCTAGAATCCTCTTACATGCTCCTACTTTAGGTAGAAATATATAGATATTTTAATGAGAGATGGAGAAATATCTAAATATTTTCTTCACCTCTATATTTTATAGAATTTTATTCTAAATGCATATCTTCATGAAGTTTCTTCACATGTTGATGGATGATATAAGTGCACATGTCTTCGTATTTGTATAAAACATAAACAAATTTAAACATAAAAAATTGTAAGTTTTTCCTTATACATTTGTATAGAACTTAAAATATTTTTTGTACATAAATTGACCTCAAATTAAATATTTTTGTTAAGAAAAGTTGTAAATAAAAATGTTTTGTAAATAATAAAAATAATTAGAAAGCAAAATAATGTACAAACTACAAATAATCACACTCAGAAAAAAGCCATAAAGCGATAATTGAAATACCAATTCCAGCTCCATACAAAGTCAAATTGAATCAAACTCACTTCCATTATACTCTAAATTAAATTATCTTTCAAATGGATATGGTTTCATAATTTTTAGAGTTACGGTTGAAAAGTCGATTTTCTGGGGTGTTTTGTGCAGTTTTACCACTTACTTGTTGTACATATTTATTCATATTTATTTTTTATACATAATGTAAATGATTGTAAATATTATCTTCATTATTAATAATAAAAAATAAAATAAAAATATAAAAATTATTATTTAAAAATTATTTCCTCATTTGTACATGTGTATATTGTATGAGGAAAGGGAAGCTGCTCCATGAAGCAGCTAAGCCGGCTGCTCCATGGAGCAATTTTCCCTCCTTTTTTTATTTTTTTTGAATTTTTTTTCATGTATATTCATCTATATATCCCTCCTACATGTCATTTAAATTTTGTGAGAAACGGAGACTCCTATGCCCTCCATCTAGAACATGTAATTTACAACAAATTTCAGACTGTTAAAATTTACTTGTTCTAGACGGAGGCCGTAGGAGTCCTCATTTTCACAAAATTTGAATGATATATAGGAGAGATATATAGATTAATATACATGAAAAAATTTCAAAAAAAAGTAAAAAAGGAGGGGAAATTGCTCCGTGAAGCAGCCAACTTAGCTGCTCCATGGAGCAACTTCCCTTTCCTCATATTGTATTATATGTACATAATATTTGTATACAACTAATTTCCTTACATATAAAAATCTGACAAAGTAAATATCTAATATTAATTAATTACATTAATTTAATTATGAAATTTTTATTTAATTATTTAATTATGTAATTTATTCATTATTTGATTTGAAAACATACCTTGTATATAAAGATATTATTGTATACCATCAATAGCCATCATTAAGGTGGTTAATTATTTTTTATAAATTAATTATTTTATTTTATTTAATTTCGAAATTCGTAATTAATTAATTAATGTAATTATTAATTTAATTAATTTATTCAATTAACTAATAAAAACCTTCCTTATTTGTATATACTTTTCATTTTGATTTTCGTCTTCTTTTTATTGGGCTCCTCCTCCTTCATTATTCTTCGATCGATCTTTGGGGGAGAGAGGCATGATCTCTGAGAGCGATCTCGTCGAAGAAGGGTGCCCAACCTCCGAGCCATTTGGTGACAACGAGTCGGCCCTCGTCGAGACCATCACGGTGTATCCAATCCGAGGTGAGATCCATTTCATTTTCCGTCGTTTTTCCTAGATAAATCTTAGCTTTAATTTTTGCGTAGATGTCATGATTAATCTTTAAATCCTAAAATCCCAAAAAATTCCACCACGCATTTTCCGATCCGACAACGTTCCATCTCATTTTCTCGATCTCTACACGTTCTCGTTCTACCTCGCACAATCTATCAACTCCGATCACGCACGGTGGCTGGAGACTCGGATCCATTCCTCATATTATCACAGGATCCCCATTCACATATCCTATTTGGTTTATAATAAAATAAATAAACAAAAAATACACATAATTATTTTTCTTCTCTCTCATATTTTTTTGTAGGATTATCTTAAAAAATATAAAAAAGAAAAAAATTATTTTTTCCTTTGTCTATAGTTTCTGTTTGAAAAATATAATATAAAAATTTTATTTCTGCTATTTACATATACAAAAAAGAAAAAAATAACTCCAGCACCGCACGAGGTGGCGCGCACCGCCGAGTCCACGCGGCCTAGGCGGCCCAACCTCCACCCCACGTTCTTCCTGCATAGATCACCTCGTTCTTCCCGTGGCCCAAACCGTGTTCCAGAACGTGCAACGCACCTCCGGTGCCCAGTGGCGCCGTCAGTTGAACGTGTCAGCTTCCCAATTCTTCAGGCTCCTCTGCCGTGTGAGGTCTTCTGTCATGCGAGGCAGCGTCTCCAGTAGCGTCGTCCCATGCCCGACCTCCACAGACCCACGCCGACCGCCTGCACTCCTCAAAGCCAGCCCCACGCTGCGGCCAACCGCATTGCTACCCGCGACCGCCATCGACGCACCGCAGTGTTACTTGCGCGTGATGTCGTGCGGAATCCCCCGCTTCGCCGACCTACCCCGACAACCTCCATCCACGATGGTTCCATCGTTCTCATGCCTGACCGCCCAACCATCCCCGCCGCAACCACGCCTAGCCGTGCTCCAACAGTCATGGGCGGCGACCCACTCCTGGCATCTCCCCCTTTTTGGATGTTGGAAATGAAGGATTCAAAGGAAGAATCCTAGGGTATGCAATAAAAAAAGATATTTGAAAAAAATGCAATAAAGGCCCTTCGAGATTTCTATAATTGCAAAATTCCCCCTGCCAACACACATCACATGCTTTGCGCATGACTAATTGGGTAATTTGCGATTTTTCTCCTCAGCTTATTTCCTATTATTATGCAATGCAAAAACATTAAATATTTGCAGTTCAGTCCCAGTATGTCTAGATCTTCAATTGTATGATCGTTTTTGATGAAATACATGTTTTTATTGCTCAATAAGTTCTCAAAAAATTATAAATACTCCTGTTATATCATTGAACATTGTATAAAATTTTCATTGCATTTTCTTGCTATTTGATTTTTTAAGAAAAGGAAAAACAATGTCTTTTTGTCTGCCCGAACTTTAAAAAACTATAAAAATAAAAAATTTGCCAAAAATTCCAAATAAATTACTGTAGGTGTATTTTATTCCCCTTTAATTTGTTTCCAATTTTTCTATAATAATCGTTTATAAAAACCAAAAAAAATTATGAAAAACTAAAAATCTAATTTTTTTTTGAAAATTTTAGAAAAATCCAAAAATTTTGATTTTAATATATGTTTGTTGACATTTTATTGTATTTTAGCTTAAAGATTAGTTCCGTGTTTACCTTTATTTCTACTGTTTGATTTTTTATAAAATCATAAAAACAACACAAAAATGTGAAATAATTAATAAAAATATTTTCACACATAGAAAAAACAAAAACCTTTTTTTTAATTTTCTGAGAATTTTGGATATTCTGAAAAATACAAAAGAGTGTGGTGTGGGTATTTTTATCCCTTTATGCATATTTATTTCTCATTTGAAAATAAAAAAGTTAAAAAATTAAAAACCACGAAAAAATTTATCTTTGAAATTTGGCTGCTAAGTTTTTAAATCGTGTTCCTTGTGTTCGACCCTGGTTACTAAACTAGGAAAATTTAATAACGAAGACCGTTTGCTTGTCATTGTTTGATTTTCTCTTAAGTGGTTTAAAATATTTTTCTCATTGACCACGCTTGGCGATTGGGGTCACAACGACCCTTGATTATTACATATTTAACTCAACTTGTCAGACACATCATCAGAAAGGTGCCGTTGACGGGAAGCACGGCTTAGTTGTCATTTTTCAGCTTTTCTTGTCTCTATATATTATAATTATTTTCTAACCTTCTCTTATTTGCTTTTTCTAACCTTGCTATTTTTCGTGTTTTTGATTCATCGCCATAACTTTCTATTTGATTCTCGTGGATTTGACCCCTAGACGTAGTATTTTTGTTGATTGTCATGTAATCAGCTAAGACCCAACACCTAATTGATTTCTTATACCTATAGAACGTAATTGGACCTTACTGAAAATTAAATTGAAAAATTAGCCTAATTAGATTTGAGACCACACGTCGTGAGGAGTCACATACAGCGCTAGCACGACCCGTTGTGGCAGGCACCGAATGACTCCCAAGATCGGACTTCGGATTCAATTCGATTAGATAGCTATTGTTCTTCACAATCAATAAAAGCTGCTCATCTATTGCATATAGAGTGCTGGAGCAAGGTCGCATTTTCTATATCTACATGCATCATCGTGTTTGACCGCACATTGGCTTTTTTCGACTTCCTTCACCTGTTTTTGGACTCATATTAACCAAAGAGGAAATCAGAAAGCTCGTTAGGTTTTATTTTTGAAAAAAAATCCAAACAAAGTGAAAATAAAAAAAATTAAAAATTGAGACTGCTAATTGAACTTGACTCTAAAATTAAACGTAATTGATTCATCAATGTTTTGGGAGAGCAATCCCTCATTGTTTGTGCTTTTAATTGCTCGTCTACACACTAAGTAGTAATGCCCAAATCCCATTAAGCCTCCTAAGTGTTTGTACAACTTTTGTCGGATCACTAAACTCTAAAATTGAAAAGATAAAAACCGAACTCTCACGGTCAGATTTACGTTGACTTGGTGAACTAAGGGTTTGCTTTGTGTTTGGATGTCTTTGGTGTGAGTTGGTCACGTTCATCTTCCCGAGATCATTAGCAGTCACCTTCTATCTCCTTCACTCTATTTCAATCCCACCCTCCATCGATTCATCATCATTCTTTCCTCTCGTCATGATGGGCCACACTCCATTCCAGCCGGATTTTGCGGCTTCTTAATTTCATTCCCATCATTTCTGCCCACTCTCTTGGGAGGTCGGAACTCCGACCGACATCCCATCTTCTCCCTCCTCATTCCCTCCTTCCCATTCGAGACATGCTGTGAGTAAATCTCGAAGAGACCAGATTGACCAAATACGAGACCCGGGTGATTACCTTGCTGAGATGAGAGTGCATTCCATAGGAGATCACATGGAGCAGTTGCGAGTTTTAGATGACTTTTATCCTGGGATGATGGATGAGTACACAGATCAGGAAGCGCAGTCCGCTTCTACATTCAGTCCCTTCATTATATATTTAGAGTTCATTAATCTACTTCCAAAATTTTCAAGGGGGAGTGCATGAGGAACCATATATTCATATATCCGAGTTTGAGGATTTTTGTGGATCACGAGCATACCTAGATATCAATTCTAAGGAACTGATGCCGATGACCTTCCCTTTTACACTTCAGAGTAGAGCTTTGAGATGGCATAGAGAGTTAGGGAGGAAAATTGCTACGTGGGGAGATTTACGATCATTATTCTTGCAGAGATTTTACCCCCAGCATAGAGCAGATTTGATGCAGTCTTGCATTGAAGATTTTTTAGTAGACCCTCAGGAGCCATTGAGAGATTTGTGGTTGAGGTTACTTGATCTTTTGAGGCGATTTCCATATCATGGATTTTCGATGACTGACTTTTTCTAGATCGCCATGAGGGGGATGACTGCAGAGCAGATTGCATATGTTATTACCTCATGTGGTGGTTCACACCACAGTCTCGACACAGATTTACTTGAGACCATCTTGGAAACACATTCAGACATTCCGTATTCACGAGATGATTTATTCGGGGCAACACATGAGGGAGATATGGCACCAGTTGAGGTCGTGGCACTTAATGACTATTTTAACAACACACACCAATCAAAGGATATTGATGCTATTACAATACATATGATGTATGTATTGATTACCACTGTGAGTTTCCAGAGCCGGACACTGGTTGAGTTTCCGTTGGTTTTACAGCCAGATTTTGAGCCAGTCCCGCACTTTCATGTTGAAGATTCTTGGATTCTAGATCTGTTAGTATCCCAAGAAATAGAGGAGGATCCCATATTTCAACCATCCTTTGAGTCATTTCAGTATCCATGTCTAGCTGATTCAATGTCTATTCTTAGAAGATCTTCTCAGATTTGGATATACATTTGGATCCATCTCAACATAGAGAGCTTGAGGAGGGACACCATTTTAATTTGACAAACCTAGATAGTCCCATCTTTGAGCCATGTATACTCCCATTTGATGAGATCGATATATTTTTGGAGGACCTGATATTTGGCAGCATAGATCCTCAGTTCGATTCTCATTCGGCATTACTCTCCGAGGGTTATCTGAGGTAGGATTCCACGTACCCTGTGTACTCAGTCTCACTTTCAGGAAGTGTATGTGACCTATCAGATCATGAGACCGAGTCTTCTGATACTTATGATCTTACTGAGTCCCAGTTTTCTCACGTCGATAACCCTCACAAGGATGACCTGATCTTTGAGGTCTTCGATGATTTTACTGATTTCTCTACATTACATACATCGGATATCATCATTTTTAGTGAGTCTCTTGATCATGACTTTTCATACCTTCTTGAGATGATGATTAACATGGAGGAGATAGTCTTGGATGGTGATCGGAATCTTCGATTGCTTATGACAACTGGCTCTGGATTTCAGTCTGCCATCGCTTCTCCCTGACAGATCCTTCCTTCTCCACATTCGATTTCTTCGGCTCCATCCATTCACTCAATTCAGACTTAATCTGATGATTTCTTTTGTGCCACTGGAGCCCGATTTCATTTCCCCATATCTTTACCCAGTAGCAGACACCCGCCTGATTGTTTACCTGGGTGTCATCATTTACACTATTGATATCGTCATTGTTCTCCCACCGAGACTGCAACGACAGTACATTATTCACCTTGTCCTGAACCTCGATACTACGTTATCCTAGCCTTTGCGCCCAGCTAGGGACGTAAACTCTAGCGCTGGTTGAGAGGCAACTCAACATTGTTCACAGTTGTATAGATCCATTTTGTCCATATCATTCATTCTTTCTGTCTAAACACTCCATCTCCATCTCATAATTAATCTATACTTAGGGTGTACTTTACCCTAAGTATGGGGGGGTGTCAGACTTGTGATTATTCTTTTGATTCTTTTCACCTCTATTTTACTTCCTATACTTAGGGATATTTTACCCTAAGTATAGGGAAGGTAAACCTAGTACATTCTAACCATTGATTTTCCCTTTGTGTACAGTCTTCTATACTTAGGATTACTTGATCCTAAGTATAGGGGGGGGGGTCACCGACTTTTATTTATCTTATTCTTTCATTCGTCGTTGTAGTATAATATTTTTTTCACTTTTCTATGCTTAGCACGAGTTATGTCTTCCGTTGCAGCTCTTTGATCACTATGAGGACATAGTTCGAGCTAAGTATAGGGGGTTGTCGTATATATTGGCTATATACTTTATCCATAACTCGTACTTTCGTATTTTTTAATGTATCTAAAATACTGTATAAATATTGGTAACAAAATCTAAAAAAAAGATGCAGATATTTCCTCAAAAATATTTTTGAATATACTAATTAATAAGTCAGGTTAAAATATTTTGAAAAATATTTTGAAAGTACTTTGAAAGTCTATTTGAAAAATCTTTTGAAAACTACTTGAAAAATGTTTGAAAAATATTTTCAGCCATTGTAAAAATATTTTGGCTTGTAAAAATTTTTCTTTGTGTGAAAGAAAATTATTTTGTAAAAAAATAATTGCAAATATTTTGAAAATGGTTGAAAAATTATTTTGAAAATCTATATATGTTGTTTGAAAAATGTTTGCAAAATTGTTTTCAAATGTTTGTAAATGATTGTAAAATTGTTTGAAAAATTATTTTGGACTATAGCCTTAAAAATTATTTGTAAAATTATTTTCAGATGAGTTTGAGGAATATATGCATCACATCAAAAAAACCAACAATGTGTATATACCTGTATAAATTACTCAAGTTGTAAATATGTTCACCTGATTCTTATAAATAATTGACTCACTCCTATGTAAAAATGTGTATCTCACCCCTAACCCTTATTAAGAAATTGTATATACTTGTATATATTACTATTTTTTTAAAAAAATCTTTTTTCATGTGCATCATTTTTCAAAAATCCATAAAAAGTTCAGAATTAGAAAAATTATTTCACAAAAAGATTTTGCTTTCTTTTCTTTGCATTGTACACATTTCTTGCATTGTCATGTGTATTTTTCTAGATAATTTTGACATTTTAACCAAAGTTTGGAATAAAATTGAAGAATGGAGCTTAGTTGGACTTTAATCCACTTAATTTTAGAGGAACCTTATAAGAATTGGAGTTAAGTATTTTCAGATCCTAGTGACTTAATTCTTTGAGTCCATAAGACTATGTTCACATGTCATCTTGATTGGTCTAAGTAGAATATTTAACAACACATGCATGATTCTTTCAGACCGTGGTTTACCTTGGACAAGCACTCCAAACGTAGCTCTTCATGGAGGAGGTAGTGAATGGGCAGAATCTTTTGACTTGGGGTAGCATACGAGGGTAGTACATCTAGGTAGAACCTCTCGTCCTCCTCTAAGGAGGGAAGTGCGTATCAATCTAATTTGGTGATGTTGAGGTCTAAAGATAGGATGATGTGGTGTTGCGATAATGCTTCAAAAGACGGATAGTCTACTGGATCAAGAGGAAAAACTCCTTATGTACATGCTGCACCTTGTATACATTTTTTTAAAAAATGCAGAATCTCCAAAAGTGGAAATGCTTGATTGAAAAGTAAAATTCCTTCCAGAGTGTATATACAAGTGAAAAAAAAATAAGAGCTTCAAAGTCAAATGTTTGTGAGCTTGCAGTGGATGACTTGGCTACACTGGTCATGCATCTAAGGATATGTAGCTATACTGGTTACTGTCCATTCTCTTCTCCATCATCTCTTCTTGAGTTGGTTGTACTTGAACTTAGAAGGGAATATCCCCGCTCCTCGATGAAAGAGTTGCTAGACTGGGGGATTAGAGTTACCTTGTTGAGAGAGGTTGTTTCTTTGGTACTTTTGAAATGAGGAGCTGTATTTCACTTACACCGTACAAGTAAGAATTTGTGTATGTAGACTTGTTCTGATCTGACTGTTGAGGAGACATGAATAGGAGTCTTATGGAACTTAGAGGCTGTTAGGTTCTAAATCCATCTCCCATGAAGGTTCGTACACACTAATAATCCAAAGGTCTGACAGAGCTTCATACTACGATTTTATGAAGATAAATTTAAAAGTCAACATTGTTCTAACTTCTTTCCTTTTTCTTTTCTTTATTTATATTTTCACTCATTTTTTAAATAAGTGTTTGCTAAAGGACTAGCAGAGGTAAAGTATAGGGGAATGATGAATCCACGATTCATCATCTTTATTATTTTATTTTAGCTTCATTTCCTTAGTCAAACACCTGTAAATACCCACTAATTCCATGAAATTACCATTTTGCATGCATTTGTTAAATATGCATTTTTAACACTTTTTATACTCAAATAAAAAAATAAAGAAGAAAAGAAAAAGAAAATAAAAATAAAGGATGGATTTATGAAATAAATGCAGACTGATCTGAAACCCGAGAGAAGGTCAAAACTTGACTTGATCGACCAGGAGTAAAGTAGGGGGAGATATGGACTTTAATCCAAAAATCAAAAAAATAATTTATGCATTTTCCCTATATATTTATATAAACTTATAGTATTTTATTTGTACATAAATTGATCTCAAATTAAATATTTTTGTAAACAAAATTTTAAATAAAAATGTTTTGTCAATAATAAAAAAAATGTTAAGCAAAATAATATACAAAATATAAATAATCACACTTAGAAAAAGTCGTGAAACGATAATTGAAATATCAATTTCGGTTCCATATGAACTGAAATTGAATCAAACCTACTTACATTATAGTCTAAATTAATTTATCTTTCAAGTGGTTGTAGTTTCATAATTTTTGAAGTTACGGTTGAAAAGTCGATTTTCTGGGGTGATTTGTGCAGTTTTACCACTTACTTGTTGTATATATTTATTCATATTTATTTTTTATGCATAATGTACATAATTGTAAATATTATCTTCATTATTAAAAATAAGAAAATAAAATAAAATTTTAAAAAATTATTATTTAAAAATTATTTCCTTATTTATACATGTATATATTGTACTATATGTACATAATATTTGTATACAACTAATTTCCTTACATATAAATAATCAAAAAAGTAAATATCTAAAATTAATTAACTAAATTAAATTAATTACGAAATTTATATTTAACTATTTAATTTATTCATTATTTGATATGAAAACATACCTTGTATATAAAGATATTATTCTATATCATTAATAACCAGCATTAAGGTGGCTAATTAATTTTTTTAAATTTATTTATTAATTTATTTTATTTAATTCCGAATTTCATAATTAATTAATTAATTAATTAATTTAATTATTTATTTAATTTATTTATTTAATTAACCAATAAAAACCTTCCTTATTTATATATACTTTCCATTTTGATTTTCATCTTCTTTTTATTGGGCTCCTCCTCCTTCATTATTCTTTGATCGATCTTTGGTGGAGAGGAGCCCGATCTCTTAGAGCGATCTTATCGAAGAAGGGTGCCCAGCCTCTGAGCCGTCCGATGACAGCGAGTCGGCCCTTGTCGAGGCCATCACAATGTATCCGATCCCGAGGTGAGATCCATTTAATTTTCTGTCATTTTTCCTAGATAAATCTTAGTTTTAATTTTTGTGTAGATATCGTGATTAATCTTTAGATCTTAAAATCCCAAAAAAATTCCACCACACATTTTCCGATCCTATATCGATTTTCCATCTCATTTTCTCGATCTCTACACGTTCCCGTTCTACCGTGCACAATCTATCAACTCCGATCACGCACGGTGGCCGGAGACTCGGATCCATTCCTAATATTATCATATGATCCCCATTCACGTATCCTATTTTGTTTATAAATAAATAAATAAATAATACACAAAATTGTTTTTCTTCTCTCTCGCATTTGTTTTGCATGATTATCTTAAAAAACATAACACACAAATAAAAAAATAAAAAAATAATTTTTCCCTCTGTCTACACTTTACAGTTTCTGTTTGAAAAAAATAATATAAAAAAAATTATTTCTGTTGTTTACCTATACAAAAAAATAATAAAAAATAACTACAGCACCGTGCGAGGCGGCGCGCACTACCGAGTCCACGCGGCCTGACCTCCGCCTCACGTTCTTCCCGCGCAGATCACCTCCATTCTTCCAGCGGCCCACGCTGCGTTCCAGAGCGCGCGGTGCACCTTCGGTGCCCAACGGCACCGTCAGCCGAACGCGGCGGCTCCCCCGCTTTTCAGCCTCCTTTGTCGCACGAGGTCTTCCGCCGCGCGAGGTAGCGCCTTCAGCAACGCCGTCCTGCGCCCGATCGCCACAGGCCCGCGCCGACCGCCCGCACTCCTCAAAGCCATCCCCGCGCCGCGACCAATGGTGGTGCTGCCCGTGACCGCCGTCGACACACCGCAATGCCACCAGCGCGCGGTGCCGCGCGGCGTCCCCCGCTTCGTTGACCTGCTCAGACGGCCTCCGTCCATGGAGGTTCCACCGTTCCAGCGCCCGACCATCCAGCCATCCCCGCCGGGACTGTGCCTAGCCGTGCTCCAACGGCCGTAGGTGACGACCCACTCCTGGCGTCTCCCCCTTTTGGATTTTGGAAACGAAAGATTCCTAGGTTTGCAATAAAAAAAGATATTTGGAAAAATTGTAATAAAGGCCCTTCGAGGTTTCTATAATTGCAAAAAGTCCCCTGCAAGCACACATCACATGCTTCGCACATGACTAATTGGGTAATTTGCATTTTTCTCCTCAGCTTATTTTCTGTTATTATTCAATGCAAAAATATTAAATATTTGCAGTTCAATCTCTATCTGTCCAGACCTTCAATTGCATGATCTTTTTGATGAAATAAATGTTCTTATTGCTCAATAAATACTCAAAAAATTGTGAATACTTTTGTTATGTCTTGAACATTGTATAAAATTTTCATTGCATTTTTTTGCTAAAAATAAAAAACAGTATCTTTTTATCCGCTTGAACTTTAGAAAATCATAAAAAATCGAAAATTTTCCTAAAAATTATGAAAACATTACGTAGGTGTATTTTATTCCCCTTTAATTACTTTCTTATTCTCATGCAATAATCATTTATAAAAATAAAAAAATTTGTGAAAAACTAAAAATCTTGAAAAAACTGTAGAAAATTATAGAAAAAATCCAAAAATTCTGATTTTAGTCTCTGTTTGTAGATATTTATTTGTATTAGCTTAAAAATAAGTTCTAGTAGTTTTGGGAGTTTAAAGTATTTTTAAGTGTAAAATACTCTTGGTTGTGCACAGTTTACTTTCATTTCCACTATCTAATTTTTATAAAACACAAAACATTAGAAAAATTTGAAAAAATTAAGAAAAATATTTTAGAACATACAAAACACAAAAATATTTTTTCTATAATTTTCTGAGCATTTTTTGATATTCTGAAAAAATACAAAAAAGTGTGGTGTGTGTATTTTTATCCCTTTGTGCATATTTATTCCTCATTTGAATATAAAAAAGTTGAAAACTAAAAAATCACAAAAAATTATCTTAGAATTTGACTGTTAAGTTTTTAAATCATGCTCCTTGTGTTCGACCTTGGTCGCTATACCGGGTAAATTTAATAGCAAAGACTGCTTGCTCGTCATTGTTTTATTTTCTCTTAGGTGGTTTAAAATATTTTTCTCGTTGACCACGCTTGGCGATTTGGGTCACAACGACCCTTGTTTATTACATACTTAACTCAAGTTGTCAGGTGCATTAAGATAGACTGATTCTGATATGGCTATTGAGGTGGTTTGAACCGATTTCTGTGGCTCTCAAAGGCTGTTATGTTTTAAATCCAGTTCCTGACTAGGTTCCACATATATTTTACCTGAGCTCTAAATTTTGAAGTTGTGAAGACAAGTTTGACGATTAAATTCAGTCCACTTTTTTCTTTTTCTTTTCTTTATTTTTCATTTTCTACACTCATTGCATAAGTGTTTGCTAGGGACTAGCAAAGGCAAGTATGAGGGGTAATGAGTCTCCATTTCATCATCTTTATTCTATCATTTTGGCCTTAAAAACCCTATCTAATGCATGTAAATAGCATTATTTTGTACAAATTAACATTCATTGTTTGTTCCATTTAATTGTATATAAAATATAGTTTTTAATGTCAAAATTATAGAATAAAGAAAATAAAATGAAAATAATAAAATACCAAAGGTATTTTATGTCCCTAAACCCTATGACCTAGGAATCTCAATGATTGAATCGATAAGGAATAAAGTAGGTGGAGATAAGGGCCAATAATCACTAACAAATCCCATTTATTGATTCATCAGTAAGTACATTTTGGGACCTATTTTATTTTCTATTATTTATACCTAAAATAAAAAACTTTGTAAATGAAAATTACAGATAAAAATGTAATAAAAATACAAATTGTTTTCGTACGAAAAATAATATATAGTGTACTTTTTTATACTCAAAATAAAAAGCCAAGCTCCCAATTCTGGGACCCATATCTCCCAAATAAAACTCAAAATGTATCAAAATCACATTTAATTATATATAACTTTTAATTAAATATTTAATGAAGATGGTTTCATATATTTTTGAGTTAAGCGTGAAAGTTAGGTTTTGGACCCCTATTGTATAGTTTACATATATAAAATAGTCATTTTATTTATTATTTTTATTTTTATAATTTTATATTTTTACAATTTTGTAAATATTATTTATAGTATATGTACATATTCAATACAAAAGAAAAATACAAATAAAACATTAAAATAAAATATGTATACAAAGTACATAGATGAAATACCTATACTTATGCATTATATTTAATACCCCTATTTATTCAAGTGTACATAATATATCAAAAAATACAATAAAAATATATATAGGTATATAGAAATAAGTTATAAATATTTAAAATAATAAAATAAAAAATACAAATAAAAATAAAAGATATAAAACATGGATAAATAAGAACCTTTAAAATTAGCTTATAATAAATAAGTTGAAATAAATAAATAAAATGATAATAAAATACTAAAAAAATAATAAACATTTTTTATTTTATAACTTAAAATTAAGAAAATCATTTATTATTTATTAATTTCTAAATAATTCAAGTTAGATTTTTTCTGGTTGGTCCATGTGGACCAACCAGAGCGCATCAAGGGTTGACCTCAATCAATCAACTCCTTTGATATCCAGCTACGTTTGACACACCTAGCCTTCGATATCGTTTCGCCCAATTTTTGGGATCGACCCTTCCACTCGTTTACCTCAAGCCCTTGGCGACTCTTATTCCATGATCATTGAACTTACACGCTAGATCGCTGCCTCGATCTACGGATCATTGTTTCGCTCGTTAGACCCTGTTCTTTGTCTCCTTCCCCCACCTCTACATAACCTACCCTGTCACCTTCCTCCATTTTTGAAATCCCCTTTTGGCCATGTTTTGGCTCCTCCTCTCGTGCTTTGGATCGAAAAGTGTGACAACCTCCTCTCCACCCGTTTGTAGCGAGGGAAAGTGCGGTCTTAGGCCGGTTCCAACCATCTACGGCCACCCTGGCCATGAGGTCTCCACTTCCTAAGTACAGGGGGAGACAGACATAGCGTGATTTTTTCATTTCCACCCTTAACCGTCCCTACCTTGTGTACAGTCTGCTATACTTAGGATTAGTTGATCCTAAGTATGGGGGGACAGTCGACTTCTCATTCATTCATTTCTTCCTTCTTTCATTTATTTCTTATTTCCTATTCTTTGTACTTGTGTATACCCAATACAAGTTATATCTTCTCTTTTTCTCTCTGATCTCTGAGGACATAGCTCAAGCTAAGTATAGGGGGTTGTATATACTGCATATATGCATTAGCCATAACTCGTACTTTCGTATTTTTTATAATTATGGTTAAGATACTATACATAACACTATATATACATATAAAATTCATTAAAATCAATTAATAAAAAGATGTTTATTATTTCTTAAATTATTTTTATACATAATGGTTAATAAATCAGGTAAAAATATTGTTTGCAAAATGTTTGAAAAATAGTTTGAAAATCTTTTTGAAAAATATTTAGGAAAATATTTTGTTAAATATTTTCAACCTTTATAGAAATGTTTTGTTTGTGAAAATTTCTTTTCTTTGTATGGAATAAAAATGTTTGAAAAACTATTTTCAAATGGTTTTGACAATGATTGTAAAAATATTTAGAAAATCTATATGTATTGTTTGAAAAACCTTTGCAAAATGATTTCAAATTTTGTAAATGTTTGTAAAAAGTATTTGCAAAAATTAATTTGTATTATAGTTTTCAAAAATGTTTGAAAAATTATTTTTCAAAAAAGTTTGAGGAATGTATACATCACACGGATTTTTTTTTAACTTTATATACATATCTATAAAACAACTTGTAAATCCTTAAAACCCCAACTCTTGTAAATATAATATGCATCCCCTTGTACATATTTGTACCTAGTTCTCTTTTCCAAAATCTTTTGTTTTGAAAAATCCCAAAAATATTTGCAAAACCAAAACTCCTAAAATTATTTGCATAACCAAAAATCCCAAAACATTTGCAAAATTTTCCCGAGGATGCTCGAATCGCCGGAGGAAGGAGGTCTAATCGGAGGAAGCTCGCTTCGTTGGAGCTTCCTCCCTATTCTTCCTCATCTTCTCTCCGTCGTCCGATCGAAGGCCTCTCCCAGTTTGCACAACAATTGTTGGTTGAAGCCTGAACGTGATCGTCGATCTCCCGCAGGAGATCTGATCCTAGCCGTTCAAGGGCAAACCATCATCGCACATTTTGGAGGCAACATATGTATTAGTTATCTGTCACCGCCGCCCGTCTCATCGTTTTGTTGAGTATTTTGCACCTTTTGCCCAACAACTTTAATATTTTGTATATAAACATTCATATATCTTTATTATATTTTTGTTTAATTTGAAAAAAAGTCCCCTAATTTTTTTATATTTGCAGTTGAGTCCATGCCAACGAGGCTCACGTGTCCACACAAGTGAGCTTGGCTATTTTGCTACCGGATCCCTACGGGTGCATTTGATTAGTGGGTTAAGGCGGGTTGAACTGGTAGAGGGTAATCCATTTTTGGGTTTTGGTGTTTGGATAAATGGTTAAACTGGGGGTAGGTTAGAAGTGGGTTTGTTGTGATATGATTGTATTGAAGTTTGAAAAAGTGAGTAGTTATTGTAATGCGATTGTATTAAAGTTTGAAAAAGTGAGTAAAAGTGGGTACTTTATAATTTTTATATGATATGATGGTATAATATATTATTTTTTGATAGGATTGATGATTTAAAATTGGTTTATTTAATTTTTTTAAAAAGGAATAAAGTGGGGCCCATACAGGAGAGAGGGGGAGTGGGTTAAGGGAGGGTAAACTCCCCTCGACGGGTTTATGTATTTCGTTTGAGTCTTAGAACTTTAAATTTATGTTATATATTTTGGGATATTCTACATAAAGTCCCTCACACTTTATTTTATTTAGTTATATACGCCTGCTAATTCATTAATTTTTATGTATTATTTATATTTATTAAATATAGTATCCATACCCCAAAAATGACCAAAAAATAGGGTTAAGCTCTTGATTGCACACACTTTCACGCCCTTTTTTAGATTTTCATTTTAGGATTTTTCCTATTTTATAGAAATAAATAAGAGCACAAATATCCTGTTTGCAGTATAAAATACCAAAAAATATAAAAAACAATTTAAAAAATTCCCTAAAAAATAATTTTGTTTATTTGAGTATTTTGAGCCTTTAGACCAAAAATCAATAAAAATAGAAAAAGGGAACTCTTAAAAATTAAAAATCCCAAATTCCTTTATAAAAATCTAAAAAATTCTCAAAAACTCCAAAAATATCATTTATATTTACAATTTCCTTTATATTAATATTTATCTATTAAAATTGATTTGGAAAATTTTGGATTTTATTTTCTATTTTTAATTTCCATTTCAATTTGACCTATTTATTTAATTCCTAATTTAGGATACTTTTGATTTCAAAAATCCATAAAATTAAGAATATTATATAAAAAATCACAAAATAGTAAACACTTATTTAAAACCAAAAACATTTATTTCTATAATTTTTTTAATTATATATATCTATATTATTCTATATTTTGTTTATATTGTCTTATATATTCTATATTATTTTATTTAAAAAGAAAAAGAGCTTGAAAATAAAAAATATAAAAATAAAATAAAAAAATATGAAAAGAAAATAAAAAATATATAAAATCAAAACAATTAGAAAAATATAAAAATAAAAATTAAATTAAAATTATATAAAATTAAAAGACCACAAAAATACATAGACACCAAGAAGTACACATTTTTTGCATTTACTTGCACCATTCTCCTATTTGCTCCATGTGCTCGATCTCTATAATAATTACACCTATACACACACATTGTAGAGTTATAATAAATTTTAACTCCACAAATTTTGCTTTTCATTGCTTGATTCTTAATTGTGGATTAATTGGTGATTGAATTAGGGTTTCTTGCATGGACGTTTCGACGACTGTGTTCCCGCCTTTTGTGGAGCACAAGATCTCCGCAAAATCCTATTCATTACCGTCCAATAGGATGCATCCATCCTGAGTTCAGGAAGGCTGTCTACTTTTTGTAGAAAACACGAGTGTATTAATAGAATGTGTATATAGAATGTATTATAACTACAAATTATAAATGCAAAATTGCATACAAAACTGTGCATTATAGTACAAATGAGTTTGAGGATGTATTCCATGTGTCAGTTAATTCTGACAATGATCGAATTTCATGTGATGAAACTCCTGAGGATCATAACATGGAAAGATGGATGTTAGCAATAAAGTCTAAAGTAGACATCATATACAAGTGTTGTATATGGACCCTCGAGGATCCACCTATATGGGTAAGACGTAAAGGTGTAAATGGATCTTCAAGAGAAGAGGGAACCTGATGAGAAGGTAGAGACCTTCAAAGCACAGTTCATAGCCATGAGCTACACATCAGAAGAGAAGACATTGCTTGCGATGAGAGTTGCTCTTCGGTGACCATGCTTAAAACCATCAGAATATTGCAAACTATAGCTACTCAACTTGGCTTTTACATCTTCATGATGGAAGTCAAAATTGCATTCCTCTATGAATTCCTCTAATAAGGATATTCACATGAAATAGCCCCAGGGCTTCATGGTTGAGGAAAGCAAGGTGCGCAAGCTAAGGAATCCATCTATGGACTCAAATAAGCATCTTGAAGTTGGACCATAAGATTTGATGAAATTATAAATGTTATGATTTCAGATAGAATCCTGATGAGCCATGTGAAGCTTAGTGGGAGTGCCTTTGTGTTCATCATGCTAAATGTAGATGATATCCTAATCATTTAAAATGATATAAGGATAATGATAAGTATTTTATGATATGGCTGTTCCATAACTTGAGATATGATTTCAAGGATATCTCTTAGATCTTAGTTCCGAAGTTGTTCATAAGCAAAGAGAAGATGATATTGGGACTGTCACATTTGTAGTACACCTTGGACATATTCCATTCTTGGAAATTCCAAGAAAGGCTTCCATCCCTTAAGATATGGTACTGATGAAGCTACGTTTCATCATCTTTATTCTATCATTTTGGCCTTAAAAACCCTAGTAAATGCGTGTAAATAGGCTTAATTTGGGCATTTTATCATCCATGCATATTTGTGTAAATAGTGTATAAAATGCGGTTTTAAAGCCAAAATTATAGAATAAAGAAAAGAAAAGAAAAGGAATAAAATATTGTAAATATTTTATGACCCGAAACCCCGAGACCTAGGCATCTAGATGACTAGATCGACAAGGAATAAAGTAGGGGGAGATAAGGGCCAAAAATACCATGAAAATACCTTTTACTTCATTCATTCTTTATTCATTTTGGTACCTATTCGTGGTTCCACTTTTTACGCTTCAAATAAAGAAACTTGCAACATGAAAGTTGTAGATAATTAAATATAGAAAAATATAAAATTGATTTCATACAAAAATAATGTACAGATAAAAAGATATGATCTGAATAAGATTCCAGAATCCCAACTTCCCAGACCTGTATCTCCCTAATAAAAAATCAAAATGCATCAAACTCACATTTAATTGTATATAATTTTAAATAAGCTATTTAATGAAGGTGGTTTCGTATTTTGCGGAGCTACAGTTTGAAAGTTGAGTTTTGGACCCTACTTGTATACTTGTACAGATTAAAATATTCATTTTATTATTTATTCATTATTTTCATAATTTTATATTTTTATAATTTTGTAAATAATATTTCTAATATATTTTTACATTAAAATCAGAATAAAACACTAAAGGAAACTCAAAAATAAAATATGTATATAAAATACCAAGGTATAATACCAATACACATACCTATATAATATTAAGTGTACAAAACACTTCAGAAAATAAAATAAAAATATAATTAAGTGCATAAAATTAAGTTGTAAATATATAAAATAATACATTAAATAAACATTTTACCATTTTTAAATGATTTTAGCAATGTTTTTTCCAGGGATTTTCCTGGTTGGTCCACGTGGACCAACCAGGTGACTTGGAACGTTGACCCGCCGGTCAACTCCCTGGTCCTTGCTTCTGCAGCATGTCAGACCTTCATTTGACCCCCTTTTCTCGATTTTTTCACCATCGTTGTGTTGCTCGAGGGAGGGTTGACCCTTCATGAAATTTGTACCCTGTATCACCATGATTCACGCCGGCCTATTAGATCTTCCAATATCTTCTTTGTTTGCCCAATATCCCTTGATCTTCGAGCCGCCTCACCACTCTTTCAAAATGACCCATGTCTCTTCCTTCTCCCTTTGAACCCTCTTTTGACCCGATTTTCCTCCATTCTCTTTGGCCCTGGATCGAGTGACGTGACAGGGATCTCTCCGGCCGTCGAGGGGCAAGGATTAGCGGGCCGAGGAGCGGCTCCACCCGTCTCCGGTCAAGCGTGGCTATGAGGTCTTATCTTGCAGTTTTCCACTGCTAGAGGTCGTTTTTTATGTTTGTTTTTCTTGCTATTTAGATTGCCAGTAATCTTAGATTTTGATTAATGCATATTGTTTGTTGATCAATCGATTAACTAGCCTACATTTCTCGATCGAACACCATCACCGGAGCTTTTGAGCTCCAGCGTTCATTTCCACTCCATACACCACCATTCCACCCTCGTTCGCCCTGGGAACACTCTACTGTCGACCTTGGTTTTTCTCTACAGGTCCCAGGGGTCGAGAGACCCCATCTAGAGTCGGATTTTTCTAAAGAACAGATACCTGGAGCCGCGCCAGTTTCTTGACCTCGCGGTGGCGCATCAGTGCCCTCCTGGCCATTTTGGCGCTGCCAGAAGGTATAGCATCCCTCCAGGAGCTGCTGGACTTGCTTTGAAGCAGCACTCGGTGGCGGAAGAGGAAGATCAACGCCGGAGGTCCATCTCGCCTTGGACTCCTCCTAGTTCGATCACCGCCCCTGCCCGCCGATTTTTGGGTTAAACAAATGGCACCGTTGCCGGGGGCAACAACACATAGTTCGAGTTTTTGCTTGATTGAGATACTTGTCTACATTTTTGCCTTCTTTATTTGCTCATTTATTTGATATCATTGTTTGACTTGTCTAATCACTCTCCCTTGTTGGACTTTGTGCGAGGAACCACAGATCGAGGGAGGCGCTCCACCCTAGGCGCCTGTGCACTCACGTGAAGGCAGCAGGAGACTTCTGACCTAGCATTGAAGGAGGCAGGGAGGACTTGAGAAGGCAGTCGCTTTTTGAGCATTTTTTGTGCCTTTATTTATTTGTGTAATTTAAGTGAGAGAGAGACCACTTTAATTTGTAATAATACATGTACTTGAACTCTTGGACATTCGGGCCCAATTTCCAAGTGATTGTTCACTTGGGGGCCCACCGCGGCTATTGCCGGTTTTCTTCGCATTCTTTATTTGTTTTCCAGTTTTGTTTTCCTTATTTTGTGTGATTGAGCCCTTAGTTTTAGGAGTTGCTTGTCAGTAGCATTAGGTCTAAACACCTAATATAATTACATGTATCTATAGTGATGTTTGGACTTAGTCAAATTTAAACTGCTTCTCACTTAGTCTCGGAACCACCGTGCCGCGAGAGTTCTCCATACAACACGTGCAGGACCCGCCTTGGTGGGTACCGAGGAAACTCCAAGACCAGACACTTCCGTTCCATTATGAGTCATTAGCATCGGCTCTTCACGCTAATAGCAATTTCTGAACTTAGGGTGATTTTATCGGCTTGCATTGCATATAGATAGGTTTCAATTCTGCTGAGCATCTTTGCATATAGAGTGCTGAAGGCAAGGTGAGCATTTACGCTTTAGCATCCATCATTGATTTGCCACTTGCATTGCTTTTCCGACTCTCCCTCTGATTTTGATCACCTAGGTGCTTAAAGGAATTGATTCCCCGATAGGCTCGTGCATTCTCATTAAAAATCCAAAAAAGTGATAACCAATAAATTGGGACTGCTAACATTACTTGACCCTAAAAAAGATCAAAAAGAAAAATATTGTCTTGGGGCGAGTAATCCCCTCGTTGTCTTCATTTTACTTTCTCGCGCACACACTAAGGATTAGTGCCAAAATTCCATTTTAGCCCCTAAGTGTTTGCAACTCTTGACTTCTCACCTAACTCTAAAACAGACAAGATAAAAAGATCGATTTTTTCGGTCTCTACCGAGTTGACTAGGTGAATTGAGGGTTTGATTTGTGAGAGTTTGTTTGTGATTGCTTGTGTGTATACTAGATCATTCCTGCACATTTGCGCCTTTTGCTCACTTCTCTTGACTTGACCCTCGTGTTTTCCTGATCATTTTTCCTCTTGTTTAGAGATGGCCAACTGGAGCGTATTTTATCCGAACTTTAGGAATCCCTCATTCACTCCAGCCGGTCCTCCTCCATTTTTCCAGGAGGACTTTGCTCCCGATTTTTGTACATATCCAACCAACCCACTATTTCAGGATTCAGACTTCGACTTTCACCAATCATTTCCACCATCATCACCCTCACATTTCGAGAACCCGCTCTTCCTTGAGTATCCTGATCCGGAATGTGATTTTTGTCCACACCCACCACCCACATTAGACACACCCGATCCTTAGATTTTGGAGTCACCTTTCATGATATCCACACTTGAGACCTTGAATCAGATGATGGAGCATATGAAATCTAGGATGAGCGATATAGTTAGCATAAATAAGATCCAGAATGTAGCTCCATTCTTTGAGGATTTGGATTCACTTGAGGATTATCATGAGAGCTCGCAATCGCCCAAAATACAAAAAAATGAGAAAATTTTAAAAATCCAAAAAGAATTCGGGAGACACATGATCGATTCAGACTGTGAGGAGAGGGAACCTTTGCCAGACCCTTTGACCACACATCCATTCACACTCTGTCCCACCTTTGACCCGAGGATGCCGCTGTACAGACTGCTCTTGGCATACCTCGTGTATATGCTGATCCCAACTTCCTCCCTTGTATGGAGGAGGTCCAAAAATTCAAAAAATGCTGACTGAACCTGAAGTGGTGGCTACTATTCACGAGATCATCCGTGCTCCACTTCAGCAGGCCATGACTGATTTATCTGCTCCTCTTCCCAAGAAGAGAAAGCACAGATCTGAGCAATATATTTTGACCATGGCCACTGCCCACGCCATCACACACCGTCCCATTCCTAGGAAGAGGAACACTGCCACACCTTTCATTAGCTGCACCATCTCTGACCATACATGTGATCACACTCTCCTCGACGGCGGTGCTTCGATTAGCATACTACCCTTCTCACTAGTACAGTCTCTTCACTTAGGGCCGCTTAAGAAAACCAGGATGATCATTCAGTTTGCTGATGGATCTATCAAGAGGTCGAAGGGTATCCTTGAAAACCCCGTTATTAGTATTCAGGGCACGAGCTACAATGTTGATTTTGTCGTATTGTCCATGGAGACCTCCACAGGGGAGCAGTCTCCAATCATACTAGGACGACCATTCCTCACCTCTGCGAGGGTCGTTATTGATTATGGATCAGGAGAGATTCACTTCCGTCCTGCTAATGAAAGCGAAGTGTTGATCACCACATAGACTGCTGACCAGAGACCTGCACCTGATGTGACTACACCTGTCTTGGTTGACCCTAAGGACCATGACCTTGACGAGACTATCAGAGAATTTTGTTGCTTATTTGATTCCACTGGGACCCAAGAATTCCTCTCCATGGAGGAAGACTTGGAAAGCATGGACCTCAGAGTTCCTTCTTCTGGGACCTGGCGATGTGTTGATTACATCCACGGGATTTACATGATTGATACCATTAAGCGGAGGGCAGATCCTGAGACTAGACAGGACGGACATGACTCGACTACTTTCACTGATGAGTCTGCTCCTGTTCACTTAGGCACTGATGAGACAAAGGCCGAATTTGAATTGGTTGCTTTTATTTGAGAATTTGGGCCTTTTGATGAGAAAGATGATCCAGTTGAGATTATTGAGGACGAACAGAGTTCGACTACTTTCACTGATGAGTTCGTTCCTTTTGGTTTTAACCTGGATGAGACCTCGTAGGATGACACTGATTACACTTCTTCCGATGATGATGAGTTCGTCTCGTTTCACTTTGATACCAACGAGACTCCCAAGGCTGGACCTAGTCGTACTTCTTTCATTGATCCGTCCGTGCCTTTACACCTTAGGGCCACTGAGGACTTACACCATGTTGACCTTAATCGGTTTCTGTCCACTGTGGACCCCCAATGTCGACCTCCACCATACCAGATCTATTCCTCAGCAGTCCCGCAAGAAGGTTCACTTTCAACCTTCTTGATCCTGTGTATATCCACCTATGTTGTACATTCTCCTTTGTTTACCTCTGTCCCTCTACCGTATTGATCGTCCACCCATTCTCATGTTTGCCTTGATTAGGATGTACTTTGTCCTAAGTATAAGGGGGTGGACGAGCCGAGTGTTCATCCGTCATTCCGTTTCATCACTCCTGTTGTTGCCTATACTTAGGGCTTCTTTTACCCTAAGTATAGGGGGAGTGATGCGTACATCCTTCTCTATCTTCTTCCATCTTCTGATATCTTTTCTTCTTTTCCTCTTCTATCTTCTTTATCTACTGAAAAGGTGTCGCCCCTTTTTGACAATTTTCTATACTTAGGACGTACTTTGTCCTAAGTATGGGGGGGGTGCACCTCGACTGCTTCTATTCTTTGATCCTCTCCACTGTCTCCTCTTCTTGTTTATACTTAGGGGTATCTTACCCTAAGTATAGGGGGAGACAGTCTGAGTACAATCTGTTCATTCCCACCCTTGATCCTCCATGCTTTGTGTACAATCTACTATACTTAGGATTATTTGATCCTAAGTATAGGGGGGATGGTCAACTTCTCATTCGTTTATTCATTCATTTCTTATTCATTTATTCTTTAGACTTTTCTATACTCAGTACGAGTTATGTCTTCTTTTTCTCTCTGATCTATGAGGACATAACTCAAGCTAAGTATAGGGGGGTCGTATATACTGCGTATATACTTTAGCCATAACTCGTACTTTCGTACTTTTACTAATAACTATGTCTAATTATACTTCTATAATTCATTAAACACATTAATAAAAAGATGTGATTATTCCTCAAACTTTTTTGTATTTACTGATTAATAAATCAGGTGAAAATATTTTTTGCAAAATGTTTGAAAAATAGTTTAAAAATCGTTATGGAAAATATTTTGAAAACTATTTTGAAAACGTTTTGTTACATGTTTTCAACCTTTGTAAACTCATTTTGATTGTGAAAAATTATTTTCTTTGTGTGAAATAAAAAGGTTTGAAAAACGATTTGCAAATGGTTTGAAAATTGGTTGCAAAAATATTTGAAAAATTTATATACTGTTTGAAAAACCTTTGCAAAATGATTTTCAAATGTGTGTACATGTTTGTAAAATTGTTTATAAAAATTATTTTGGACTATAGTTTTTAAAATTGCTTGAAAAATCTGTGTCAAATAAGTTTGAGGAATACATACATCTCACCAAAATTCACTATATATACCTATAAAATCGACCACTTACCCTTTATAAATCCTTAAAATCTAATTCTTGTAAATATTAAATGCATCCCCATGTAAATATTTGCACCTAATTTTTACCCAAAACCTTTTGTTTTCAAAAATCCCAAAAACATTTGTAAAATTAAAATCCAAAAAAAATTAAAAAAACGTTTTAAAAATACAAAAAAATGCATATGCAACATCTTTTCAAAAATCCATAAAAAGTTCAAAATCCTTTAGAATTGCATCACAAAAATATTTTCTGCATAGCATCTGCATAGCATTCACATTTTTCGGATTGAGTTTGATAATTGAACGAGTCTAAGTAAAATCCAAAGATTGGAGCGTGGTTGGACCTTGAAATCTACCTAATTAACAGGAACCTTATAGGAGCTGGAATTGAGGTACTTCGGGTCTAGTTTACTTAATTCTTTGAGGATCACGGGACTTGGTTCAATGGATTCTTGACTGCCTAAGTAGAGTATTTCGGAATACACGCACGACTCTTGTTGATAATGACCTAACTTGGACACCTGCACCTTTCACTTGGCTCAACTCAGTTAGAGTGGTGAGGAGGTTGGATTTGCCGGTATGAGACGCACACAGGTGGAAACACTTGTCCTCCTCTAGGGAGGGAAGTGCACAACAACCCATCCGGTGATGATGAGTTTCGAGGACAGGAGATTGTGGGTTGCAATAAAACTTCAAAAGAGGGATAGTCTACTAGCTCAAGAGGAAAAACTCCCTATGTAAATGCTGTTGTATATAGTATTTCAAAAAAATATATATGCAAAAAGCAAAAACTTCAAAAAAAGTGGACATGCCTGTACAAAAATAAAAATGCCTGCCGGAGTATACATATGTGTAAAGTCAATAAGCAAGCTTGAGTTTCAAAGTCAAATTATGTGAGCCTGCAGCTGGATGACTTGACTACACTGGTCTTGCATCCTAGGATAGGTAGCTACACTGGCTACCATCCATTCTTCTCTTCACCCCTCCCCTTGGGTTGGTTGCCACTTGAACTTAGAAGGGAATACCTTGCTCCCAGAGGAATGAGTTGTTGGATTAGGGAATCATTGGGTTGTCATATTGAAGAAGCCGGTCTCTTTGTCATTTCAGTTGGGGAGAGCCAGCATCACTTACACTGTACGAGTCAGATTCATAGTCGTAAGGGTTTGCGTATGAGTTGAAATATTTCTGACCTGGCTATTGAGGAGACTTGAGCAGAGTTTTGGGATTCTCGAAGGCTGTTGGATTTCAAATCCGGTTCTCGTTAAGGTTAGGCCCGCACTAAAACTCAAAAGGACCGACTTAAGCTCCAAACTTTGATTTTGTGAAGACGAATTTGATAATTAAACTTAATCCAATTTTCTTTTTCTTTCTTTTCTTTGTTTTTCTTCTATGCACTTATTGCATAAGTGTTTGATAGGGACTAGCAAAGGCAAGTATAGGGGGATGATGAAGCTACGTTTCATCATCTTTATTCTATCATTTTGGCCTTAAAAACCCTAGTAAATGCGTGCAAATAGGCTTAATTTGGGCATTTTATCATCCATGCATATTTGTGTAAATAGTGTATAAAATGCGGTTTTAAAGCCAAAATTATAGAATAAAGAAAAGAAAAGAAAAGGAATAAAATATTGTAAATATTTTATGACCCGAGACCCTGAGACCTAGGCATCTAGATGACTAGGTCGACAAGGAATAAAGTAGGGGGAGATAAGGGCCAAAAATACAATGAAAATACCTTTTACTTCATTCATTCTTAATTCATTTTGGGACCTATTTGTGGTTCTAACTTTATACTTCAAATAAAGAAACTTTGAACATGAAAGTTGTAGACAATTAAATATAGAAAAAAATACAAAATTGATTTCATACAAAAATAATGTATAGATAAAAAGATATGATCTGAATAAGATTCCAGAATCTCAACTTCCCAGACCTGTATCTCCCTAATAAAAACTCAAAATGAATCAAACTCACCTTTAATTGTATATAATTTTAAATAAGCTATTTAATGAAGGTGGTTTCATATTTTGTGGAGCTACGGTTTGAATGTTGAGCTTTGGACCCCACTTATATACTTGTACAGATTAAAATATTCATTTTATTATTTATTCATTATTTTAATAATTTTATATTTTTATAATTTTGTAAATAATATTTATAATATATGTGTACATTAAAATCATAATAAAACACTAAAGGAAACTCAAAAATAAAATATGTATATAAAATACCTAGGTATAATACCAATACATATACCTATATAATATTAAGTGTACAAAACACTTCAGAAAAATAAAATAAAAATATAATTAAGTGAATAAAGATAAGTTGTAAATATATAAAATAATACACTAAATAAATAAAATTAATTATACAAAATAAAAATAAAATACTAAAATATATAGATATGTATACCTATGAAGGCTATAAATGGTAACTTGTATTTTTATACTTCATAAAAATAAATAAAAATCATAATAAAATACATAATAAAATAATAAACATTTTTATTTAATAATAAAAAATTAATAAATTCATTTACCATTTTAAAATGATTTTAGCATTGTTTTTTCCAGGGATTTTCCTGGTTGGTCCACGTGGACCAACCAGGTGACTTGGAAAGTTGACTCGCCGGTCAACTCCCAGGTCCTTCCTTCTGCAGCATGTCAGACCTTCATGTGATCCCCTTTTCTCGATTTTTTCGCCATCGTTGCTTTGCTCGAGGGAGGGTTGACCCTTCATGAAATTTGTACCCTGTATCACCATGATTCACACCGACCTATTAGATCTTCCAAGATCTTCTTTGTTTGCCCGATATGCCTCGATCTTCGAGCCGCCTCACCACTCTTTCAAAATGACCCCTGTCTCTTCCTTCTCCCTTTGAACCCTCTTTTGACCCGATTTTCCTCATTCTCTTTGGCCCTAGATCGAGTGACGTGACATGGATCTCGCCAGTCGTCGAGGGGCGAGGATTAGCGGGCCGAGGAGCGACTCCACCCATCTCCGACCAAGCTTGGCCATAAGGTCTTATCTCATGGTTTTCCACCACTAGAGGTCGTTTTTTATGTTTGTTTTTCTTGATGTGTAGATAGCCAGTAATCTTAGATTTTGATTGATGCATATTGTTTGTTGATCCATCGATTAACTAGCCTACATTTCTCGATCAAACACCAACACCGGAGCTCTTGAGATCCGACGTTCATTTCCACTCCATACACCACCATTCCACCCTCGTTCGCCCTGGGAACACTCTACTGTCGACCTTGGTTTTTCTTTGCAGGTCCCAGAGGTCGAGAGACTCCATCTGGAGTCGGGTTTTGCCAAAGAACAAGTACATGGAGCCGCGCCAGTTTCTTGACCTCAAGGCGGCGCATCCGTGCCCTCCTGGCCATTTTGGCGTCGCTGGAAGGTAGAGCATCACTCCCGGAGCTTCTGGACTTGCTTTGAAGCAGCACTCGGTGGCGGAAGAGGAAGATCAAGTTGCCGGAGGTCCATCTCGCCGTGGACTCCTCCCAGTTCGTTCACCGCCCCTGCCCGCCGTTGGATCGGTCGTGTTCTTCCAGCCGCACAGGAGCTGCAGGATCAGGCGTGCCCGGGCCATCAATCGTTAGCAGATCTTCTAATCTGGACTGTACATCCATGAAGGGGTATTGCGCGTCGAGGGCGCGCCACGTGTCCAAGTGACGGCTTTCAGCCGTTCGATCGCCCGTTAAGTGGGGGTAAACTTCACCCGTCCTCCTTAGTTTTGTTAATTAAGATTTAGTATTGTAAATTAATTAGGCAGTACCAATATTTCAGACATTTTGCATTCAGGCCCCGGTAGTTCCATTAATTGCAAAGGGGTCCCTGGCCACGTCATCTCACGTGATATCTGCAGGTGAGGCATGGCCATTTTGAGGGGACACCCCCTCCTGTTTACTTATTTCTGTGTAGTACTAAAACTCTTTATTTAAGCTATTAACTTTTTGGGCATTTTGCAATTCACCCCCCGAGTTTCCTTTCATTGCTTTTAGGTCCTCGCCAGTCACATGCGTGTCACGTGGTCTGTGGCATTTTTGCAGGATTTGCCCTGGGATTTTGGCTATTGATATTTAGTCCAGCAACATTTTTAATTAGTTATAGATTTCCTGGAAATTACATGTTAGCCCTTTAACTTTTTGCATATTACAGAAATACCCTTGCTAGGAATACAATTTCTTTCTGTTTCCTTTATTTATTGCATGCATCTATAAAATTCCAAAAATTACCAAAAAAATACCATAGGCTCCTGTTGCATTGTAGATTCACGACATATTTTTGTTTTGCATATTTATTGCATTTTCATATTTTTAATAAGGTTGATATCTGACCGACCTCTTGATGCAAGTCCTCTGCATAGGAATAGAGATTCGGAGGTGTCAGATTAGTTAGGTCAAAGAGTTCACTTAGCGAGATCGAGATAACCAAAGTCCTATATCGTATGCTATCACGATACATGCAGACATCCTCTGACCAGAGACAAATGTATTACTATTTGTCCGAGTATGTACATTTGGCAGACCAATAGGTTGATGACCTAACCAATGTCTATACACCGGCGCGTTGGTGTGCATGTAAGGGCATATGAGTAATACGATCTCTCAAAGGGATCATACAGGTTCATTACTGAATCGGAAGACATGAGCTCACTCATGAGATATTGGAAAGAATCAAATTCCGTGCATGGTCATCTTGCTTTGGAAGCTTGACTGAATTTGTAGGTTTGATATATACTTTTGGAAAGTATATGATCAAGACCTAGGTATGATATATGCTTTTGGAAAGTATATGATCGATACCGACTCCTAGTGATCGAATGAGAAACTTACTGATAAAACCATGAAGTAGACAATATAAAGTTAATCCAATACTTCGGGTTTATTCTGAGTCTTCCAGTATGCAGGATGTACAAGTATTGGGAATACCTGAGGGTGATGTGATCATAAACGATTGTATAACCATGACGCTTCCATTCCTAGGGAGTGATGAAACGGGTCTGGATTTTAGTGACTCCTCTCAGTAGAGAAGTGATTTGATCTTGGTCCAAATGTTGGACATTGATCTGAATGTGTTTCAAATGCAATGAGAATATTAGATTTGCGGTCTTGATTTAATCAAGCATCTATGGGAGACCCGCGATTTGGATTTGAGATATGATCTCAATATCCAAGTCGCTATACGTGGAACAATACAATCGCCATGTCCTTATCTCCAAGTATTCGCAGAGAAAGTGCATTATCCTTGAAAGGGTTTAGGATAATTTCATTATTGATATAAGTATCCGAGCATTTAGAAAAAGGATAATTAAATGTGATTTAATTATCATGATTAATATGAATTCGGTTCATATTATAAAGAGAGCTATATTAGATAATTAAATATGATTTGATTATCAAAGATGAAAATAATGTGAATGTGATTCATATTATTTGGGCACATAAGAATAGAGATCCAAGATGTGATTTAATTATCATGGATATGAATAATGTGGATAGCAATATCCATATTAGTCATATATATTATAAATGTAATTTATAATACATAAGAGAGAGCTATTTATTATTTACATTTGTTAATTGAATGTTGATGTGAATTGGATTCACATTGGACAATTAATTGAAAATGTAATTCACATTTTATTTTGGGTTGTGAATGTGATTCACAATTTTCCAATGGCAAGATTGCAATATTCACAAAATAATTATGAATTATTTTTGTAGAATATTTTACAACAAGTGTTGTAAATCTTTGAGATTTCCATAGAATAATGTAATCTCATGAGATCTCATGAGATTGCATGAGATTGCCACCAAATACAATATTATGGAAGGAGGTAATCTTCATTCCATAATCTCCATGCTTGATTGATTTAATTTGGGATTGATTTATATTGATTTATCAATATAGATTTAATCTAATTAAATTAATTGTTGTTGGTTTTTACCAACACAAATCTTAGCAATTAAAAGAAACACAAATCAACGAGAGCCATTGGATTTGTGTTGCCCATGGATTGAGATCCATGGATCCTAAAATATTATAAAAGGAGAGGATTGCTCTTCTTTACACAAAGAGAACATAAGTCTCTCTCTCTCTACACGTCAACCCTCTCTCTTCCTCTCTCATGGCCCTCCACCATGGATGCCCTAGAGGGAGTCTCCATCACCGCAGCGTCGTCGTTATGTTGCCCGATCGTTTGCTCGTGGATCTCCGTCTCCTTCGGTGTGCCTCACTTGTGAAGAAGACATCGGATCTCGTATTTCGAGATCAGGAGATCCTCCGCTTGGATCATCAACATGGATTGCGAGAAGCACGTGTTTCATCAACATACTCGCAAGCATCTCCTCTGTCGGATCGGACTTGAGACAGGAGGTCTCTTCACTTAGAGACTCGATCGCAACCACGCTTCAAGAGGTATTCCTATTACTTGTTTGTGGTTTAGACGAAACGATCCGAGAAGTGTTCTTGGATCATGTGGTTTCGTCACATAAAAATTACGCACCCATTAATTCAAAAGAAATGTTTTGTAAAGTTGGTATAGTTGATTAAATTAAAATGGTGTAAACTACTAAAGAAATAAAAAATAAGTAATGTAATATGCTAATAAGTAACTTATATATCAAATAATTAGATAGTATAAAGATATACATTTTTCTTCAAGTATTTAAAAATATCTCCAAAATGCAATATGTACTAGATCTAACAACGAAATAGATCTACAATGATGTTTTTTTAAATACATCGCTATATCGTCTGTTGTTAAATATATTACAATGTCATTATTCGTTGCAAAATTATTCTTTATTTTCGAAGTTAGTGACGATCTTCATTGTTATGTTATTGAAAATAGTTATGTAGCAATGCTTTTCTAAATTTTAACTAAAAAATAAGCATTGATTAGCAAAAAAATGAAAAATCACAACCGATAGGCACTATTATATGCATCGTCATTATAACAATAAATATAACATTCATCGCTAATTTAATGTATAGAATATAATTTTAAAATGAATAATATCATTGTTATATATTTAACAGTGGATGATATAGCGACGTAGTGATATGGAACACACACTGGGATGTCCATCTGCCAAATCTATGTAGATATTGTCATTAATGGGTACTTATGTATGTAACTAAATGTACATCTGATTTTATTATATGTAAGCCGGTTCGTTTAACTTCGAGCTAAACTTAACAATTAATTATGATATCATCGTAAATCGCACACTTGTAAGAAATATAAACTTTTTATAAACTTCAATAATTCAAAAAAACGTGGATCCAAGTAAGCTAGAATCTTGCTCTTGTGAGTGTTACTTCATTGGGTATGTTAAAGATGGTATTGGATACCAGCTTTATGACCCTGAGACCTAAAAAGTTTTCGACTATAGAAATGTGAGATTTCTAGAGGATGACTTCCTTAAAGGTCAAGAGAAAAAAGAAGTAGAGGAACTCATAGAGTCCCCTGAGGATTCTGAGCTTCCTGAACCAGAAATTGAAGATATAAATAAAGATGAAATACCCATACCTCTTTGAAGGAGTTTAGGGTGGTTGTACCACTTGAAAAGTATGGATTCTATATATTAGGTGAATCTAACAATGATCCTACTTCATTTGATGAAGGACTCACGGATCATGATATGGATAGATGGATGCTAGAAATGAAGTCAGAGATTGATTCCATGCATAAGAATGGTGTATGGATCCTAGAGGATCCACGTGAAGGGGCAAAAGCCATTGGGTGTAAATGGATCTTCAAGAGAAAGAGGGGACCTGATGGGAAAGTAGAGATTTTCAAGGCACGGCTCGAAGCCAAAGGCTACACACATGGAGAAGGTATCGACTACGATGAGACGTTATCTCCTGTAGCTATGCTTAAGTCCATCAGGACACTGCTAGATATAGCTTCATCTATTGACTACGACATCTAGTAGATGGATGTCAAGACAGCTTTCCTCAATGGATACCTCGAGGAGGATATCTATATGGAGTAACCCCATGGATTCATAACCGAGGACGATAAAGTATGCAAGCTGAAGAAATCCATCTATAGACTCAAACATGCTTATCGTAGATGGAACATCAGATTTGGCAAAACCATAAAAAGTTATGATTTTGTGCAAAATCTTGATGAACCTTGTGTGTACAAGAAGCTTAGTGGGAGCTCCATTGTATTCATCGTGATTTACGTAGATGACATCCTTCTCATTGGGAATGATACATGGATGATGACTAGTGTTAAGATTTGACTATCCCACACCTTCAAGATGAAAGATCTTAGAGAAGCCTCTCACATCTAGAGTCTGAAGCTGTTCAGGAATCGAGAAAAGAGGATATTGGGATTATCACAACATGGGTACATTAAAAACATTTCTTGAACATTTCCGTATGGATAGTTCCAAAAAAGGTTTCTTCCCCTTAAGACATTGTATCCACTTGTCTAAAGGGATGGCTCCTCAAAGTATTGAGGAAAAGAATGCCATGGCTGGATGCCCCTATGCATCAGCTGTAGGAAGCTTAATGTACGCCATGATGTGTACTAGGTCAGATATCTACCATGGAGTGGGAGTGGTAAGTCGTTACCAATTCTGTTATGGAGAACAATACTGAAATTCATTGAAGAATATTTTCAAGTATCTAAAGCGAACGCAAGATTACATCTTGATCTATAGAGATGGTGATCTCCAAGTCTTGGGATACACAGATTCATACTTTGAGTTGGAAATTTATGATTATAAGTCAACATCAGGGTTTGTGTTCTTGTTGAACGATGATATTGTGAGCTGGAGAAGTAAGAAGCATGACACTACAATATATTTAACAACAGAATATGAATACATTGCCACATCGAATACTGCAAAGGAGGCGGTCTGGTTGCACAAGTTCATCCTAGAACTTGGCGTAGTTTACTCAGATACTCCCATCTCGTTACTCTGCGATAATACAAGAACCATTGACTAGGCAAAGGAACGTAGATGGCATCAAAAGAGCAAGCACATGGAAAGAAAATACCACATCATTCGGGAGATTTAAAAGCATGGTGACATCATCATCACTAAGACGGTCTTTATCGATAATGTTTCTGATCCTCTTACGAAACCTCTACATAGAAAGTTTTCGACTAGCATGTAATGAGTATGTGTTTAAGGATTGTACCTGAATGGTTCTGAGGACTAGAGGGAGATTGTTAGCCATGTGAGCCTGAGATTAACCATTCCTACAATAAATGTTATTTTAATATTTGATTTATCAATAAAAGTTATTGATGTATTCACTCCCTGTCTGAGGTTAAATGAATGAATGCACTATAAGATCCCTCTATACAATTAGGGTTATGTACCATGGCCATCTTAGTAATCATACATCTATCGATTCAATAATTGAATCATAGAAGCCATTGTTTATATGAATATTTAAGGAGTTAGATTCAGGACTCATCAAGCACCGTCAAATGATTATTAAGAGATGACCTTCAACATGAGTAGGAGATGGCGATCCTTCTCATTAGGCTGATATCTGACCGACCTCTTGATGTAGGTCCTCTGCATAGGAATAGAGACTCGAAGGTGTCAGATTAGTTAGGTCAAAGGGTGTACTTAATGAGATCAAGATAACCAAAGTCCTATGTCATATACTTTCACGATATAGGCACACATCCTCTAATCAGAGACATGTGTGATGCTATATGTTTGAGTGTGTACTTTTGGCAGACTAATAGGCTGATGACCTAACCAAGGTCTATATACCCGCAAGCTAGTGTGCATATGAAGGCACATGAGTAATACGATCTCTCAAAGGGATCATACAAGTTCACTTGTGAACCGGAAGACATGAGATCACTAATGAGGTATTGGAACCGATCAAATTGCATAAATGATCGTCGTGCTTTGGAAGCATGACAAGAATTTGTAGGTATTATATATGCTTTGGGAAAGAATATGATCAATACCAACTTCTAATGACCAAGATTGAGAAACTTGATGATGAAATCCTAAAGATGACAGTGTAAAATTGATCTATATCTTTGGGTTTATCATAGGTCATTTAGTATGCAGTATGTATAGGTACTAGGAATACCTGAGGGTGATGTGATCATAAATGATTGTATAACCATGACGCTTCCATTCCAAAGGAGTGATGAAACAGGTCTGGATTTTAGTGACTCATCTCAATAGAGAAGTAATCTGATCTTGGTCCAAGTGTTGGACATTGATCTGAATGAGATTCAGATGGAATGAGAAGAAAAGATTTACGGACTTGATTAAATAAAGCATCTATGAAAGGTCCATGGGATATGGATTTGAGATGTTATCTCAATATCCAAGTCTCTATACATGGAACGTACAATCACTCTGTCCATATCTCAGAGTATCTACGGAGAAAGTGCATTATTCTTGAAAGAGTTCAAAAATAATTCCATTGTTGAAATCATATTCAAGCATTGAGAAATGGATAATTAAATGTTATTTGATTATCATTAATAATGTGGAATTGATTCATATTATTTGGATGCAAGAGAATGATAATACAATATAATTAAATATGATTTAATTATTATGGATATGAATAATGTAGATAGAACTATCCAATTATTCATATATATTATAAATGTGATTTATGATATATGAAAGAGAGACTAATTGTGATTTATATTTGTTGATTAATTATTGATGTGATTCACATTGTATGATTAATTGAAAATATGATTACATTTTATTTTGGGTTGTAAATGTGACTCACATAATTCCAATGGCATGATTGCAATCTTTACAAGATAATTGTAAATTATTCTTGTGAGATAATCTTGGAAATTACATGAGATAATGTAATATCATGACTTGGAATGGGATTGACTCATACCAAGTCAAGAGGGTGGATGGCCACTTTGTCCCAAAGGGACTTGGTGGTCGTCCTCCCCTTTTTAGGGATGAGCCAATCTCTTCCACCGTTATCTCTAATATTAAATGATTTAATTTCAAAATTAGTTATGTTATTTATCAATGTATATTTATTTAAATTAAATCAATTGTTGTGTTTTTTAACAATATAAATCATTGATGAGCGCGAAATCTGCCTCTTTAATAACCGGTAATTGTAGTATAGGTGGCGAATTTTGGTCGATCAAAGTACCACAATCTTTGAATGTTGTGGAATATTTTTACTTGGCAAGTGTACCAAGGTCGAACACAGGGAACGGTTATTCTTAGTTGCGCGGTCTTAAATCAAATTAAATAATTAATTAATGTTTGCTTAATGTTTGTGCTGAGAAAATGTACAATGCAATGAGATGCAAATGTGATGCAAGGAAATATACAGAGGCAACATTTCAGCACAGGATCTGAGATTAAGATTTCAGCTCCAAAATATGTTAATCGATAACCTTAAAATCTATCATAGATCAAAAGCTAAAGTTCAAGAGAAATAATCAGAGTGTCAATAAATACTCTAATATGTTCTGGGCTCTGTTGAAAATCTCTTTTAATTCCCTGTAAATTATTCCTCAAGCAATAAACATTATCTTCAAAAAAATACAAGGGAAATAATTTCTCAATCTTCCTTTTTGAAGCTCTTGCACAGATTAAATCTTCAATAAATAATTATTAAATAATTTATGAGTATTTATTTCACAAACTTTTCTCAAATGAGTCACTACATAAATATCATTGATTCCTCAAGCACGAATATGTCAAAATAAGCCTGCATATGCCAATAGCGATTCTCAAATCATAATTAACAATAACTATCTTGGATCTGTTCACAAGCTACGCTAAATTGTAGAGCATGGAAATAGCTTCAAGATGACATATTATATGCTAAAAACGGAGTTCGTATGAGAAAGATATGCTCAAATGAAATTGTAGATACTAAACTGTAAATAAAATAAAAGTTTTTCTTTCAAAAAGATCCCTGTAGGGCTTATCTGTAACTTATAAAAGTTGGAGGGTCTCGGATGTGATTTACCCCCGGCGGGGGTATTTTTGTAAATTCTGAAATGTCCAGGGGTATGGCTGCAATTTTCCCAATGTGCAAGTGCATAACACGTGCCTTAGGAGTCTCGGAGGCGGTCTGGAGGCTCGGGGGTTGCCGAGCCTGAGGTTCGGGGCGGGGTCTGAGGTTCAGAGCCCCGAACCAGAGGCTTGGTTGACGAGGCTGTGGTTCGACGGCCGGTGCTGAGGTTCGGTGGCTGGTGCTCCACGTGGCGGCTCGTGCTGGTTCGAGCGACCCGAGACTCGAGGCTGGGGCCAAGGCTCGGGGGCGTGATGAGGACTATTAGATCAGGGGACTGTACCTGATCCAACGGTGGCTGCAATAGCAGAGGGGGTGGAGGAGCTCGTTCAATGACCGAGGCGGGGCAGTGGGCGAGCTGCGGAGGAGGTCGAGCCGGAGGCGCCGCGCGGGCGGAGGCGAAGCATCTGGCGTAAGGAGTGGATGAGGAGGCCCTCCACGTCGGTAGAGAGTAGACCTGCAAGGGTTAGCCAAAAAAATGGGGTGGGGGGGGGAGGGAGCTTGCGGCGAAGCACGGTGGTCGGGCGAATGAACGGGGGCGCGGTTCCAACCTTTGCGAGGCCGGAGTGGAGGTGTGGAGTGGCCGAGGAGGCAAAGGGGTGGAGAAAGAGCGAGGAAGGGGAGAAGGAAGGGGGGGTACCTAGGATGGAGTCTCAACAGTTGAAAACCGGAGCACGGGCAGAAGCTCGATGGAGGACTCTGTGACGGTGCCTTGAAGGGGCACCAGATCTTGCCGGTGTCGGAGGAGAAACGACTGGTGTTGTCACCACCAAGGGAAGAGTTCCTTGACTGTGGAATGGCGGATGCCATGGAAGGCCGGTGAGGGGGTTATAGGAGAGGAAGTGGGTGGTTACGCGAGGGGGGAAAACGGAGCGGCGACGGTTTCGCGAGGGGAGAAGAGGAGCGGCGACGAGGTACGTGAGGGGAGGACGACTGTAACGGCAAGAGGTGGAAGAAGGAGAGGGGGTCGGCACGTGCTGCGCACGTTCGCGCGGAAGGGGCAGGCGGCATGTGCGTAGCACGTGCGCGAGGAGAGAGGGTTCATCATATGGGGGTGCCACATGGCACGCCCTGGAGCTGCCTCGTGGCGCCCCCAAAAAAATTCAAACTTGAAGATGAAAAATAGGTAAGAGGATACCTCGGATCGAAAAATATTCTTCATGAAAGTTGTTCGTCTCGATGAAATCGACAACTTTCCTTAAGGAAGCAGGAGAAAAAGAGGTCATCTGTGTGAGTGGTATTTTTGGTGGTTCTCCATGTATAAAGAAAACCGACTTTTTGGAGTTGTGTTATTTTCTTAGTAGTTTTAGAGAGGATAAAAATTATGGAAAAAATATGATAAAATACAATAAAATTATTTACACACTAATCTATTTTTTTGGATTTTTAATAAATAAGAAAATAGGAAAATAAAATAGAAGTAAGAAAACACACAACTTTTGTACAGACTTACAACGGACGCTTGGACTCGGTCAGTTTCTTTGGTTTTAATTTGATCTGGATTTGGATTTTTATGTCACTTAGTAAAACTTTCATAAAAGAATAATAATGAAGAAGAAATAAAATTAAACGGGTTAATTAGGTACATAAAAACTCAGGTCACAAATAGCAAAAAGTTAAAATGCGCAAAAGAGGTCCAAAAACCCAACTTTCACATATGAGCTCCGAATTTTACGAAATTGGTCTTGTTTTGAAGGTATTTGAAAATGGAGTACTTTAAAAGTAAGTAGACCAAAATCGGACACTGTATGTGAGAGATATGGCTCATTTTAGTCTGTCAGATGTGAAATTAGACCTTGGGATCATTTGACACTTATTGGGGTTAGTAATTTTTTTTTGTATTTTTTAATTAATGAAGTTAGTAATATCTACACAATGGAGATGATTTGGGGGTCAATTGGAGTTAGGATAAATTATTTACAAATGTGAGAAGTTAGCGGCTTTTGGTCTTATTTACACTTGGGTTTTTTAATGCCATTATGCATGATGAAATGCCGATATTATTTACACATGTATGAATGTTAATGATGCTTTGTTAATGATTAAATGCATGTGATTGTTGGGGAACAGAGCCTAAATGAGCAGTTTTAGCATAATGAATACGAGATTCATCATACCCCTATACTTAAACCATGCTCGTCCCCGAGCATGAATGAATGACTTAGTTGAATACATCCCTGACTATGCATGTGAATTTTAAAGGCTTAATTCATAGAAGACCCTTTACTTGAGTGAACCTAAAATTCTGGGCTCAACCAAGCTTTAATCAAAAGGAATCGCAATTCTCTAATTTTCAGACTCTCTGTTTGAACATATAATATAGGGATACGATTTTTAGTGTACTGCGTTCATGAGAGTCAAGTCTAGTCATCACCCAAAATTCTAATCCAAGAGACTCTCCTCTATCCTAATCCTCAACACTAGGGAATAAGTCTATTCTTGCTTCGGTCAACTGTCTCATTAGTTTGTCAGACTTGAAAGTGTAGAGGGACGACCAGAAGATGGATGGCATAGGATTGTGTCTAATTTTCTCTCCCTTACATTGGAACAAGGTGCCTCTCGAGTGCCTTATTACTCAACATAAGTATATTTTTGTTTTGTTCATCAATGTGTCCCGTCAAGAGAAGTTGGAGTCGTCTGCACTTGTTTTTCTGGGAGTACACCGGGGTGTGTCTCTTTTGAGTATCTAAGATACCTTCGACACCCGGACTTGTAGCATTTACGATGTAGAGCTCTTTTTTGGTGTCAGCCCGACTCCTTGGTCCTAATTAGCGCTTGGTCCAAGTGGACACTTTTGAAAATGTTTGGGAGCGCTCGCCATTGGTGGAAGATCATTTATAATTTGACTTGGATAATAAAGCTTTTCTTTGACATTTCATTGCTTTTGTTGGCTAGCTCCACTGCTTTTACCAAAAGATGGCGCACATTGATCAATAATTTCCATTAAGTTTCAACACACCTGGCACTTAGGTCAATATCAAAAAGTAGCATATGAACTTGTTCACATACTGGCTAGGATTTTGCTGACACACAGGTTTCCTGAAGCCTCCATTAACTCTATCCCATCCTTGAGCATCATTACATCGGATCTAAACTCAAATATCTAATCTTAGTTCCTCAAGTGATATCTCAACCCATCTCATCAATCATGCAGTTGTGGAAGTGATTTGTGCTGATCATATTATTTGAAGGTAGAGATGAAGAGTGCAATATAGCGCTCAAATCTTTCAAACTTGGGAAGCGTGGATAATTAATTTCAAAAACCCTAATGACTAAGGTTGGCTAACTCAGAATCTCAAGATCTCAGAAATCAAGTGTCCTAAAAAATCCTCAAGCCTTGAGTGATGGTGAATGTGTCAGGAATATAACAACCAAGGGATGCTTGATGAAATGCAAGACCATGAGTGATGATATTTTTTTATGCAAAAGTTTTTTTTGAAAAAGGTATTATACACATAATATACACTACTTGTATCCATCCCCAATGTTTGATAAAAAATGATTAAAGTACGAGCTATGGATAAAGTAGGTAAAATGTATACAAACACACCCCCTATACTTAACTTGTGCTATGTCCCCATGGCACAAAGTGAAATGTAGACATAGCTCATACTAAGTATAAATGAGCCAAAAACGGAAATAGAAGAAGTGAAGTATACACAATGAAATCGGTCCCCTAAGTATCGGGTGATCGAGAGCGGGTAGATGGATATACAGAAGAGTGTTGGTTTCAGAGATGTGGTTTATCAGGGTAGAGCAAATCATTCGTCAAAAGCTATGCCCTGAGTGAAGGAGATCTGCTCAACTTGTACTAATTGCTCGTTGGATTCGATAAAATGTTTAAGTAGCTGACCATTGACTATAGATGTTTGCGTGGTATCTGAGGTCTCTGAGATCTCAACACTACCATTATTGTGTACCTCTCTTACAATGAAGGGTCCCATCCATTTTGATTTCAATTTCCCTTGGAAAATTTTCAATTTTGTATCAAATAACCAAAATTCTGCCCCAGGATGAAGATCTTTGTTCGAATGTTCTTGTCATGCCATCTCTTTACTTTGTCCTTGTAAATGGTGTTGTTTTCGTAAGCATGATTTCAGATTTCAGATAGTTCATTCAAATCCATCTCTCGGTTCCTTTCCTTGGTGACAGTTCTAATTAATATTTTTGATTGCCCATTCTGATTTATGCACGAGTTCTGTGGGCAAATGGCATGACTTTCCATATACCATTCTAAACGGAGAGGTGCCCAATGGGGTCTTATAAGCTGTCCGGTAAGCCCATAGAACTTGGTCCAGTAGTTGGGACCAGTTCTTCCTGTCAGGGCGGACGAGCTTCTGTAAAATTCCTTTAACCTCCTGGTTTGACACCTCGACCATGCCATTGGATTGTGGATGGTAAGGAGTAGCGACACGGTGCTCGATGCCATATTCCTTATTCAACTTCTTCACCTCCCGGTTGACAACGTGGCTTCCCCCATCATATATTGTAGCTTTTGGAATTACAAACCTCGAAATAATATGATCTTTCAAAAACTTGCAAACAGTTTTGCTATCTGCTGCTTGATTAGGGATAGCCTCCACCCATCTACATAAATAATCAACCGCGAGAAGAATATATTCAAATCCTTGACTATTAGGAAATGGTCCCATAAAGTCAATACCCCATGCATCGAATACATCACAGATGATCACTGGTTGCATAGGCATGACATCTTTGAAACCAATTGTTCCTCCCATTTTCTGACAGACGGGGCATGACCTGACAAAATTGTAAGCATCTTTAAACAAGATCGGCCAGTAAAATCCACATTGCAATATCTTCTCAGCGGTCCTCTTCCCAGAGTGGTGTCCTCCCGCTTCCAAGGTGTGGCATAGCTTGAGGATACTTTGGTATTCCTCTTGCGGAATACATCTTCTCCATATGCAATCTGGTCCTTCAAAGAAAAGGAACGGATCCTTCCAATGGTAGTGTCTCGCTTCAGATATGAGTCGATCGATTTTATTCATGGGCCAACCTTGAGGAACTTCCTTGGTGACAAGATAATTCACCGTGTCTGCATACCATGGGAGTGAGTCAATAGCAGAAATTGACTCGTCTGGGAAGGTCTCACGGATGGATTCAGATTCTATAATTTTGTTATGTTCGATCCGTGATAAATGATCAGCGACGACATTCTTAACACTAGGTTTATCTTTAATCTCCAAATCAATTTCCTAAAGCAATAGTATCCACCTCAGAGTCGTGCTTTTGCATCCTTTTTGGCCATAAAATATCGAATGGCAGAATGATCTGTGTAAACTGTCACCTTCAATCCTAGAAGTATAGATCGAAATTTTTCCAAGGCAAAAACTACATCAAGCATTTCCTTTTCGGTCACTGTGTAATTTTTCTGAGCAGGGTCTAAAACTTTGCTTGCGTAGTGAATAGCATACAGGATTCCATCTTTTCGTTGTCCTAACACCGCTCCTACTGCGAAATCGGATGCGTCCGTCATGATCTCAAAGGGAAGAGACCAGTCGGCAGCTTGTAGGATGGGAGTCTCAATGATCCTTCTCTTGAATAGTTCGAAGGCTTCAAGACACTTATGATCTACTAGGAACTCGATGTCTTTCCCTTGGAGGTCAGTTAGCGGTCGGGCAATTTTTGAAAAATCTTTGATAAATCTCCTGTAAAATTCGACATGCCCTAGAAAATATCGTACTTGTTTCACATTTTTAGGTGGCTCGAGTTTCTTGATCACATCAACTTAAGGGTCAACCTCCATGTTAGCAATGTGAGCCCCGGGCGAACCATTTCTACAATAAATGTTATTGTAATGAATAAATTATCAATGAAAGTTACTGATAATTTTTTCACTCCCTTTCTGAGATTAAATGAATGAATGCACTATAGGGTCCCTCTGTACAATAAGGGTTATGTACCATGGCCAACTTGATGATCATACAGCTATTGATTCATTGGATGAATCATAGAGGCTCATGCTTGGATGAATATCTAAGGAGTTAGATAGAGGACTCATCAAGCATCATCAAATGATTATTAAGTGATGATCTCCAGCCTGAGTAGGAGATGGCAATCCTATCTCATATGGTTGATATCTGACTGACCTCATGATGCAGGTCCTCTGCATGGAAATAGTGATTCGAAGGTGTCAGGATAGTTGAGTCAATGGGTTGACTTGACGAGATCGAGATAACCAAAAACCTACGTTGAATACTGTCACAACATAGGCATGCATCCTCTGCCCGAAGACAGATGTGTTGTTATATGTCTGAATGTGTACATTTGGCAGACCAATAGGTTGATGACCTAACCAAGGTCTATACACCGGCGAGCTGGTGTGCATGTAAGGACGTATGAGTAATACGATCTCTCAAAGGGATCATACAAGTTTAGTTGTGAACCGAGAGACATGAGCTCACTCATGAGGTATTGGGACTGAATAAATTCCATGCATGGACGTCATGCTTTGGAAGCATGACATGAATTTGAAGGTAAGATATATGCTTTGTGAAAGCATATGATCTATACCAAATCCCAATGACCAAGATTGAGAAACTTAATGATCAAACCCTGAAGATGACAGTATAAAAGTGATATTTATCTTCAGAGTGATCATAGGTCTTCCAGTATGCAGGATGTACAGGTATTGGGAATACCTGAGGGTGATGTGATCATATACGATTGTATAACCATGATGCTTCCATTCCGAGGGAGTGATGAAACAGTTTTGGATTTTAGTGACTCCTCTCATTAGAGAAGTGACCTAATATTAGTCCATGAACTGGACATTAATCTGAATGAGATTCAGATGCAATGAGAAGATTAGGTCTACGGTCTTGATTTGATCAAGCATCAGTGGGAGGTCCATGGGATCTGTATTTGAGATGTGATCTCAACATCCAAGTCACTATACATGGAATAATGCAATCGCCCTGTCCTTATCTCCAAGTATCTGAGGAGAGAGCGCATTATTCTTGAAGGGTTCGAGAATAATTCCATAAGATCTAAGCAATGAAGAAATAATGATTAAATGTGATTTAATCATCTTAATGTGTGAAGAAATTATCCAATATAATTAAATGTGATTTAATTATTATGGATAAGAACAACGTGGATAGAAATATCCAATTATTCATAATATATTATAAATTTGATTTATAATATATTAGAGAGAGCTGATTATAATTTATATATGTTGATGAATTATTATGTGTATTGGATACACATTGTGTAATTAATTGAAAATGTAAATTATATGTTGTTTTGGGTTGTGAATATGATTCACAATTTTTCCATGGTAAGATTGCAATATTCTCAAATATAGTGAATTATTTTTGAAGAATAAAACCCTACAAAATTTGTTGTAAATAAATAGGAGAGAAATTCAAGGAGATATGCAATCTCATGGAAATCCATGAGATTGCCTCCTTGACATCTCAAAGTTGCAGCACCCAATTCCTAATTGGAATGGGTGGCCGTCCACTTGGATATACATGGTAAATGTTTATCTCCATGTATATTCTCTCCTTATTTATTGGTTTAATTTAGGATTGATTTATATTTGATTTTGTCAAATATATTTTAATCCAAATTTGTTATTTTTGACAACAACAATCTTGACCATTGGATTGACATAAATCAATCTCACCCATTGATTTTATATGTCCCATGGATTGAGATCCATGGATCCCAAAACCCTATAAATAGAGAGGCATACCATGCTCTCTATTTTGCATGCAATTTTGGAGCTCTCTCTCTCTCTTTCTTCATACACGACAGCCCTTTCTCCCTCTAATTTTTGGTGGCCGTCCACCATACCCTAGAGGAGAGATTCGTCGACGCTCTCGCCACCGCGCCGCCGCCTCGACGTTCTTCGATTCTCCGTCTTCTTAATGTGCTACGCTCACGAAGGAGACTTTCGATCTCGTGCGATGAGATGAGGAGCAACCACGCTTGGATCAACTTCTTGGATTGCGAGGACAACACGGTTCATCCCCGTGCTCGCAAGCGGTCTCACCGACGATCAGACTTGAGACAGGAGGCCTCTTTCTTTAGAGACTTGATAAACCACGCTTCAAGAGGTTTTGCATTATAATTGTTGTGGTTGTAGATGAAACGATCCGAGAATCGTTCTTGAATCATGTGGTTTCATCACATGAAAAAATTTTAAATTCCGCTGCTCAGAACAACTAGTACGACTAGTCGTTCTTCGTCGTATCCGATACGACGGTCATGCTTCCGTGATGCGCTTGAGGATAATTCCATATCCTTCAAGTGGTATCAGAGACAGGTTGACGGTTTCAAATATTATTCGAAAATCGAGGACGACTTGGGTTCGTTAAGGTCGCGAAAGTTTTTTATTGCATTTGATTTCGCAGATTTGTTTAGTAAATATTTTCGGCCATGTTTAAAATGTTTAAGGACAAATTATTTACTTGGATTTTGTTCCCCATTAAATAAGGAAACCATAGGATCTGAGTTTACGTAAATCGGATTTCGTATGCTCTAGATATGGTTGTTTTAATGAACATGTATGCACTGTTGCGAGAACAGTAGATTTTAACATGATTAAAGAATTAATTACTGTTACCATCTGCCTCGAAATGCGTGAAACATCACTTGGCTTCTGTCCTAAATCAAGTTAGCAATCTATGAAAATTGAGTTTGTCTAATTTGGATTTAAATTTATTGAGATATGTTAATTTTAGTGAGTAGGGGTCACTACTAAAAATTGCAGTCCTAATCTAGAACCAAGTGATTGTCAATTAGTGAAATTAATTCTTAATTTCGTAAAATAATCATGAAAAATATTTGTGAAATATTGAAAGATGATTATTAACATAATTGACTTGGCCTCAAACAATTAATTGATTAGATTTGATCTAAATCTTAATTGGAAACACAATTATCAAACTTGATGCTTGAATAGGATTGGGAATTTGTGTAGAAAATTTCCTTATAATAAAAATGTTTTGATTATTATTATATGGTATAATTTCGGTTGAAAAATCGATGATCATCTCAAGTACAAATTGATATATCTGGCATTATGCTTTCCCGAGGTGGATATGGTGTCTAGTCGGAGAGCATTGGGATTGCGGGTTACGACGTATGTGGTCCGTCCCGCTCTCGTCGGTACTGGCCATGATAGCGGGTAGAGACTGTATAATACCGAAGAAAATCAAGGTGTATTTTCTAATTATTAAAATTCGAATTAACACGTATTTTGAGATATTACCATATATATATTCAAGTAAAATAATCAAGTTTGATTGATTGAATTGGATTGATAATTAATTTAATGTGATTAAATTGATTATGTCCAATTGAGACACTCTATTATGAATAGAGTTGTTACTTTCCTTGGAAGAATTAATTGTATGAATATGATTCATAATAATTGATTAAAAATTGAACATGATATGGAGGATCACAAAAGTGACATCCATGGTCTCCCATCAAGGCGAAGGGTTCCGTCGCCAGGGATTGCATGTGGGAGACGCTTGTCCGAAGTGACAGCTCCTGTATGCAAGCGCATCTGGATCGGGCTCGTCACTTCTCGAAAGAGTAAGGACGTATGCGTAGTGACCCCAATATCGGGTCCTCATATTATTGGGGCGATATTGGATTGCGCATAGCGAGTTGTATTCCTGTTGACGGTTGGTTCAATTAATGACGGGTCAACATCACCTTAGGGGTGGTGGGCCCGGGTATTAAAGACCGAATTGGGAGATGCAAGTTGGACTTGCAAGGCGGAATGTGTTCCCGCTTCTCTTTATTGGAGTCATAGATTCTCATATTATTGGGATATGACAAAGGAGGAGATCCCAGTTCTTGCTTGAGATATATTGGTAAGTATATCTCTTACTTTGAAAGTGATTAAGGGAATAAACTTTCAAGATTGACAGAGCAATAACAATTTGATTTAAAATTCCTTAATCAAATATCATAAATAAGAATATATGATTATGTGTTTTAATATAGTGCATTCTTAATTTCAGAAAATGAAGTCCTTGAACCCACTTAGTAGGCTTCATGAGGTCAATCAATTGACCGTCCCAAATTACTCAGATTGGATCCGTAATTTGGAGCTTCTTCTCTCTGCTGAGCGCATAAGTTATGTGCTCTCCGAGGACAAGCATGAGAACCCTAAATCCAAGGAAGAAAAAGCATTCAATGACAAGTATGATGAAGATCATGTCTTGGCTAGATGCTATATCCTGGGTTCACTCTCCAATGTTCTGTAGAAGCAACATGTGGAGATGAGTACTTGCCAGGACATAATGCAGAATCTTAAGGATATGTTTGGTGACATTAACCGCACCCAGCGGTACAATGTTATGAAAGACCTCATTCGTTGCATGATGCAGGAAGGGACTTCAGTCCGTGAACATGTACTCAAAATGTTTGGGTACTTGTCGGAGCTGGAGACTCTCGGGGCAACAATGGATGCAGACATGCAAGCTTGAAGGATATTGAGTATACTCAAGCGCATCACGGAAGCGTGTCGATCGCATCGTATGCAATCGGAGCAACTAGTCACACTAGTTGCTAGATGCAGCGGAAATTAAAATTTTAACTTTAAAGATGAAACCACATGATCACGAGAACACTTCTCGGATCGTTTCATCAAACCACAAAGTACAAGGAATACCTCTTGAAGCGTGGTTGTGATCGCGAGATCCCAAAGTAGAGATCCTCCTATCTTAAGTCCGATCCACGAAGAACGCACTTGCGGGCGCGATGATGAGTCACGTTCCTTCCCGCAATCCTCGATGAAGATCCAAGCGATGGTTCCCCCGATTTCGTCAAACGAAATCCGTCGTCTTCCTTTAGAGTAAAAAACTCCAAAGAAGATGGAGATCCACGAGTCGTCGAAGAAGAAGCCGAGAGTCCCTCCTTTCTCAACACAAAGTGGACGGCCACTTAATGGAGAAGAGAAAGAGAGAGGGCGAGAATGAGAAAGAGAGAGAGAGAGTTGTCGCCTTGTACAACTCTTAATGATGTACCATGGAAGGCTACCCTAGCCCTCTATTTATATTAGTTTAGGATCCAATGGATCTCAATCCATGGGACACATGGATCCAAGGGATATGCTTGGTCCATGATAAATCAATGGCCATGATTTGTTGTTGGTTAAAAACAACAACATCAATTTAACTAAAAGATAATATGATAAATCAAATGGAGCTAACCAACCTCCTAAAAAAGGGGGGGGCGTCACCCATGAACCATTCATGGGTGACGCCACCTCTAGAGGTGGTTATTTGCTCCATTTTATTTATCTTATTATTCCTTAATTAATTACAATAAATATTCACCAAAATAATTCCAAATTAATTTGTGAATATTTCAATCATGCCATTGAATATTGTGTGAATCATATTCACAACCCAAACTAGTTAGTAAATTGCATTTCCAATTAATTAACAAATGTGAATCCAATCCATATTATTAATTAACAAATGCTATTTACATAAATTTTCTCTCATACATATGTATATTATAAATCATATTTATAACACACATATATCATGGATAGTGTTATCCACATTCTCTTAATCCTTGATAATTAAATCTCATTTAATTATCTTAGATAATCATTTTCACAATATGAATCATATTCATATTTAAGCTTGATAATTAAATCTCATTTAATCATCAAGTCCTTGCTTGGATATTTCATCAAAAGAATTATTCTTGAACCCTTTCAAGAATAATGTGCTTTCTCCGCAGATACTTGGAGATAAGGACAGGGCGATTGTATTATTCCACGTATAGTGACTTGGATGTTGAGATCTTATCTCAAATCCAGATCTTACGTTCCTCCCACAGATGCTTGATTAAATCAAGACCGCAAATCCAATCTTCTCATTGAATCTGAATCTCATTCAGACCAATGTCCAACACTTGGACTAAGACCGGATCGCTTCTCTACTGAAAGGAGTCACTAAAATCCAGACCTGTTTCATCACTCCCTCGGAATGGAAGCGTCATGGATATACAATCGTTTATGATCACATCACCCTCAGGTATTCCCAATACCTGTACATCCTGCATACTGGAAGACCCATGGTCAACCCGAAGATCAAGATCTATTTTACACTGTCTTCTTCAGGGTTTGATCACTAAGTTTCTCATTTGATCATTGGGATTTGGTATCGATTATATGCTTTCCAAAAGCATATATCATACCTAGGTCTTGATCATATACTTTCCAAAAGTATATATCAAACCTACAAATTCAGTCAAGCTTCCAAAGCGAGACGACCGTGCACGGAATTTGATTCTTCCCAATATCTCATGAGTGAGCTCATGTCTTCCGGTTCAGTAGTGAACCTGTATGATCCCTTTGAGAGATCGTATTACTCATATGCCCTTATATGCACACCAGCTCGCCGGTGTATAGACCTTGGTTAGGTCATCAACCTATTGGTCTGCCAAATGTACATACTCAGACATATAGCAATACATCTGTCTCCGGTCAGAGGATGCGTGCCTATGCTGTGACAGCATTCAACATAGGACTTTGGTTATCTCGATCTCGTTAAGTCAACTCTTTGACCTAACTAATCTGACACCTCCGAATCTCTATTCCTATGCAGAGGACCTGCATCAAGAGGTCGGTCAGATATCAGCCTATGTGAGAAAGGATTGCCATCTCCTACTCAGGCTGGAGATCACATCTTAATAATCATTTGACGGTGCTTGATGAGTCCTCAATCTAACCCTTTAGATATTCATCCAAGCACCAGCCTCTATGATTCAATAAGTGAATCAACAGCTGTATGATCATTAAGATAGCCATGGTACATAACCCTAATTGTACAGAGGGACCTATTATGCAAATTATTTATTCTTCATTTCAGATCAGGGAATGATATTCGCAATAACATTTATTGCATAATGGCTCGCCGTGGGCTCACATGTCCAACAATCTCCCACTAGCCCAAAGAGCCATTAATGGGCTAATCATTTAAACCACACTCATGTGACAATCATATGCTATTTAGAAAAATAGCTAGGTAAGCTGATCAGTCACTCTGTTCCCAAAAGACTATGCCAAGTCCTTTTACGGCACTTGCATATCCCTAGGTAACAGTGCTCGCATCCAATGCGAATGTTGCATCTAATGCAACCCATACTCAATCTTGACAAAGCAATTATAGTGTCCTTGACACTATTGCTCAATAACTATTATAACCAGTATTTCCATAATCCTTATTAGAATACCCTTATTCCGGGAGATCACTATCTCTCAAGGTATCCACAGTTAAGACCTTTTAGATCTCTATCTATAAAGTCTTAACTTCTTGAAAATAAGACATAGAGATCACCATCTCTAAAGCCTTGTCATCTTTGAAGATATTGTTATTACTGCAATCAAGTGTTTTATCTCCATAATAGGATTAGTAACAGTTTACTACTCCCACTGCATGGCAGATATCTGGCTTTTGTACACATCTAGCATACACTTAGCTTTCCGTAACTGATGCACAAGTGCAAGTAGTTCTAGCATTCACTTCCTCAACTCTTTGAGGTGGTATCCCTTTAGATAGGTCAGTACCAAATCTCAAGGGAAGGAAGCCTTTCTTAGAATTTCCAAGAATGGAATATGTCCAAGGTGTACTACAAATGTGACAGTCCCAATACCCTCTTTTCTTTGATTCTGAACAACTTCAGAACTAAGATCTAAGAGGTATTCTTGAGATCATATCTCAAGGTATGGAATAGCCAGTCTATAAAACACTTATTTTCATCTTTATATCATTCCAAATGATTAGGATATTATCTACATTTAGCACGATGAACACAATGGCACTCCCACTAAGCTTCACATGGTACATCAAGATTCTATTTGAAATCATAACATTTATAATTTCATCAAATCTTATGTTCCAACAACAAGAAGCTTATTTGAGTCCATAGATGGATTTCTTTAGCTTTCACACCTTACTTTCCCTGATCATGAAGCCCTGGGGCTACTTCATGTGAATATCCCCAGAGAGGTATTCTTAGAGGAATGCAATCTTGAATTACATCCCGAAGATGCAATAGTCAAGTTGTGTAGCTAAGGTTAGCAATATTCTGATGAGTTTAAGCATGGTTACCGAAGAGCAAGTCTCATCGCAAGCAATGTCTTCTCTTCCGGTGTGTAGCTAATGGCTACAAACCGTGCTTTGAAGGTCTCTACCTTCTCATCAGGTTCCCTCTTCTCTTGAAGATCCATTTACACCTTAATGGGTCTAACCCTTATAGGTGGATCCTCGAGGGTCCATATACAACATTTGTATATGAAGTCTACTTTAGACTTTATTGCTAATATCCATCTTTCCATGTCATGATCCTTAGGAGCTTCATCACATGAAGTCCGATCATTGTCAGACTCAACTGACACATGGAATACATCCTCAAACTCATTTGAAGAGGTATTAATGTTTCATCTTTAATTATCCCTTTTAGTTTCCGATTTCAGGAGCCTCATCATCTTCTCAAGATTAAATGAGTTCCTTCACTTCATTTTCATCTTGATTCTTAAGAGAGTCATCCTTTAAGAATCACATTCTCAGAGATGACATCTTTTAAGAATCTCAAGGTCATAAAGTAGGTATCCAATACCATACTTTATTTTCCTAATGAAGTAGCACTCTCAAGTGCTAGATTCCAGCTTACATCCATGGAACCTTATTAAGGATATATATTGTAGTCTCTACTACACATATATACCAGGAAACTAAGAGGATAATTATGCTAAAATTCATCATTGATCAAATCATGTCGCACATGATCCAATTGTATCTCCCTACAACTCTATTGAGTTCAGGTTTACCAGGAGGAGTGAGATAGAAATGATATTCCTATCTCTATAAGGTATTCTTTGAATTTTATCTAATAGGTACTTGCTACCTTGGTTAGATCAAATTCATTTATTCTTCCTTCAAATTTTGGTTCTAAACCAAAATTGTGAAATCTTTGAACATTTCAAAGGTTTCTCAGGTGAAGAGAAGAAATCTCATATCATACATAATCATTAATAGATATCACATATCCATAATGTTTATTATGATATAGATGATCCACATACATCAATATGTATGAGATCCTGAATACCTTGACATCTAACACCATTCCCAGAGAAGGGTGCATTTGACATTTTACTTTGAATACAATATTCACAAGTATGTAAGATTTGAAATTTTAGACATTCTAAAGTTTCATCTCTTACTAGTCTATTGATCAAATCAATAGACAAATGTCCAAGGCTTGATGCCAGATCATTGTCAAATGATCTTTATCCTCCTATTGATCTTATAAGGTTTGATTTTCAGTATTAGAAATCTTAATGAACCATTCATTAATATTCTAATTTTGTGGAGTCCACTAGATGTTAGATTACTATCTGAAATATTTCCATCATAACCTTTTATGATAGTTCTATCTCAGAATTCATGTTTATTTCCAACATTTAGAAACAAACAATGGGGTATTCTAATATCTAGGTCATAGAGACATTCTCTAAGACTAAGGGCTCTCCCACTGAGAATATGAAGTCCATCTATCCAACAGAGACTGCTGCAACAATTACAGCAATATCCATGTAGATGACTACTAAAGCTTAAGATCAAATTTCTAATCTTCTAATATGTATATGCAACAATTGCAATTGTCATTAGAAGATTGGGATACAATTGTCAGACTTTATCTTATGAAATAAGAAAGTCAGAGTCAATGATTTATGTAGATTATTCTGATGCTCTATCTGAGTCCTTCACTAAGGAATTTAGACAGACTTGATAGTCATACTATCAACACATCAACTTATTGCAGTATTGGCATTCATCCAACTCTTTGGATGTCATATGGAAGTCACAGAAGTAGGTCAACTCTTTGACTTTCCTTCTTACTTGGGTCCGACCCATGCTTCCACTGCACTCTCTTAATCTATAAACAACCATTGCTTAAGACTAAGGATCTCTTATGTTAAATTCAAAAGAATTTAATGTAAGAGCATTTCAACATTTATACATGCTTCATTAAATTCATACAATATGAATATCATAAAACTTCACGAATGACTTGAGTATAGATAGTAGAATGATAACACTCATCATATCTACATTCATCTTAACTCATGGAGACTTAGGTTCAGGTAGGTATTCAAACATTTTGAATACATCATCTCTTTCGAGCCACCATTCTGCATAATGCAGAGAACCATGTCATTCATGATTAAATGTCTAGAGCACATATGTATGCCAAAATATCTTCTTTTATTTTATAAGGATTATTCGACAATTATGATCACCATCGACATGTCACTTCCAAAGTACACTCGATGAAAGATCAAGACTATAGAGACATACAAACCCTAAGGTGATGTCTTATTGTCTTATTTAATTGCCCTTCCTCATTATGTTGAGGGGACTTGCACACTGCAACCACATACATTATGTGTCCAATTGCAAGTACAATATCTGGATCAAGAGTCAATCCATGATATTTTATTGGTTATTATTGAGTATAACATTGAGTGGGTTTAATGAAGGATTATCTGAAATAAGAAATTTGCATAAGGGTATATATTATATATATACATATTTTACTTTGATTTAGGAATTTTTATATCAAAGTTGTCTTGCCTTGTCAACACTGAAAGTTCATTCCCTTAATTACTTTCAATGTAAGAGATATTCTTACCATTATATCTCTAGCAAGATCTGGGATCTCCTTTCCTATCTTTGTTGCATCCCAATAATATGAGAACCTACAACTCGGATAAAAAGAAGCGGGAACACATTCCGCCTTGCAAGTCCAACTTGCATTTCCCAATTCGGTCTTTAATACCCGGGCCCACCACCCCTAAGATGATGTTGACCCGTCATTAATTGAACCAACCGTCAACAGGCTTAATACTCGCTATACGCAATCCAATATCGCCCCAATAATATGAGGACCCGATATTGGGGTCACTACGTATACGGCCTTACTCTTTCGAGAAGCAAAGAACCCGATCCAATTAAATCATGCACAGGACCTGTCACTTCGGACAGGCGTCTCCCATACACAACAACTGGCGACGGAATCCTTTGCCTTGACGGGAGACCATGGATGTCACTTATGTGATCATCCACCTCATATTCAAATTGTAATTAATTATCGTGAATCATATTCACATAATTAATTCTTCCAAGGGAAATATACATCTATTCATAATAGAGTGTTTATTGGATATAATTAATTTAATCACATTAAATTAATCATCAATCCAATCATCAATCAACAAACATGCCTTTTACTTGAATAGTAGGTATTATCTCAAAATACGTATTATTCGAATTTTAATAATTAGAAAAATACATATTGTCTGTCTCCGGTATTATACAGTCCCTACCCGCTGTCATGGCCAGTACCGACGAGAGTGGGACGGACCACATACGTTGCAACCCGCGACCCCAATGCTCTCCGACTAGGCACCACATCCGCCTCGGGAAAGGATAATACCAGATAGACCATCATGTACTTTGAGATGTTCATCGGTTTTTCAACCGAAGTTATACCATATAATACAAAACATTTTTGATTATAAGGAGATTTGCTAGACAAATCCCCAATCCTATTCAAGCAAAAGGGTTTTTCATGTAAAAGTTGTCCTACAACTATTGTAGGATTAACTATAGTTTTCATGAAGGCAATGTTTGTTGATGAACCAATGATCAAGATCTAATATCTCATCATTGTGGTTTAGGCAAGTGTCATTCAATGAAATAATTATTTCTTTAAATATTTCACAAATATTTATCACTAATTATTCCAGAAAATTAACAATTAATTTTCATCATGATAATTGAATGACATATCACAAGGTTCAAGATCAAAATTGTTAATTTCCAGCAGTGACCCCCAATCACTAAAATTAACTTATCTTGATCAATTTAAATCCAAAAAATGCAAACTCAGTTTCCAAAGATTGCCTATTTGATTTATTAAAGAACCCAAGTGATAATTCACGCATTTCAAGGCGGATTAAAACCGTATTTATCTCATTAATTACGTTCAAATCCGCAGTTCCCGCAACAGTGAATATAGTCATATTCAAAAAGCCATATCTTGAGCAAATAAAGTCCAAATTTAGTAAACTCAAGTCCTGTGGTTTCCTTGTTTAATGGGGAACAGAATCCAATTGAAAATTTCGTGTTTAAACATTTTAAACAGTACGGAAAAATTCAATTAGACAGAGGTGCGAAAATTGAAATGCAGTAAAAATTTCGCAACCCTTTCAAGAACCAAATCGTCTAAGGTGTATGGATCATATCCAAAACCTTATTCAACCTGGCTCTGATACCACTTGAAGGATATTGAGTATACTCAAGCGCATCACGGAAGCGTGTCGATCGCATCGTATGCAATCGGAGCAACTAGTCACACTAGTTGCTAGATGCAGCGGAAATTAAAATTTTAACTTTAAAGATGAAACCACATGATCACGAGAACACTTCTCGGATCGTTTCATCAAACCACAAAGTACAAGGAATACCTCTTGAAGCGTGGTTGTGATCGCGAGATCCCAAAGTAGAGATCCTCCTATCTTAAGTCCGATCCACGAAGAACGCACTTGCGGGCGCGATGATGAGTCACGTTCCTTCCCGCAATCCTCGATGAAGATCCAAGCGATGGCTCCCCCGATTTCGTCAAACGAAATCCGTCGTCTTCCTTTAGAGTAAAAAACTCCAAAGAAGATGGAGATCCACGAGTCGTCGAAGAAGAAGCTGAGAGTCCCTCCTTTCTCAACACAAAGTGGACGGCCACTTAATGGAGAAGAGAAAGAGAGAGTGCGAGAATGAGAAAGAGAGAGAGAGAGTTGTCGCCTTGTACAACTCTTAATGATGTACCATGGAAGGCTACCCTAGCCCTCTATTTATATTAGTTTAGGATCCAATGGATCTCAATCCATGGGACACATGGATCCAAGGGATATGCTTGGTCCATGATAAATCAATGGCCATGATTTGTTGTTGGTTAAAAACAACAACATCAATTTAACTAAAAGATAATATGATAAATCAAATGGAGCTAACCAACCTCCTAAAAAAGGGGGGGCGTCACCCATGAACCATTCATGGGTGACGCCACCTCTAGAGGTGGTTATTTGCTCCATTTTATTTATCTTATTATTCCTTAATTAATTACAATAAATATTCACCAAAATAATTCCAAATTAATTTGTGAATATTTCAATCATGTCATTGAATATTGTGTGAATCATATTCACAACCCAAACTAGTTAGTAAATTGCATTTCCAATTAATTAACAAATGTGAATCCAATCCACATTATTAATTAACAAATGCTATTTACATAAATTTTCTCTCATACATATGTATATTATAAATCATATTTATAACACACATATATCATGGATAGTGTTATCCACATTCTCTTAATCCTTGATAATTAAATCTCATTTAATTATCTTAGATAATCATTTTCACAATATGAATCATATTCATATTTAAGCTTGATAATTAAATCTCATTTAATCATCAAGTCCTTGCTTGGATATTTCATCAAAAGAATTATTCTTGAACCCTTTCAAGAATAATGTGCTTTCTCCGCAGATACTTGGAGATAAGGACAGGGCGATTGTATTATTCCACGTATAGTGACTTGGATGTTGAGATCTTATCTCAAATCCAGATCTTACGTTCCTCCCACAGATGCTTGATTAAATCAAGACCGCAAATCCAATCTTCTCATTGAATCTGAATCTCATTCAGACCAATGTCCAACACTTGGACTAAGACCGATCGCTTCTCTACTGAAAGGAGTCACTAAAATCCAGACCTGTTTCATCACTCCCTCGGAATGGAAGCGTCATGGATATACAATCGTTTATGATCACATCACCCTCAGGTATTCCCAATACCTGTACATCCTGCATACTGGAAGACCCATGGTCAACCCGAAGATCAAGATCTATTTTACACTGTCTTCTTCAGGGTTTGATCACTAAGTTTCTCATTTGATCATTGGGATTTGGTATCGATTATATGCTTTCCAAAAGCATATATCATACCTAGGTCTTGATCATATACTTTCCAAAAGTATATATCAAACCTACAAATTCAGTCAAGCTTCCAAAGCGAGACGACCGTGCACGGAATTTGATTCTTCCCAATATCTCATGAGTGAGCTCATGTCTTCCGGTTCAGTAGTGAACCTGTATGATCCCTTTGAGAGATCGTATTACTCATATGCCCTTATATGCACACCAGCTCGCCGGTGTATAGACCTTGGTTAGGTCATCAACCTATTGGTCTGCCAAATGTACATACTCAGACATATAGCAATACATCTGTCTCCGGTCAGAGGATGCGTGCCTATGCTGTGACAGCATTCAACATAGGACTTTGGTTATCTCGATCTCGTTAAGTCAACTCTTTGACCTAACTAATCTGACACCTCCGAATCTCTATTCCTATGCAGAGGACCTGCATCAAGAGGTCGGTCAGATATCAGCCTATGTGAGAAAGGATTGCCATCTCCTACTCAGGCTGGAGATCACATCTTAATAATCATTTGACGGTGCTTGATGAGTCCTCAATCTAACCCTTTAGATATTCATCCAAGCACCAGCCTCTATGATTCAATAAGTGAATCAACAGCTGTATGATCATTAAGATAGCCATGGTACATAACCCTAATTGTACAGAGGGACCTATTATGCAAATTATTTATTCTTCATTTCAGATCAGGGAATGATATTCGCAATAACATTTATTGCATAATGGCTCGCCGTGGGCTCACATGTCCAACAAAGCTGACTTCATTCTGTTGTCGCTGCCCAAACCTTTCAATAACTTTGTAGTGTCATTCCACATGAACAAGCTGAAATTGACAAGTGCTGGTCTTCTTGCCGCATTGAAATCTGCGGAAGATGTAATGAAGAAGGATGGTCCCACTGGCAGTGCAATGGTTGCACAGGTCAGAGGGAAGCGCGGTTGGAAGCAAGGTTCTCGGAAGGGCCCGACCCAGAAGAGAAAGAAGAAGGGACAAAGTGTTGGCTCTTCTTCCAATGCATCCACTCTAATGGCATCGAAGAAAACCGATGTCTGTCACCACTACAAAAAGCCGGGGCACTAGAGGCGTAACTGCCCAGAATACCTGAAGTCCTCAGACAAAGGTAAAGCCCCAGCAGGTATGAAATTTACTTTCATCATTGAAACTAGCTTTCTCGTCGGACGAGAAGGAAGTTACGTTGTAGATTCTGGTGCTTCTGTTCATGCATGCAATTTGTTGCATTTGTTTCAGGAAACTAGAAGTCTTGAGGAAGGGGATATAGTCATCCAGATGGGATCTGATGCAAGTGTTGCAGCAGTCGCCGTCGGGACATGTTGACTATCATTATCTAGTGGTAGAGTCCTAGTACTTAAAGAGTATCTTATGTACCTGAAGTTAGAAGGAATTTGATATCTGTATCTAAGCTAGTTAGAAGTGGATATTCATTCCTGTTCTATAATAAATTAGTCATGAATCATTATGATAAATATATTGCAGAGGGTATTTTAACTTCTGGAAGACTCTCTGAATTGTGCATAAATGAGACATGAATGTTACAACCACTAATAAAAACCCTAAGAGATCCAGGGAGAATAAAAATCATTCGAATATGATTTGGCATCAAAGGCTTGGTCATTTGTCTGTTGATAGGATCAACAGATTGATAAAGGATGCACCTTTGGATTTCCTACAGGTTCAATCTTTGCCTACATGTGAACATTGTATTCGAGGTAAAATGACTAGGATGCCTTTCTGTAACAAGGTTACAAGATACGAAGGTATCATTGACCTAATACATACCGATGTATGTGGTCCCTTCAGTACCGCGACTCGAAATGGATATCGATATTATTTGACATTTATTTATGACCATTCACGATATGGGTTTGTCTTCCTATTACGTCATAAGTCTGAAACCTTTGAAAAGTTCAAAGAGTTCAAGGTTTTGGTTGAGAACCAAACCGATAGGAAGATTAAACGGATTCGATCTGATCGAGGTGGCGAGTACCTATCAGGTGAATTCAAGGAATACCTTAAGGAGAATGGAATTGTTTCAAATCTCACTCCTCCTGGAACTCCCCAACTTAATGGTGTTGCTGAAAGATGCAACAGGACCATCATGGATATGGTCCGTTCAATGATGAGCAAAGCACATTTACCTCTTAGTTTCTGGGGATATGCAGTAGAGACTGCAATATATATCCCGAATAAGATTCCTAGTAAATCTGTACCTAAGACTCCTCATGAGCTCTGGTATGGAACCAAACCTAGTGTCAATCACTTGAGGGTTTGGGATTGCTTGGTCCATGCGAAGAATGTGGATGCAACTAAGCTAGAATCTTGCACTCGTGAGTGTTACTTCATTGGGTATGTTAAAGATGGTATTGGATACCAACTTTATGACCCTGAGATCCAAAAGGTTTTTGTCTCTAGAGATGTGAAGTTTCTGGAGGATGATTTCCTTAAAGGTCAAGATAAAAATGAAGTAGAGGAACTCGTTGAATCCCAAGAGGATTCTGAGCTTCCCAGACTAGAAACTGAAGAAGTAAATAAAGATGAAACACACATACCTCTTCGAAGGAGTTCGAGGGTGGTTGCACCACCTGAAAGGTATGGATTCCATGTGTCAAGTAACACTGACATTGATCCTACTTCATTTGATGAAGCACTCGAGGATCAAGACATGGATAGATGGATGCTAGCAATGAAGTAAGAAATTGACTCCATGCATAAGAATGGTGTATGGACCCTAGAGGATCCACCTAAAGGGGTAAAACCCATTGGGTGTAAATGGATCTTCAAGAGAAAGAGGGGACCTTATGGGAAAGTAGAGACTTTCAAGGCACGGCTCGTAGCCAAGGGCTATACTCAGAGAGAAGGCATCGATTACGATGAGACATTCTCTCCTGTGGCTGTGCTTAAATCCATCAGGACACTGTTAGCTATAGCTGCATATCTTGACTACGACATCTGGCAGATTGACGTCAAGACGGCTTTTCTCAATGGATACCTCGAGGAGGATATCTACATGGAGCAGCCCCAGGGCTTCATGACTGAGGATGGAAAAGTATGCAAGCTGAAGAAATCCATCTATGGGCTCAAACAAGCTTCTCATAGCTGGAACATCAGATTTGACGAAACCATAAAGAGTTACGATTTTGTGCAAAATCCTGATGAACCTTGTGTATACAAGAAGACTAGTGGGAGCGCCATTGTGTTCATCGTGCTTTACGTAGATGACATCCTTATCATTGGGAATGATACATGGATGATGACCAGTGTAAAGATTTGGTTGTCCCATACATTTGAGATGAAAGATCTTGGAGAAGCCTCTTACATCTTAAGCCTGAAGTTGTTCAGAAACCGAGAAAAGAGGATTTTGGGATTGTCACAACATGGATACATTAAGAAGATTCTTGAACGATTCCGTATGGATAGTTCCAAGAAAGGATTCTTACCCTTAAGACATGGTATCCACCTGTCTAAAGGCATGGCTCCTCAAACTGTTGAGGAAAAGAAGGCCATGGCTGGATGTCCTTATGCATCAGACGTAGGAAGCTTAATGTATACCATGATGTGCACTAGGCCAGATATCTGCCATGCAGTAGGAATGGTAAGTCGTTACCAATCCTGCTATAGAGAACAACACTGGAATGCAGTAAAGAATATATTCAAATATCTAAGACGGACGCAAGATTACATCTTGGTCTATGGGGATGGTGATCTCCAAGTCTTGGGATATACAGATTCTGACTTCCAATCGGATGTAGATGATCGAAAGTCGACATCATGGTTTGTGTTCTTGTTGAATGGTGGTGCTGTGAGCTGGAGAAGCAAGAAGCAGGACACTATTGCAGATTCAACAACAGAAGCCGAATACATTGCCGCATCGGATGCTGCAAAGGAAGCGGTGTGGTTGCGCAAGTTCGTCCTGGAACTTGGCGTAGTTTCCTCTGATACTCCCATCCCGTTATTCTGCAATAACATGGGAGCCATTGCCCAGGAAAAGGAACCCAGATGGCATCAGAAGAGCAAGCACATGGAAAGGAAATACCACATCATTCGGGAGATACAAAAGCGTGGTGACATCATCATCACCAAGGTGGCCTCTGCTGACAACTTGCTGATCCTCTTACCAAACCTCTGACACAGACGGTTTTTGACCATCATGTAATGAGTATGGGTTTAAGGATTGTACTTGAATGGTTCTGAGGGTTAGTGGGAGATTGTTAGCAATGTGAGCCCCGGGCGAACCATTTCTACAATAAATGTTATTGTAATGAATAAATTATCAATGAAAGTTATTGATAATTTTTTCACTCCCTTTCTGAGATTAAATGAATGAATGCACTATAAGGTCCCTCTGTACAATAAGGGTTATGTACCATGGCCAACTTGATGATCATACAGCTGTTGATTCATTGGATGAATCATAGAGGCTGATGCTTGGATGAATATCTAAGGAGTTAGATAGAGGACTCATCAAGCATCATCAAATGATTATTAAGTGATGATCTCCATCCTGAGTAGGAGATGGCAATCCTATGTCATATGGTTGATATCCGACTGACCTCTTGATGCAGGTCCTCTGCATGGGAATAGTGATTCGAAGGTGTCAAGATAGTTGAGTCAATGGGTTGACTTGACGAGATCGAGATAACCAAAAACCTACGTTGAATACTGTCACAACATAGGCATGCATCCTCTGACCGGAGACAGATGTGTTGCTATATGTCTGAATGTGTACATTTGGCAGACCAATAGGTTGATGACCTAACCAAGGTCTATACACCGACGAGCTGGTGTGCATGTAAGGACGTATGATTAATATGATCTCTCAAAGGGATCATACAGGTTCACTTGTGAACCGGGAGACATGAGCTCACTCATGAGGTATTGGGACTGAATAAATTCCATGCATGGTCGTCATGCTTTGGAAGCATGACATGAATTTGAAGGTAAGATATATGCTTTGTGAAAGCATATGATCTATATAAAATCCCAATGACCAAGATTGAGAAACTTAATGATCAAACCCTGAAGATGACAGTATAAAAGTGATCTTTATCTTCAGAGTGATCATAAGTCTTCCAGTATGCAGGATGTATAGGTATTGGGAATACCCGAGGGTGATGTGATCATATATGATTGTATAACCATGACGCTTCCATTCCGAGGGAGTGATGAAACAGGTTTGGATTTTAGTGACTCCTCTCATTAGACAAGTGACCTAATCTTAGTCGATGAACTAGACATTGATCTGAATGAGATTCAGATGCAATGAGAAGATTAGGTCTACGGTCTTGATTTGATCAAGCATCAGTGGGAGGTCCATGGGATCTGAATTTGAGATGTGATCTCAACATCCAAGTCACTATACGTGGAACAATGCAATCGCCCTGTTCTTATCTCCAAGTATTTGAGGAGAGATCACATTATTCTTGAAGGGTTCGAGAATAATTCCATAAGATCTAAGCAATGAAGAAATAATGATCAAATGTGATTTAATCATCTTGATGTGTGAAGAAATTATCCAATATAATTAAATGTGATTTAATTATTATGGATAAGAATAATGTGGATAGAAATATAAAATTATTCATAATTGATGAATACCCATTCATCACTCTTTATTCTTATATTTTAGCTACAAAAACCTTTGCAAATACATGTAGATATGTGTAAATAGGAATAATTACCAAAAGCATGCATTGTGTAAAAATCTATAATTAGCATGTTTTTGTGCAAAAATAAAAGAATAAAGATTAAAAAGAAAAGGAGGGAAATATTTAGAATAAATATTGAGCAACCTAACCCAAGGGAGGGCTCAGCATAGGCCTGACCGCATAAAAGCCAAAGTAGAGGGAGATAGGGGCTCATGTGTAAATATTTGTGTAAATAAATAAAACTATATTTTCCTCACCCAAAAATATGCTTGTAAATACTCGTATATATTTATAAAAGATAAAAACAAAATACAAAGTTAAAAATCAAAAAGATTAAAAATACCCCTTCATCATGTACATAAACCATGCCTATATATTTATTTAACCTTGTAAATAAATAAAGTCATTTTCCAAACTTGTTGTAAATATTCTATGCTATATATTGTAAATAAATAAAAACAATTAAAATCAAAACAACATAAAAAAAATAGAAAAATTAAAAATACAAAAATACATTATACATATACCATGTATATAGATGTATATATCTATTTATTTTACCTATGTACATAAATAATAAAAATAAAATAAAAATATCTTTTTATTCCTTATTTTATTCTATAAATAACTAAAATATAGAATAAGGATAAAACTGTATAAAAATAATAATTAAAAATCAAAAATCAAAATCCCACATATTGTATATATACCTATATCTAACCCTACTATGTACCTACCTTATTTTTATTTCCAAAAATTAATTAAAAATGACAAAAAATAGAAAAAAATAAAATAAAAATATTTCATGTTTTAAGTTTTTGTAAATTCGATCATTTTTTAACTCAAATAAATAAATTAAAAATTCAAAGCTTGGCGGGCTCTGATTGGTCCACGGGGGATTGTTGACCCCCGGTCAACTCTCCCCCCAGGACCACCAGAGCCGGGTCCGTCCTGCCCGACCCGTTTTCCCTTATTTTTATCCGGCTGACCCGACCGCCATCAACCCAAACCCCGGGTCCGAATCGTTCTCCTTGCATCCGGCATCCTCGCCGGAGCCGCTCCCTCGGGATCCGCGCGCTCCTGAGCTTGCCCGGACCCCCTCTTCTCGGACCCCTAGCCATATAAAGCTGGAGCTCAGCCACCTTCCCACGCTATCTTTGGCCATTCCCCTTCTTCCCTGTGAGCTCCAGAGTGACCGCACGAGTGACAGCGAGCGTCTCCACCTGTTGCAGCGAGGCGAGGAGGAGGAACCCACTGATCCGGCGATACACCCGCCGCAGCTCCGCCACCTGGGCGAGCTTCGAGCCTCGGGCAGGGACATCCCTTGAGGCGACGACCGGGAGCTTCCCCAGCTCCGCCACAGTCTAATCCTTCACCCAGGTAGTCCCTTAGCTTAGCTATTTCATCTAATTTCCGTTTTCCCCCAATCTTCGCCGTCGTCCTCTTTCTTCGATTCACCCCGGTTCCGACCACCGTTCGACCATCGGACCCGACCCACATCTCCGCCTTCCTCAGCCGCACGTTCTCCACCCACTCACACAACCCATCTCGCACAGGAGCTGGGAACCGGGCTCCACCGTCTTCCACCGTCGCCGGAGCCCGCCGCCCCGACGCACCAGTCGCCTTCACATCGCCTAACCGGGTCGAGGCAGTTTGCCCTCGACCCGCGAGTCTTCTGAGCCCCTTTGCAGGTCATTCCGAGCCCATCTGAGGGCTTGGTCATTCAGGCTAGGAGACCCAGCTCCGCCGACCGTGCCTGAGCTCCTCTGAGCTTGGGTCGATCATCGGAGCACCGCAGCAGACGCAGGAGCGCACCGGCTTGCTTCTCCGATCACCAGAGCGCTCCGAGGAGGAGGCCAGCACCCGCACGAGCCCGGCGAAGTTCGCCGGGGACCAGTTCTTCCAGCACCCTCCAGCGTCGTCGGATTAGCCTCCAGCTCCAGATGCCATCCTGACCGTTGGTTGCTGGAGCCCTCTTTGACGTCAGATCCGAGGCGACAGATCCGGACCGTTAGATCCACACGTGTCCTGGCCTGGACCGTTGGATCGACCAGAGCAGCACCTGCGTAGAGAGCCGCCCCCATTTGGACCGTCCGATCTACACGTGGCAGCCATCCAGCCGCTCCGGTTAATAAAGGGTAATTTACCCTTAGGCCCTTATCTTTGCGTTATTTCATATCAGTCCTGTAAATATTTAAATACGTTGTTTAGTTTTAGGTTTATTTGCATAGAGGACCCTGAGCTTTAGTGTTATTGCATATATACCCCTGCCTGTTGTGACCACGCGCTTCGTCACGTGTTGTTTTGGGTTATTTGCAGACTTTGCCCTTGTAGTTCTGGTTGTTATGAAATGAATGAAAGGTTTTAATTAATTGCATTTATACCCCTGTGTGTGGTTGTTTTACGCATGTGCGTTATATTTTGGGTCATTTGCAACTGAGCCCCTTGGACTTTTGGTATGTGTTACCAATAGGTCCTCGGGACTTATTTTCCTTACATATAGGTCCCTGAGTGCCCCAGGCACGCGCTTGGCGCGTGATTTGCTAGGTTAATTGCACCTGGACCCCCAGAACTTTGGGTATTTGCACTTGGTCCCTGTGCACAGTGTCCTATCTCTATTTTTGAATAAAATATCAAATCACCTCCAAATCTAATGAGAATTTGACACATGGCTCCTGCCATGGTGTAGGATTTTCACGGAATTTTGAGGACATTTCTGATTTTGTTTGCTATTTTTAGAAATTCAAAAACCTCTATTTTTGGCACTGTCTAGTTTGAAAAATCACAAAAAAATATAAAAACTCCTTCAAAAATTCCCTAAAATTTAGCTACTGTTTAGATTAGTTTGCTTGATTTTCTAGCCAATTTTGGCTATTTTTCATCACTGAAAACCATTAAAAACTTAAAAACACTCAAAAACCCATAAAAATTCTAGTAAAAAAATTAAAAATCCAAAAACAATAAAATTGGTACCTAAATTTTCCTTGTTTTACCTACTTTAGAGGAAAATTACCTCCAGGCCATTTTAGGCCCTTAGATGTTTTATCTAGGGTTTCTTGGCTCGGCTGGACAGTACCTCTTATTTTTGCTACTGTTTGATTTTTAGAAAATAAAATAAATATCAGAAAATTATCAAAAATTCACCAAAAACATAAAAAAATATAAAACACATAAAAATATTTTTGCTTTGATTTTTGGTTGATTTTTGGTGCTTAAAATAATTTGTTGAATTGTGTTCTCTTTTGCTTTCCTTATTTTCTTAATAAACCTAAAAACCCAAAAAAATATAAAAATAATTAAAAACCACTCAAAATATTTTCCCCTTTTCTCTTATCTGTTTTGACTACTTCGTAGGCCTCTCGGCCAATCCGTGCTCCTTGAGTTCGACCCTGGGTGCTATACCAGGTTAATCACATAGCAGGACCGCTTCTTCGTGCTTGATTGCTTGATTTGTCATTAGTGGTTCGATTTTTATTGATATACACGGTCTGATCGCTTGGGTCGCAACGACCCTATTTTTGTACCTCATACCCGAGTGGTCAGGCCTGTTATCAGAATGGCGCCGTTGCCGGGGAGCACGGCTTAGTAGTCATTTTTTTAGCTTTTCCGCGGCTTTTTGATTTTCACGGCTTTTTGTATAGATTTTTTTGTAGATATATTTTTCTGATAGTTTCTGACAATAATTTGGACTGACCACTTGTCTCTTTTTCTTGCAAGGGCCCGAGGATCGAGGCGGCCGATTTCGAGAAGCCGACGCAAGCGCGAGAATCGGAGGCGGCTCCCTTCTGCACGGAGCCGCAGGAGAGAGCGAGAGAGAGAGTTGAGTGGGTGAGGTTAGATTAGGAATATTTGATTATTGTTGTAATAATACAGGGACTCAGACTTGGACCTTTGTGGACTTACCGTAGCGGGTCTGTTTCGCCGAGCACCGGTGTGCTCGGGGGACCCTTAGGACTTGCGCGGTTTTTCGCGGTTTTTCACGGTTTTATTTTATTTTCTTTCTGCCTTTTCCGGTGTTTACGTGGTTTTTGCTCGAGCCCCTAGACTTAGGAATTTCTGGTGATTGTGCCGTAGTTAGTAGGATCCACACACCTAACTGATTATCTATTCCCATAGAACGTTAATTTGACCTACTAATAAATCAATAATAAAAATAGCTTAGTCGCTTTCCTGAGAGCCTACGCACCGCGAGCCTGCCCCGTCAAGCGCTACTCCTGAACTCGACTTGTCGAGAAGAGGAGGGGTGGGTCTAGACCGGACTCTTTGGATCGAGGGAAAGTGACTAAGTTAGACGGTTCTTCGCTAGAAATTGCTCGTTCAGGACTCGGCTTTCTCGTTGCATCATATAGGTAGTTTCCTTTCTGTCTTTACATTTATGCGCGGATTATATTGCATGTAAAGTGCTGGAGTCAGGTACGCCTTCCTTACTTTACATGCATCATTGATTTCATCGTGCATCGGCTTTTTCGTCTTCTCCCCCCTGTTTTCAGACTTAATAATCAGGAGAACCGAAAAATTCGTTAGGCGTTTGCTTGATATTTGAAAAATATTAAAAAGAAAAACCATAAAATTGGGACTGGTTAACACTATTGATCTTAAAAGACGCTCACCCTAATAATTTTGTCTTGGGGAGAGCAACCCCCTCATTGGATGGTTTGGATGCGCGAGAGAGTGACCCGCACCCTAGGTAGAACCCCCCGGTGCTAGTCCCTACTGATTACCGACTCTTCCGTGCGGGCCAGTCGGTTGGGATAGCATCGGATATCCTAACAGGTCACGTAAGCGCTCTGATATTTTGTGTGTTCACCAAAATAAAATAGACAAGATAATTTGACCGAACTTTCACGGTCTTCAGCTTGCGTTGCGTTGGTGAACCGGGGGTTTGTTTGTGATCATAGTTGCTCCAGATCTCATCCGCCTTACTCGCCAAATCAAGATGATGGGTAGACGGTCTCTTAGGCAGCCTCTGGCTGCACCGCTTTCGGGCACGTCTACCCGATCATCTAGGTTGGCCCGCGAGAGCCGAGACCAGCTCTCCGAGCCCGAGTACGACTCCGCCCTGTTCCCCCTCGACCCCCTTTCTTTTGGTACTGAGAGACATGAGCCCGAGGAGAGATTAGCAGATTTGACAGCACCTGAGTTGGGCTCGTTTGATTTTGCAGACGTCGCTATGGCCGGCAGTTCAGATGATCACCCCCGTCAGCCCGAGCATTTTGTACTAGACCAGGGGGCGATCAACTCCACCCTGATCGCATCACTTGAGACAGTTCAGCAGCAGTTACGTGATCAGGGGGCATTCATGATAGAGATGAGGCGAGAGTTGGAGAGGCTCAGAGCAGAGCGAGCCTGAGGAGATACCTGATGCAGAGGCACGAGCCGCAGCAGCCGCAGCAGCAGTAGCAGCCGCCGCTGCCGCTGCGGCAGCCGCCGCGGCAGGAGGACCACCACGACCGATGCGGGAGTTGCACAACCCCGGATCGACACTCATGCATCATTGAGTAGTAGTGCCAGCGATCGTGGGGGACTTCAAGTTCCCCCCGAATACCTTGCAGTTGCTGCCCCGTTTTCACGGACTTGCCACTGAGGAGCCCCACCTCCACGTCCAGGAGTTCCTGATGATCTGCAGCACTGTCCACGATCGCCACGTGGACCAGGACACGATCCGGATGATAGCCTTCCCCTTTTCACTGGCAGATAGAGCAGCCACCTGGCTGAAACACTTGGGGAAGTTTGTCTACACCTGGGAGCAGCTCCGCACCGAGTACTTGAACAAGTACTATCCACTCGGGCGGACGAATGCAGCGAGGGCCCTGATCAGCAACTTCTCCATGTTCCCCAACGAGCAGTTTCACGAGGCATGGGAGAGGTTTCGAGAGCTCCTAGACAGATGCCCGCACCACGACATCTCCAAGCCGAACTTAGTTCAGAGCTTTTTCAGCGGGTTGACGCCAGAGCTTCAGGGTCTGGTGAACGCTTCTTGCGGCGGGTCCTACTTTGCCAAGGACCACGACCAGGTCTGGGCCATCTACGAGGAGATGGCCGAAAACTACATGGTGATGTCCCAGACCAGGTTGTATACTCAGAGACCCCAGCCACATCAGCCAGGACCCGTGCAGTACCAGCGGATAGCACGGGTAGATGCAGGTCCATCCAGTTCGTCCGCAGTCGCAGCAGCACAGGCAGAGTCATCCGCTGCGGACATGGGTATTATCAGCGAGAAGTTGGACTGCATGGAGCTGATTGAGAAGAAGCAGTGCCAGAGCATCACTCAGATGGAACAGATGGCACAGGTTCTGAGCGACATGAAGACCCAGCTCATGTGTCTCCAGGAGGCACAGACGGCTTCACAGCCCCGTCTTCTGTCGCAAGGCGATACCGGCGGCAGCAGCAGCTCGTCCCAGCGCTCTAGCTCCTCACAGCAGCCTAGACAGGTTCACCTTGTACAGGCAGAGCCGTACCAGCAGCCGCAGCCTACCTACCAGTCCCCACCATCTCCAGACATGCAGATGGTGGTCTACCAGCCGGATCAGCCTCTGGCAGTACTCCCGCCAGCCCCCTACGATGCAGAGCCGTTGACGGATGTCAACGGGATTTGGTATGACCGCCCCCAGCCTGGGATCCGACGAGACCATCTCGGATTCAGGTGGGGGAGTGGTGGTGCCCAGCCCCAGCAGCAGCCGTCAGGTCAGGGAGGGCAGTACTCCCAGCAGAGAGATCACCAGCAGTCGCAGCAGCAGCCCCCAGCACACCAGCAGCACCAGCCATCATCCTTCGGTCCTTGTCCCTATCAGCAGCAGGGACAGTCGTGGAGACGTGAGCAGCAGGCTCACCCAGTTCAGCAGCAGCAGCACCCTTCCTCATACCCCTCTTACCACCAGCAGCAGTTCCAGCAGCCTCACCCCCAGAGAGGCTACCCGTCGGGCTCCCACGAGAGTCCCGCTTTAGATGACATCGCCCGCCTCCTCACGGACCAGCAGGCCACATTCAGACGGGAGATGGACGAGTTCCGCCAGGAGATGCGGGACTTGGTGAGAGGGAAGGCCGCCATTCTAGCCCAGAGTGAGCCAAATCCGAATAACCTCAAGAGGAAATCTGAGCAGGTAATACACACTGAGTATGCCACTCCTAGTGACCCATTTGTTGATACATCTTCGGATCTATTTGATGCTGATTTTGTCACACTTAGGAGCGGTAGGACCCCAGCAGGCAGCGGCGCCTCATCTGAGCTTCACCACGAGGGTACGTCAGAGGCGCCACATGAGGAGGAGGAGAGCGGTACTGATGCCGCTCCAGATGATGATGGTGGCACTGATGCCACCAAGGATGCTGATCCCGCCGGCGGTACTGAGGCTGCCGCTTCACCAGTTCGAGGAGGTGGTACTGATGCCACCCGTTTAGCCGAGCCAGCCCGCGGTACTGACGCCGCGAGACGTCTACCAGCAGCAGCAGCAGCAGCAGAGCCAGCCAGAGGGGGTACTGAGGCCACCGGTGTTTGTGTTGAGAGAGATGTTGTCTTTCCTCGCCTTGATGTATCTCAGAACTTTGGTTTAAATAAAGGAAAAGGTTTAGTTTCTTCTGGTCCCACTGTGGTGCATGATGTATGTGTGGATCCGGTCATCAAACCGTCTAGGCCTTTTCCTAGTCCTTCATCTGAGAAGGACCCTGTGATCCCCTTCCCTAGAGCCCTTCAGATGGGGAAGGGGAAGAAAAAAGAAATGATCCAAAAAAGAGAGAGCAGGAGGAGTTCAGCCAGAGCATGATTGATAGATTCCACATACAGTTGACCCTCCAGGAGGCTTTGCAGCACATCCCCCTTCTCCAGCGATCTTTGAGAGACAGGACTACAGTCAGGAGGAGGAGGAGGAACCACACTTCCGAGATCCATGTGCTGACAAAAGCCACGTGTTTTGCGATCCAGAACTGCCAGCCAGCCAAGAGGCCAGATTCAGGGGCCCCGTATGTCAGATGCCAGATTAGTGAGCAGAGGTTCGACCGTACTCTTCTAGATAGCGGAACGTCGATCAACCTTCTTCCGGCAGCCCTCCTCGACCGCTTCGAGTTGGGCACTCTTCGACAGAGCAGGACAGTCCTTCAGTTCGCTGATCGATCTGTCAAGAGGCCGAAGGGGTTATTACGAGACGTTATCGTCACGATTCAGGGCCTGAAATTCCCCGTGGACTTCGTAGTGTTGGACATGGAGATCCCTGAGTCAGTGGCCGATACCCCCATCATCCTTGGTCGTCCGTTCTTGGCCACAACCAAGGCGGTGACTGATCATGATAGCGGGAAGGTGTACTTTCGCGTCGAGGGCGAGAGTATACAAATAGAGACGGTCGAGGACTACAGAGCTAGAGAGAGCCCGCTCAGATGCGAGTACAGATTCAGAGCAGCTGACAGACGCAGAGCCAGACATCCACCATGACTGTGATTTTGTGATCACAGACGATGAGGCAGCTTGGGCAGATCCTGCAGCACAGACCATCCTCTCATATTCAGATACAGCTGATGCCGAGATGATAGCAGAGGAGAGTCTGGAGAGCACAGCCCTGGTTCAGGATACCATAGAGGCAGCAGAGCCGGTCCTTGATCGCGACACGATGATTAGTGATGGTGGTACTGAGGCCACCTTATTTTTCGGTGGTACTGATGCCACCGCGATTGATACAGATCCCTCGGATTCAGAGTCTGATTGGGCCGATTGCTATGATCAGATGCCAGACCTGAGTCCACCTGAGCCTATAGATGAGGAGGAGGTAGATGCAAAGCCGAGCAGAGACAGTTCAGTTGAGCAGCCTTCTCCCGATCCAGTTTGCGAGAGTACGCTTTCACTTTCCCAGGCAGATTTGGCAGACTTAGCAGCTTTCACTCAGTTTCTTCCGCAGCCAGATTTGTCAGCACCCAGCATTCCAAAGCTGAAGCCGCTCCCTACTTCGCTGAAGTATCGATTCCTTGCGGGCGATCCAGAGATGTACCCAGTCATCATCTCCGCCGAGTTGACTGGAGAGCAGGAATCCCGTTTGATGGGGGTTCTTGAAAAGAACCGCAAGGCAATCGGATGGAGCGTAGCAGATCTCCATGGGATTAGTCCATCAGTGTGCTCCCACCATATCTATCTTGAGGAGGGGGCGAAGCCGTCGCGTGAGTTCCAGCAGCGACTGAACCCCAACCTGAGAGAGGTCGTGATGAAGGAAATATCGAAATGGTGGACTGCAGATTTTATTTATCCCATTTCCGACTCCAAGTGGGTCAGCCCCTTGCATGTGGTGCCCAAGAAGACGGGCATCACGACTGTGATCAGTGAGTCGGGAGAGGAGATTGCTACACGAGTACCCACCTCTTGGAGGGTTTGTGTTGACTATAGGAGACTCAACCAAGCCACCAAGAAGGACCATTTCCCCCTGCCTTTTATTGACCAGATCATTGAGAGACTGGCAGGGAAGAGCCATTATTGCTTCCTGGATGGGTACTCGGGCTACAACCAAGTGGCCATCGCTCCTGAGGATCAGGAGAAGACCACCTTTACCTGTCCCTTCGGCACATATGCTTTTCGACGCATGCCATTTGGGCTATGCAATGCCCCTGCGACTTTTCAGAGGTGCATGTTGTCGATCTTTTCGGACATGGTGGGGGAATGTTTAGAGGTCTTCATGGACGATTTCTCGGTCTACGGCGACGGATTCGACTCCTATCTTGACTGTCTAGACCGAGTACTCCAGCGATGTATTGAGTATCATTTGGTTCTATCTTGGGAGAAGAGTCACTTCATGGTGACTCAAGGGACGGTGCTTGGCCACATCATCTCCAACAGGGGCATGGAAGTTGATCCGGCCAAGGTTGATGTCATTAGAAAACTCGCACCACCGTCCAATTTGAGGCAGCTACGGTCATTCCTGGGGCATGTTGGATTTTATAGGAGATTTATTCAAGATTTCAGCAGGATTGCCCGACCGTTGACTGACCTCTTGACGAAAGACACCGAGTTCCTTGTCGATGACAAGTGTCTCTCGTCCTTTGCGACTCTCCAGCAGTGTGTTATTGAGGCTCCTGTTCTCCAGCCGCCTGATTGGTCTCTCCCATTCGAGATCATGACGGACGCCTCCGATTTTGCCGTGGGGGCAGTGCTGGGACAGAGGAGGGATGGAGTTCCGTTTGCTATCCACTACGCTAGATGCACATTGGATTCCGTCCAGCGGAATTACACGGTCACAGAGAAGGAGATGCTAGCCGTAGTGTTTGCCCTAGACAAGTTCAGATCGTATATCATTGGATCTAGAGTGACTTTGTTTACAGATCACACCGCCATCAGGTACCTCATGGCAAAGAAGGATGCCAAGGCCAGACTGACTAGATGGATCCTTCTACTCCAGGAGTTCGATATTGAGATTAAGGATAAGTCTGGAGTCAAGAATGTGGTGGCGGATCATCTCTCCCGTTTAGAGCAGCCTGAGGAGTCTGAGCAGATTGATCCTATTCGAGATACCTTCCCAGATGAGGTGATTCTTGCTATCGCCTCACTCCCGTGGTATGCCGATATTGTGAACTTTCTCGTTGCAGGGAAAGTCCCACAAGATTGGCCCAGGCAGAGGCTTGAGACCTTCCTTGTGAGGGCCAAGTCCTACCACTGGGAGGATCCCATCCTTTACCACGAAGGAGGGGACAGCGTCTGGCGTCGGTGTATTCCTCAGGAGGAACACCATAGCGTCCTCACTTACTGCCACAAGCTTGAGGCAGGAGGACATCATTCTGGGAGGAGAACGGCACAGAAAGTGCTCCAATCCGGCTTGTGGTGGCCTACCCTCTTCAAGGACTCTGATGAGTTCGTGAAGAGGTGTACTGACTGTCAGAAGATGGGCACTTGTGGACAGCGCGATATGATGCCGATGCAGCCCATTCACTTCTGTGAGGTTTTTGATGCATGGGGCATCGATTTCATGGGTCCATTCCCTAAGAGTCAGGGATTTGAGTACATTCTGTTGGCCGTAGATTATGTGAGTCGTTGGGTGGAGGCTATCCCCGCCCGAGCCGCTGATGCGAGGACAGTTTGCAGATTTTTGAGGAAGCATATCATCACGCGGTTCGGGGTTCCACGAGTTCTGATTTCTGATGGGGGGTCTCATTTCATCAACGACCAGGTGAAGGCCCTTGCTAGCGAGTTCAGTATAGATCATCGTATTGCCACACCTTACCATCCACAGACGAATGGTCTAGCTGAGGTGTCGAATAGGGAGATCAAGACTATCTTGCAGAAAGTCGTCCGCCCTGACCGAAAGGATTGGTCACAGCTTTTGGACTCGGTCTTGTGGGCATATAGGACGTCTTTCAAGACTCCATTGGGCACATCTCCCTTTTGCCTCGTATATGGCAAGCCGTGCCATTTACCTGTTGAGCTGAGGCACAAGTCACTTTGGGCAGTCACAGATATTCTTATGGATCCAGATGGTGTCGGAGACCAGAGGAGTGCAGAGTTAGCTGCCCTGGAGGAGCTTAGAGATACAGCTTTCTCAAACAGCCTACAGTATAAGGAGAGAGTGAAGGAGTGGCATGATTCTCACATCAGCCACAAGCATTTTGAGATTGGACAGAGAGTATGGCTGTTTGATGCGAGGCTTCGTTTGTTTCCAGGGAAGCTGCAGAGCAAATGGAAGGGACCCTACTTGGTCAGAAAGGTACACGACAATGGTAGCATTGATATATCCGAGTTGTCTTCTGAGAGTACCTTTCGAGTGAACGGCCAGCGGCTCAAGCCATTTCTAGATCATGAGCCGCGGGACGTTATTGTTGCCCCTATTCATTTTGCGTGAGATGTGGTCTCTTGACTCACATCTTTTGCATCTCACGCCTGATTTTCACTGATCCTCCGCCTTGTATAGATCCAGTTGTCCATATCATTCTATTCTTTAGTCCCACATCCCTTTTCTCATCTTATGATTATGCTATACTTAGGGTGTACTTTACCCTAAGTATAGGGGAGATGTAGGACCTGCGGGTATTCTTTTCATTCTTTCTGCTCCTGTTTTGCTGCCTATACTTAGGGATATTTTACCCTAAGTATAGGGGGGCAGACTCTGTATCTTCTTCACTCGGATTTCCCTTCAGGTACAGCTTGCTATACTTAGGATTAGTTAATCCTAAGTATAGGGGGAAACCACCGAGTCCCTCTCACTCTATTCATTTATTCGTTTCTGTACTCAGCCATTCCTTTTCACTTCCCTTTTACTAAGCACGAGTTATGTCTTCTTCATCGCTCTGGATCACTCTGAGGACATCGTTCGAGCTAAGTATAGGGGGGTGTGTATATATTTCATATATACTTTAGCCATAACTCGTACTTTGTGTGAGTGTGTTAATAAATAAAATGGCTAAAAATCACAAAAATTAAAAATTTTTTCATGTACATAAACTTCTTTTATCTTGCACATACATAGCTAGTGTACAAAGTATTTTTGTAAAAATGATTTCAAAAATCTTTTGTGTAAAGCTTGTGTAAATATTTTTGTATCAAAATTATGTATATAGTACAAAATTTTTCCAAAATGTTTTGAAAATCAAAAGTTTGCAAAAATCTTGTGTAAATGTGTGTAAATATCTTTTTGCAAAACTTGCACTTCATGCATCATTCATCCATGATTTCAAAACATTTTTCAAAAATTTTGCACGATTGTAAAAATTTGTGTAAATAAGCATCTTGTGTACATATGTATATAGTTTTTCTGGATGAGAGTTGACATTTAAACTAAGCCTGGAATTAAATTGAGAAATGGAGCTTGAATAAGATCTTAATCCACTTAACTTTAAGAGGAACCTTATAGGACTTAGGGTTAAGGCTTTTCAGGTCCATAAGGACTTAATTCTTTGAGTCCACTAGGCTATGAGCATATGTCATCTTGATGAGCCTAAGTAGAACACTTAACAACACACGCATGACTCTTAGAGACAATGGCTTGACTTGCACCAGCACTTTACACATGGCTCTCCACGGATGAGGTGGTGAGGAGGCAGTTTCCTTTGGCTTGGGGTAGCATATGAGGGTAGTACTTCTAGGCGGAACCTCTCTTCTTCTTCTAGTGAAGGAGGTGCGTCTCAACTTGGTCTAGTGGTGATGAAGGCTAAAGAAAGAAGCTGTGGGTTGCAATAAAGCTTCAAAAGAGGGATAGTCTACTGGCTCAAGAGGAAAATTTCTTGTATATATGCTGCACCATGTAGATATGTTGTATAGAAGTCCTTGAAAAAAAATGCAAAATGCAAAAAGAACTCCAAAAAAGTGGTGGGTCGGATTGAAAATTTAATAACCCCACCGGAGTGTATATAGTCAAATAAAGCAAAAGCTTATGATATCCATGTTACATCTCATGAAGCTTGCAGCGGGAGACTTAGCTACACTGGCTGAGCTTCCAAAAGTCTATACTTCTTCCCCCTCTTCTTGAGCCGGTTGCACTTGAACTTAGAAGGGAATACCCCGCTTCTCGAGGAAAGAGTTGCTAGACCGAGGCATTAGAGTTACCAGGTTGAGGGAGGTTGTTTCTTTGTTACTTCTGAGGTGGGGAGCCACATATCACTTACACTGCATGGAAAGATTCATGGTCATTAGAGTTTGTGTATGTAGACTTGTTCTGATCTAGTTTATTGAGGAGTCTTGCCCATAGATTGGTGGAACTTAGAGGCTGTTGGGTTTTAAGCTTAAGTCCAAATAAGGTTCCGACACATTAATAATCCAAAGATCTGATCGAGCTCCATATTTCAAATTAATGAAGGAAAGTTTAATAGCTCAACCTTGATCCATGTACATTCCCCTCTTTTTCTTTTTCTTTCTTTCTTTTTCACTTCTTTTTCAAATAAGTGTTTGCTAAGGGACTAGCAAAGTTAAGTATAGGGGGGTGATGAATACCCATTCATCACTCTTTATTCTTATATTTTATCTACAAAAACCTTTGCAAATACATGTAGATATGTGTAAATAGGAATAATTATCAAAAGCATGCATTGTGTAAAAATCTATAATTAGCATGTTTTTGTGCAAAAATAAAAGAATAAAGATTAAAAAGAAAAGGAGGGAAATATTTAGAATAAATATTGAGCAACCTAACCCAAGGGAGGGCTCAGCATAGGCCTGACCGCATAAAAGCCAAAGTAGAGGGAGATAGGGGCTCATGTGTAAATATTTGTGTAAATAAATAAAACTATATTTTCCTCACCCAAAAATATGCTTGTAAATACTCGTATATATTTATAAAAGATAAAAACAAAATACAAAGTTAAAAATCAAAAAGATTAAAAATACCCCTTCATCATGTACATAAACCATGCCTATATATTTATTTAACCTTGTAAATAAATAAAGTCATTTTCCAAACTTGTTGTAAATATTCTATGCTATATATTGTAAATAAATAAAACAATTAAAATCAAAACAACATAAAAAAATAGAAAAATTAAAAATACAAAAATACATTATACATATACCATGTATATAGATGTATATATCTATTTATTTTACCTATGTACATAAATAATAAAAATAAAATAAAAATACCTTTTTATTCCTTATTTTATTCTATAAATAACTAAAATATAGAATAAGGATAAAAGTGTATAAAAATAATAATTAAAAATCAAAATCCCACATATTGTATATATACCTATATCTAACCCTACTATGTACCTACCTTATTTTTATTTCCAAAAATTAATTAAAAATCACAAAAAATAGAAAAAAATAAAATAAAAATATTTCATGTTTTAAGTTTTTGTAAATTCGGTCATTTTCTAACTCAAATAAATAAATTAAAAATTCAAAGCTTGGCGGGCTCTGATTGGTCCACGGGGGATTGTTGACCCCCGGTCAACTCTCCCCCCAGGACCACCAGAGCCGGGTTCGTCCTGCCCGACCCGTTTTCCCTTATTTTTATCCGGCTGACCCGACCGCCATCAACCCAAACCCCGGGTCCGAATCGTTCTCCTTGCATCCGGCATCCTCGCCGGAGCCGCTCCCTCGGGATCCGCGCGCTCTTGAACTTGCCCGGACCCCCTCTTCTCGGACCCCTAGCCATATAAAGCTGGAGCTCAGCCACCTTCCCACGCTATCTTTGGCCATTCCCCTTCTTCCCTGTGAGCTCCAGAGTGACCGCACGAGTGACAGCGAGCGTCTCCGCCTGTTGCAGCGAGGCGAGGAGGAGGAACCCACTGATCCGGCGATACACCCGCCGCAGCTCCGCCACCTGGGCGAGCTTCGAGCCTCGGGCAGGGACATCCCTTGAGGCGACGACAGGGAGCTTCCCCAGCTCCGCCACAGTCTAATCCTTCACCCAGGTAGTCCCTTAGCTTAGCTATTTCATCTAATTTCCGTTTTCCCCCAATCTTCGCCGTCGTCCTCTTTCTTCGATTCACCCCGGTTCCGACCACCGTTCGACCATCGGACCCAACCCACATCTCCGCCTTCCTCAGTCGCACGTTCTCCACCCACTCACACAACCCAGCTCGCACAGGAGCTGGGAACCGGGCTCCACCGTCTTCCACCGTCGCCGGAGCCCGCCGCCCCGACGCACCAGTCGCCTTCACATCGCCTAACCGGGTCGAGGCAGTTTGCCCTCGACCCGCGAGTCTTCTGAGCCCCTTTGCAGGTCATTCCGAGCCCATCTGAGGGCTTGGTCATTCAGGCTGGGAGACCCAGCTCCGCTGACCGTGCCTGAGCTCCTCTGAGCTTGGGTCGATCATCGGAGCACCGCAGCAGACGCAGGAGCGCACCAGCTTGCTTCTCCGATCACCAGAGCGCTCCGAGGAGGAGGCCAGCACCCGCACGAGCCCGGCGAAGTTCGCCGGGGACCAGTTCTTCTAGCACCCTCCAGCTTTGTCGGATTAGCCTCCAGCTCCAGATGCCATCCTGATCGTTGGTTGCTGGAGCCCTCTTTGACGTCAGATCCGAGGCGACAGATCCGGACCGTTAGATCCACGCGTGTCCTGGCCTGGACCGTTGGATCGACCAGAGCAGCACCTGCGTAGAGAGCCGCCCCCATTTGGACCGTCCGATCTACACGTGGCAGCCATCCAGCCGCTCCGGTTAATAAAGGGTAATTTACCCTCAGGCCCTTATCTTTGCGTTATTTCATATCAGTCCTGTAAATATTTAAATACGTTGTTTAGTTTTAGGTTTATTTGCATAGAGGACCCTGAGCTTTAGTGTTATTGCATATATACCCCTGCTTGTTGTGAGCCACGTGCTTCGTCACGTGTTGTTTTGGGTTATTTGCAGACTTTGCCCTTGTAGTTCTGGTTGTTATGAAATGAATGAAAGGTTTTAATTAATTGCATTTATACCCCTGTGCGTGGTTGTTTTACGCATGTGCGTTATATTTTGGGTCATTTGCAACTGAGCCCCTTGGACTTTTGGTGCGTGTTACCAATAGGTCCTCGGGACTTATTTTCCTTACATATAGGTCCCTGAGTGCCCCAGGCACGCGCTTGGCGCGTGATTTGCTGGGTTAATTGCACCTGGACCCCCAGAACTTTGGGTATTTGCACTTTGGTCCCTGTGCACAGTGCCCTATCTCTATTTTTGAATAAAATATCAAATCACCTCCAAATCCAATGAGAATTTGACACCTGGCTCCTGCCATGGTGTAGGATTTTCACGGAATTTTGAGGACATTTCTGATTTTGTTTGCTATTTTTAGAAATTCAAAAACCTCTATTTTTGGCACTGTCTAGTTTGAAAAATCACAAAAAAAATATAAAAACTCCTTCAAAAATTCCCTAAAAATTAGCTACTGTTTAGTTTAGTTTGCTTGATTTTCTAGCCAATTTTGGCTATTTTTCCTCACTGAAAACCACTAAAAACTTAAAAATACTCAAAAACCCATAAAAATTCTAGTAAAAAAATAAAAATCCAAAAACAATAAAATTGGTACCTAAATTTTCCTTGTTTTACCTACTTTACAGGAAAATTACCTCCAGGCCATTTTAGGCCCTTAGATATTTTATCTAGGGTTTCTTGGCTCGGCTGGACAGTACCTCTTATTTTTGCTACTGTTTGATTTTTAGAAAATAAAATAAATATCAGAAAATTATCAAAAATTCACCAAAAACATAAAAAAAATATAAAACACATAAAAATATTTTTGCTTTGATTTTTAGTTGATTTTTGGTGCTTAAAATAATTTGTTGAATTGTGTTCTCCCTTGCTTTCCTTATTTTCTTAATAAACCTAAAAACCCAAAAATAATATAAAAATAATTAAAAACCACTCAAAATATTTTCCCCTTTTCTCTTATCTGTTTTGACTACTTCGTAGGCCTCTCGGCCAATCCGTGCTCCTTGAGTTCGACCCTGGGTGCTATACCAGGTTAATCACATAGCAGGACCGCTTCTTCGTGCTTGATTGCTTGATTTGTCATTAGTGGTTCGATTTTTCTTGATATACACGGTCTGATCGCTTGGGTCGCAACGACCCTATTTCTGTACCTCATACCCGAGTGGTCAGGCCTGTTATCAATAATATATTATAAATGTGATTTATAATGTATTAGAGAGAGCTGATTATAATTTATATATGTTGATTAATTATCATGTGTATTGGATACACATTGTGTAATTAATTGAAAATGTAAATTATATGTTGTTTTGGGTTGTGAATATGATTCACAATTTTTCCATGGCAAGATTGCAATATTCTCAAATATAATTGTGAATTATTTTTGAAGAATAAAACCCAACAAAATTTGTTGCAAATAAATAGGAGAGAAATTCAAGGAGATATGCAATCTCATGGAAATCCATGAGATTGCCTCCTTGACATCTCAAAGTGGCGGCACCCAATTCCTAATTGGAATGGGTGGCCGTCTACTTGGATATACATGGTAGATGTTGATCTCCTTGTATATTCTCTCCTTATTTATTGATTTAATTTAGGATTGATTTATATTTGATTTTGTCAAATATATTTTAATCCAAATTTGTTGTTTTTGACAACAACAATCTTGACCATTGGATTGACTTAAATCAATCTCACCCATTGATTTTATATGTCCCATGGATTGAGATCATGGATCCCAAAGCCCTATAAATAGAGAGGCATACCATGCTCTCTATTTTACATGCAATTTTGGAGCTCTCTCTCTCTCTCTTTCTTCATACACGACAACCCTCTCTCCCTTTAATTTTGGTGGTTGTCCACCATACCCTAGAGGAGAGATTCGTCGACGCTCTCGCCACCGCACCTCCGCCTCGATATTCTTCGGTTCTCCATCTTCTTGGTGTGCTACGCTCACAAAGGAGATGTTCGATATCGTGCGACGAGATCAGGAGCAACCACGCTTGGATCAACTTCTTGGATTGCGAGGACAACACGGTTCATCCCCGCGCTCGCAAGCAGTCTCACCGACGATTGAACTTGAGACAGGAGGTCTCTTTCTTTAGAGACTTGATCAACCACGCTTCAAGAGGTATTGCATTATACTTGTTGTGGTTATAGATGAAATGATCTGAGAATCGTTCTTGAATCATGTGGTTTCATCACATGAAAAAATTTTAAATTCAGCTGCTCAGAACAACTAGTACGACTAGTCGTTCTTCGTCGTATCTGATACGACGGTCACGCTTCCGTGATGCACTTGAGGATAATTCCATATCCTTCACTCCATTCCTTTCTTGGAGATGACATGCCCCAATACAATGCCCTCTTTCACCATGAAATGGCTTTTCTCCCAAGAGAGAACCAGATTCACTTCCCTACACTTTTAGAGGACTCAATCCAGGTGCACTAGACAATCATCGAATGAATCACCATGGACCGAGAAATTATCCATGAAGACCTCCAAAAATGCCCAACCATGTCAGCAAAAATCGCAATCATGCATCGATGAAAGGTGTCGGGGGCATTGCAAAGCCCAAAAGACATTCGCTTGAATGCGTATGTGCCGAAAGGACATGTAAAACTAGTCTTTTCCTGGTCCTCGGGGGCGATGGCTACCTGATTGTAGCCAGAGTATCCGTCTAAGAAATAGAAGTATTCTCTCCCTGCCAATCTCTCCAGGATTTGATCAATAAAAGGCAGCGGAAAGTGATCCTTCTTCGTTGCGGCATTCAGGCGCATGTAATCCACACAGACATGCCACGACGTGGGTACCCGTGTCGTGATCTCTTCTCCCTCCTCATTGGTGATAATCTGAAGTCCCGACTTTTTCAGAACTACATGCAAAGGTGACACCCATTTGGAGTCGGAGATGGGATATATGAAACCAGCCTTACACCATTTTTCGATCTTAGTCTTAACCACTTCCCGTAAGTTTGGATTCAATCTATGTTGGCATTCACGGGAGGGTTTAGTATTATCGTCCAGGTAAATATGGTGTGAGCACATGGATGGGTTTATCCCTGTGAGATCAGACAATCTCCAGCCTATAGCCTTACGGTTTTTCTCCAAAACATTAAGCAGGCAGATCTACTGCTCTTCGGTCAAATGTGAACTGATAACGACCGGAAACTGTCCCTTTTCTCCTGCAAGGAAGGCATACTTAAGCATAGGGGGCAATGGTTTTAGTTCAGGTAGGTCAATGATGTTGCTCGAATCTGGTCCCCTCAGTGATGCTTCTTGTTGTGATGTGGATGCTTGTAGTGTATCCATATCGGCTACCATCGTGGTTGTTTCTGGAATCGGATCGCTAATGATGGAATGCGGTGTGGCAAGTGCCGCGTCCGATCTGTGTACCTTACTCATGGATTGTCCATAAGGAAAATGAACTCATAGGTCCAGAGAGGCCTCTGAGTCTCCAAGAGTATAGGTAGATGCATGAATGAGCTGGCAGACTAAGTCATCAACAATTTCCTCCTCAGATGAGGTTGATTCTATCATAGTGGTTGGATTTTAACTCCAGGGCCCAACTGTTGCTATTGTATATTCAATCTCAGTTTCTGATTTTTCATACTCAGTGCTCGACTCCGTGTCAGGTCTTTGAAACCTAGTTTGCTTCATTTTCAGTTCCACTTTTCCAAATTGGATTCTCCCAGATGTGTAATCAAATATAGCTCCTGCGGTCTTAGGAAGGGTCGTCATAGTATCATTTGGGAGTCTTTCCAATTTCTAGGGACATCCATGTCAAGTATTGTGAAATCTACTGGGTAATTTTGTCCCTCTATGTTGATGACAACATTTCGAATCTCTCCCCTAGGTCTCTTTATTGATGTATCTGCGAATTGAAGTACAGCTGCAGATTGCTTAAGAGAACCTAGATTTAGATGCTCAAATAGGGTTGTGGGCATGAGATTGATGGATGATCCATTGTCTAATAATGTTCTTGCAAACTTGATTTCTTTGATGTGGCTAGTGACAAACAGAGCACCCATGTCTCTTTTCTTCCTTGGCAGCTCATTTTTTATAAGACGAGATGAGGCAACTGAGAGTATGTGTTTCTTTGTTCGACTAGGAGTCTGTTTGCTGGCCATTATTGGTGTGCATCTCACCTTAAGGTACTTTCTAAAGGCCAGGTCTCTTTCTATCATCTCGTCTAGGGTCAGAGTGACCTTAATATTTTCCTTCTAGATACGGGCCATCTCTTCATCATTTTTTTGATTTTTTATGTTTTTCTTCTTTCCTGTCGTAAGAGCACGGGGGAAAGGGATGGACTTGTTGTGATCAAAAACATCATTTTTATTGAATGAGAAATTGTTTACAGGACTTGGACTCAAAAAAGGGAAATTAGTGGTAAGATGATGTGGATGCCTTGGTGGTGTGTCCTCGTCAAACTCAGACTCAGACTCTCCATTTTCTCCGGGTGGTGTGGTGGGATTTCCTCATTCTCCTCCTGTCTTCCTTTGTCAATTCCCCCAGGGTTGTGTGAATTGATGGACACTGGGGCTATGTTACTGGGTTCCTTTGCTCGATCAGGCATGATTACGGTCCTTCCGTTCCTAAGAGAGATATGATAAGCGTTATTATTTGATGAGAGCTCCAGTTCAGGTACATAATATTCAAAGATTAATGCATGATTATGTCCAAGGCTATTTGGGTTAGCCTGAACTTGAGCTGGAATCACGGTCAGGGGTGTGGTCACCTCATCTCTCCATCGAGAAAGTCGATTTATATCGACTCTCATGTCATGAAGCTCGTCAAGCACTCGCTGGAGTTCTGGAGAGATAGAAGAAGAGGAGGACCCTTGGCCCTGTCTGGCCTGAGGTCGCTGATATTGGCCCTGTTGGACTTGGCGTTGGTTCTGATGTGGCTGAGGTTGCGGGTTCTGATACCCCGTGCGATATTGTTTCCGCTGCTGCAGTTGAGTCTGGTAGATGGGCCGGGCTTGTGGTGGACGAGGGTTCGGAGTAGAGTTTTGGTCTGAGCGGTTTACCAGTTCCAGGTTATACCAAACTCCGTTTATCTCCATGACTTGTGGAGGTTCCTCGTAATCAGTCTGAGCAGAGGTTACCTCAGTTTGATGGGGCAAGACTTGGTCTCCACCCCAATAGCTCTGTTGCCCTACCCCTTGTCCTTGAATGTAGTGAATTTGGTGTATGGGTGTGGGGGTTGAAGTCAGGGCTGGTATCTTAGATACCCTGTCAGCCAATTCCTCCATTTGCTTAAGCAATTTAGCCAACTTCTCCATATCAGATGATTTATGGAGTTCGTCCACCTTCTTATAAATCTGCTCGGCCATAGTTAGCTTATCAGCTATTATTACCATATCAGCACTTTGATCGGCCATCATATTATTCACCATCTTTTTGGAGCCGACTATGTAAGCTCGGCTGGTGGTTTGTGCACGACTGGATTCAGCAAGTCTCTCGAACACCTTGTAGACGATGTCCTTGTGCGTCCCATGTAGCTTCCTCCGCAAAATGCACTTACTAACCCTTGAGTCTTAGGGTTCAACACGCTGACAAGACTTTGGACCAGCATCATTTTACCTATCCCGTGTCCTGGGCATTTCTGTAGTAATTCTGTGAATCTTTCCCAGGTTTCATGAAATGGTTCGCTCGTGTGTTGGGTAAAACTCGTGAGCTTGATCCTCATCTGATTGATTCTACTTACTGGGTAGAATTTCTTTAAAGAACAAAGTCTTGAATGTGGCCCATATAGTGACTATTTCCCCTAAATTTTTCAGCCAGTAAGCTGCCTTATCATTCGAGGCGAAGGGGACATCTCTCAACCTTATGTAGTCCTGGCTAACCCTAGGGTGGCAGAGGTTAACACAGACTAACTCGAAGTCACGGAGAAAGATATACGGTTCTTCATGATTATTTCCTCCGAACTTCGGCAACAGTGCAAGGAAATGTGGTTTCTGTTCGAACGCATCCTCAGGGGGTACTGGTCTCAACCAATTATAGTCTTCATCAATCTCTGGGAGATATGTGTCTTCCATAGCAGCCTCTCCTTGTTGCATTGCTGCCAACTGCGCCCTATGTAGTTCATTGTGTTTTTCGGCAGCGGTTATCCTAGCCAAGAGTGCCCGAATAGGGTCATTATCGTTCTCTTCATCCCCAGGGTTCCTCTTTGGAGGCATTGTGATTCACCTTCAGAAAGGAAGAGTTCAGTGTTAAGTGTCGGAGTTAAATGAGGTTTTGCTAAGGATAAAAGATTCCTTAACGGAGGAGTGAAAAGATGATGACATAAGAAGGATCGAGAGAGTCTTCATGAGGATGCAGACATAAAGCAAACACAAGCCAAGTTCTCAAGTTCACCATTTAACACAGATGAAGGCACGTCAGGGTTCGGCCGCTTATCTTTTCAATTTTAATTTAATGCAAGACAATCTTCAAAATTAAGCGGAGCTGTTACGTACCGAAATATTTCACAACGATGTCCCGAGTTTGTACAACTAGTTGCACCTACTCTCAGCTAGTATAGGTGTAAGTACGAACCGTTTAAACGGCTACCCGTGTTACTTGAGGACGGAACCTTCCGCGGTGTCCTCTAAACCACCCACTTTGCTAAGGGAAGTCGGACTGTAAAATGGCTACCCGAGACCCTCACTGAAAAGTAGCTAATTGTTTTTAAAACAGCAGTTTTTGTGAAATTTCTCAATTTTTGCTCTATCCAAAGTATGCGTTTTAGTCCTGACAAACAATGAGTGGGTTTCTCTCCACCAAACACAGGTTAATTTTAAGTCAATTTTATTTACAGTCACCTTGATTAGCAGTCTCGATTTTAAATTGAGGTTATCACTGAAGTTTATGTGAGCGCAGAAATTCACGCTTAACGAACAACCCCAATTCCTTTAACTCCTAAGTTGTAAAACTTGAGGAAGGAAATCGAAAAAGCCGATGCAAACGTAAATCAATGATGCATGCTTAAGAAGAAGACTTACAGTGAATCCTCGCATTCTTCATGCGGGATGCAAGACAAGGAATTTCAATTACACTAAATGATATGCACAGATGAGAAATGCCCTAAGCAGATAGTTCTATTAGCGGGAAGAATTGATTTCAGAATTTGGCTAATGTTGAACGATCTATAGTGCATATATTAGTGAGAGTGTGGCTTAAGAATTACGAGCACAATCAATGATAAAGAAACGATCGTATATGTGCCTAAGTCCTACGCCACTCAAATCGGGTCCCAACCACACAGAAGTTGTTGAAACAGACCCGACACACCACAAAAATGTTCAGTATGAATTATTACAAGGGTTCAAAGAGAGAAGCCCTGAGATTACTGCAGAAAATTAAACCTAGACTAAGTTCTCTCTCACAAAATTAAAATTCAATCTTCCTTGCAGATCCTTGATTTAATCTCAAAATTCTGCTCCCAAAAGTTTTTCTGCAAAGAGAGAAATTACGGTTAGTATCTGTCGTAAGAGAGAAATGCAGGATAAAATGCAGAAAAATGACACAAAAATTAATTTTAAAAAAATTATTACAAAATGATTTAAAAACCTAAAAACACGTCGTTCCCCGGCAACGACGCCATTTGATGAGCGCGAAATCCGCCTCTTTAATAATCAGTAATTGTAGTATAGGAGGCGAATTTTGGTCGATCAAAGTACCACAATCTTTGAATGTTGTGGAATATTTTTACTTGGCAAGTGTACCAAGGTCGAACACAGAGAACTGTTATTCTTAGTTGCGCGGTCTTAAATCAAATTAAATAATTAATTAATGTTTGCTTAATGTTTGTGTTGAGAAAATGTACAATGCAATGAGTTGCAAATGTGATGCAAGGAAATATACAGAGGCAATAGTTCAGCACAGGATCTGAGATTAAGATTTCAGCTCCAAAATATGTTAATCGATAACCTCAAAATCTATCACAAATCAAAAGCTAAAGTTCAAGAGAAATAATCAGAGTGTCAATAAATACTCTAATATGTTCTGGGCTCTGTTGAAAAATCTATTTTAATTCCCTGTAAATTATTCCTCAAGCGATAAACATTATCTTAAAAAAATACAAGGGAAATAATTCTCAATCTTCCTTTTTTAAGCTCCTGCACAGATTAAATCCTCAATAAATAATTATTAAATAATGTATGAGGATTTATTTCACAAACTTTTCTCAAATGAGTCACTGCATAAATATCATTGATTCCTCAAGCACGAATACGTCAAAATAAGCCTGCATATGCCAATAGAGATTCTCAAATCATAATTAACAACAACTACCTCGGATCTGTTCACAAGTTACGCTAAATGGTAGAGCATGGAAATAGCTTCAAAATGACATATTATATGTTAAAAATAGAGTTCGTATGAGAAAGATATGCTCAAATGAAATTGTAGGGACTAAACTGTAAATAAAATAAAAGTTTTTCTTTTAAAAAGGTCCCTGGAGGGGCTTATCTATAATTTATGAAAGTTGGAGGGGATCGGATGTGATTTACCCCTAGCGGGGAATTTTTGTAAATTCTGAAACGTACAGGGGTATGGTTGCAATTTTCCCAATGTGCACGTGCGTAACACGTGCCTTAGGAGCTCGGAGGCGGTCTGTAGGTTCGGGGTTGCCGAGTTTGAGGTTCGAGGCGGGGTCTGAGGTTCGGAGCCCCGAACCAGAGGCTCGGTTGATGACGCAGTGGTTCGGCGGCCGGTGTTGAGGTTCGGTGGCTGGTGCTCCACGTGGCGGCTCGTGCTGGTTCGGGCGACCCGAGCCTCGAGGCTGGGGCCGAGGCTCGGGGATGTGATGAGGACCGTTAGATCAGGGGCCTGAACCTGATCCAACGATGGTTGCGATAGCGAGAGGGGGGCGGGCGGTGGAGGAGCTCAGTCAGCGGCCGAGATGGGGCGGCGAGACGGAGGCACCGTTCGGGCGAAGGCGAAGCAGCTGGCGTAAGGAGTGGATGAGGAGGCCCTCCACGACGATAGAGAGTAGACCTGCAAGGGTTAGCCAAAAAATGAGGGGGGTGAAGCTTGCGGCGAAGCGTGGTGGTCGGGCGAATGAACGAGGGAGCGGTTCCAGCCTTTGCAAGGCCGAAGTGGAGGTGTGGAGATGCCGAGGAGGGAGAGGGGTGAAGCGATACCGGAGGAAGGGGGTACCTAGGATGGAGTCTCAACAGTTGAAAACCGGAGCACGGGCAGAAGCTCGATGGAGGAGCTCTGCGACGGTGCCTTGAAGGGGCACCAGATCTCGCCGGAGTCGGAGGAGAAATGACTGGTGTTGTCACCACCATGGGAAGAGTTCCTTTGCTGTGGAATGGCGGATGCCATGGAAGGTCGACAAGAGTGGGGGGGTTATAGGAGAGGAAGTGGGCGGTTACGCGAGGGGGGAAAGCGGAGCGACGGTGGTTTCGCGAGGGGAGAAGGAGGAGCGGCGGCGAGGTGCGTGAGGGGAGGACGGCTGTAACAGCAGGAGGTGGAAGAAGGAGAGGGGGTCGACACGTGTTACGCACGTGCGCGCGGAAGGGGCAGGCGGCACGAGCGTAGCACGGGCGCGAGGAGAGAGGGTTCAACATATGGGGGTGCCACATGGCACGCACTGGAGCTGCCACGTGGCGCCCCAAAAAAATTCAAACTTGAAGATAAAAAATAGATAAGAGGAGACCTTGGATCGAAAAATTTTCTTCACGAAACTTGTTCATCTCGATGAGATCTACAACTTTCATGAAGGAACTACGAGCAAAAGAGGTCACCTATGTGAAGTGCTATTTTTGGTGGTTCTCCATGTATATAGAAAATCAACTTTTTGGAGTTGTGTTATTTTTTTAGTAGTTTTAGAGAGGATAAAAATTATGGGAAAAATACGATAAAATACAAGAAAAATATTTACGCACTAATCTATTTTTTTGGATTTTGAATAAATAAGAAAATAGGAAAATAAAATAAAAGTAAGAAACACACAACTTTTCTACAGACTTACAACGGATGCGTGGACTCGGTTAGTTTCTTTGATTTCAATTTTGATCTGGATTTGGATTTTTGTGTCTCTTAGTAAAACTTTCATCAAAGAATAATAATGAAGAAGAAATAAAATTAAAAGGGTTAATTAGGTACATAAAAACTCAGGTTAAAAATAACAAAAAGTTAAAATGCGCAAAAGAGGTCCAAAACCGAACTTTCACATATGAGCTCCGAATTTTGCAAAATTGATCTTGTTTTGAAGGTATTTGAAAATGGAATACTTTAAATGTAAGTAGACCAAAATCAGACACTGTATGTGGGAAATATGCTCATTTTAGTCTGTCAGATGTGAAATTAGACTTTGGCATCATTTGACACTTATTGGGGTTAGTAATTTTTTTGTATTTTCTATTGAAGTTAGTAATATCTACACAATGGAGGTGGTTTGGGGTCAAGAGTTAGGATGAATTATTTATAAATGTGAGAAATTAACGGCTTTTTGGGCTTATTTACACTTGGGATTTTTAATGTCGTTATGCATGATGAAATGCCGATATTATTTACACATGTATGAATGCTAATGATGCTTTATTAATGATTAAATGCATGTAAATGTTGGGGAACAGAGCCTTAATGACCAATTTTAGCATGATGAATACGGGATTCATCAATCATGTCCATTGGAATCAACACAAATCAATCTCATCCATTGATTTAATGTTGACCATTGATTGGGATCCATGAACTCCCAAAATCCTATAAAAGAAGAGGCACCCCTTGCTCTTCTATTACACAACTTCGACAATGTCTCTCTCTCTCTCATTCTCACATCACCCTTGTCCCTCTCTTTGAGTGGACATCCACTCTTCTTGTAGAGAGAAGGTCTTCTTCATCATCACATCGTCGTTGTGTTGCCACTTCGACGACTCTCAGATATCCATCTTCTTTGGTACATCTCACGCGTGAAGAAGGCATTTGATCTCGTGAGATGAGATCAGGAAATCCATTTCTTGGATCTTGAACTCGGATTGCGAGAAGTACATGACTCATCCCTACGCTCGCAAGCATCTCCTCCGACGGATCATACTTGAGAATGAAGGTCTCTTCTCTTAGAGGCTTGATCGCAACCATGCTACAAGAGGTATTCCTTTATCTATTATGTGGTTAGATGAAAGGATCCAAGAAGTATTCTTGGATCACGTGGTTTCATCAATTAAAATTTTGAATTCTGCAGTATTGAGCGACTAGTACGACTAGTCGCTCTCGATCATATATGATACGATACACATACTTCTGTGATGCGTTTGAGGATTCTTCCATATCCTTCAGACATATCTCAAGCAAAGTATAGAGGGGTCATATATACTGCGTATATGAGTTAGCCATAACTCGTACTTTCGTATTTTTAATTATTATGGATAAAATATTATATAAAATACTATATATACGTATCAAATTAATTAAAATCAATTAAGAACATGATATTTATTATTCCATAAATTCTTTTTATTCATAGTGATTAATAAATCAGATAAAAATATTTTTTACAAAATGTTTGAAAAATAGTTTAAAAATCTTTTTGAAAAATCTTTTGAAAACTATTTGGAAAATATTTTGTTAAATATTTTCAACTTTTGTAAAAGTATTTTAGTTATAAAATTTTTTTTCTTTGTATGAAAAGAAAGTTTTAAAAATTATTTGCAAATGATTTTGAAAATGACTACAAAAATATTTGGAAAATCTATATATACTTTTTGAAAACCCTTTGCAAAATGATTTTCAAATTTTGTAATATTTGTAAAAATTATTTACAAAAAAATATTTTATACTATAATTTTAAAAATATCTAAAAAATTATTTTTCAAATAAGTTTGAGGAAGTATATGTCACGCAAAAATTCTTTATTAATAGTATATACATATCTATAAAAACAACTTGTAAATCCTTAAAAACCCAACTCTTACTAATATAATATGCATCCCGGTGTAAAAATATTTGTACATAGTGTTCTTTTTCAAAATCTTTTGTTTTGAAAAATCCAAAAAATATTCGCAAAATCAGAAATCCCAAAAATATTTGTAAACCCAAAAATCCCAAAAATATTTGCAAAATCTTTTTGAAAAATTACATAAAAATATGCAAAATGTTTTAAAAAAATCTATAAAAAGTTCATAATTGAAAATTGCATCACCAAAAGATTTTCATTGCATTGAACATACAATTTGCATAGCACTACATTTTTCGGATTTGCAAAATGTCATATCCCTTGCTATGTTATTTGCATCGGTTATATAACAATGCTTATCTAAATTTTAACTAAAAAATAAGCATTGATTAGAAAAAAATGAAAAATCACAACCGATAGACATTATTATATGCATCATCATTATAACAATAAATTGACATTCTTCGTTAATTTACTGTATAAAATATAATTTTAAAATGAATAATGTCATCGTTATATATTTAACAGTGGACGATGTAACACACACAGGGATGTCCATCTGCCAAATCTCTGCAGATATTGTCATTAATGGGTACTTATGTATGTAATTAAATGTACTGATTTTATTATATGTAAGTCGGTTCGTTTAGCTTCGAGCTAAACTTAACGGGTTAATAACGATATTATCGTAAATCGGACACTTATAAGAAATATAAACTTTTTATAAGCTTCAATAATGTAGGCAATTGAGAGGCTCATGCTCTATGACCCATTGAGCCAGTATCGATCAAGTCCACGTGAATGGGACTCCTCACGACGTACTCTCCGGAGATCCATCTTAGATTTCCCTCCACGAAGTTGGGAGGCTTTCCACTACCGCCGTCACCACTACGCTCAAACACGACAGTAAAGCTCCTCTCCTGCTTTACTTCGCTAAACTCCATCGTGCTGGGAGTCACCGTGATCTTGACACCGGGCATCTTGTCGACCAGAACTGTGTAGCTTATCTTTCCCACCGGGCCAACATTGATCACCGTCCGGTTCACTGCAACCGACCCTTGGAGTGGTAAGAAGATGGATATCGACGGGTAATTCAGATCCCACTGCTGGATCTTCCCGGTAACAGTGCAATCGACCTTGCGACCGGTAATAACTCCCACCTGCTGGTTAGTGTACTTGAGGCCGCAAAGGAACGGGATGTATGATTCTGGGTTCGTGTCGTAGACGAGACCGGGATTTGCTGCACGTGTGGGGTTGACATGACCAGCGCCCATCTCGTGGAAACTGGCAGGCTGGAGCAGCTGATTCAGCAGTGGCTTCTTCTCGCGGTCGGTGTCGTCGGAGGTGGTCATGATTGCGGACTTGATAGCTGCAGGAGACCAGTCGGGATGGGCCGCCTTTAGCAGCGCAACGACGCCTGCGAGATGAGGAGCCGCCATGGACGTCCCACTTTCCATGTTGAACGAGAGGGGTTCTGGCAATCCCTTGTAGAAATTGGGAGGCCAAGCGGCGAGAACGTTTAGCCCCGGACCTAAGATGTCTGGTTTCAAGATATGCTCGTTTTGAAGGCTGGGGCCTCTGGACGAGAAGCCGGACACCATGGGAGCAGGGTAGACTCCCACCACTGTCCCGAGGAACACAAGTACCGCCCTGGCGGCACCTCCGGAAGACTTGATGTACTCGAGAATGGTCCTCCCTGCGTCGAAGGTCGTATATATTGTCTGCAAGCCAGGAATGAATCTTTCCATGACGGTAGCGCCGTATCTCTCGGCAGTGAAGAAAATCACCCCGGCGGCCCCGCCTTCCTTTAGCTTGTCAACAATCCCGCGGTAACTCTCGCTACAAACAACAAGTTTTCCTCGTACATCGCCCAGATTATTTGGGTACGTAGAATTTTCCTCCGCAAGAAGCTGCAACGGTGCCGTCGGGTAGTTCTTGGTGAGTGTCTCTCCGATAATTTCCTTACCGTTTGATAGCTTGATGGTCACTCTTATAGACCGATCGTGGGAGCTCGCACCAACGGTGAGCATCCATGGCGCCTCGTTGGTGATGCTGTTCACATCAGGACCATCGTTTCCACCTGCAAAGCTGACTAGGATTCCTTTCTCTACGACGGCCAGTGCGCCTATGGCCAAGGGATCGTCGAAGAAGGGAACTGAATCGGAACCGAGGGACATGGAAAGGACATCCACACCGTCTTTCACGGCAGCGTCCATCGCCGCGACTATCTCGCTCAACGAGCATTTCAGGGCATCGCAGGCTTTATAGACGGCAAGGTGGGCTCGCGGGGCGATTCCCGAAGCGGTGCCGTTCGCCTGGCCCAGAACGCTTGCACCAGGGACGAAGGACCCCGCTGCCGTGCTTGGGGTGTGAGTTCCGTGCCCTTCATCATCGACCGGCGTGGTGCCTACGCCCTGGAATGACATCGCTCCGATCACCTTGTTGTTGCAGGTGTCTTCTGCGCAGCTACCTCTCCACTTGGGTGGCGGTGGGGGCATGCCGCGGTCGTCGAAGGAAGGGTGACCCGGCGTGAAGCCGCTGTCGATCACGCCGATGATGACGCCTTGGCCTTGGTTTCCTTCTTGTTCGCTCCACAGGCCTCTTCCAAGTTGAAGGCCCAAGAAGTCAGGAGTGTGCGTGGTGCGGAGAGGGATGGTGCGGTCGGGATATGCACGCAGAAAACCTTCCTTGGTTGCGACGTGATTCTGGAGCTCCTCGGTCGTGAGCCGAGCAGAGAACCCGCTGAACACATGCTCGTAAGCGTAGACCAGCCGAGATCCAACGGATGTGGAATCCGCAGACGTGTTCTGGGGGAGGAAAGATTTGTAGTAATCCTCGAGAGCGTTCTCAGCACTCTCTGGACGACTCACAGCAACGATGTACCTTCGGACGTCGCCTGAGAGCACTGGCGATGCGGTAGAGAAGGAAAGCAAGAGAAGAATGGCGAAGATTGGAGAGACTCTGGGATTTCCCATCTGCGGACGATGGAGGTTTGCTTCTGAAAACCATGGTGATCGAATTCGATGCCACTTTATATCATGGGAGAGAAGGTAACTGTTAATTCTTGGTTTGGTAATGAAATAAAAACATTGGCTGGAGTTTGGACAGCAGAATATGTATTTTTCATTTTAGAATGAATTGGCAAAACAGTTGTGTCTGATTCTGCACTTCCATTTAGTGTTTTCTTTAAGAAATAGTTTGATTTTCTGTCACTATTACGTACCATTGTTGGATGGTGATCTATTTGACAGCCTATCTTTGTAGTTATTACCATTAATCTCACGTTCATTACTTATAAAGAGAAGATAATATCAGAGTTTTTTGAATAGGTCAATAGTCCATTCTCTTACTATGGAATCATAGTTAATGTATAAGTAACACAAAGAATTAGGAAACAACGGGGATGGATATATGTTAAATGATCATGAAAAATGGGTATTAATCATGACTTAATTTTTACACCCAATAACAATATCCAGTTCAACATATTTGACTAGGAAACACAGTTCAACTGTTAAACTAATTTAAGGTAGGTGATAAAAATCACAAGTACACAAAAAAAATTGATCAATGGTTGTGAATATTTTGAGTATTTGTTCACATATCTTCTGGTATTTCATTCGTAACCATATATATATATATATATATATATATATATCATACAATAACAATTATTTATTGACTATTTCATAAAGATTTGTCCGATGGAAAAATTCAACGGATAACCATCGTTATATCTTTCAATTTTCAATGATAGCGATATAGCAAAGAATAACAAAATTATCAAAGACACCTTTTTAATCACAAACCAGGGATAAACTCGGTCATACATTACTAAAATCTCACAAATACTTTATCCCAAGTTTTTCATGTATGGTATAGCTAGGGATGTCAATGTGGGTATACCCATTGGATACCCGACCCGAACCCGTTCCATTTAAGGATCCGAAACCCGTCCCATTTACTTTTGGATGGGTTTGAATTTTGAATTGACTACTTCCTTAACTTAAGAATGGATGCGTCGTATTTGAAAGAAATCATATATATAGGGGTTGATGGGACTGCCCCGCCCCATTTTGGGGCAAAATTTTTTTTTTGAAAAATATCGTCATTTATATTCATCCCTATATCCCTCATATATGTCATTCGAATTTTGACAGAAACAGAAACTCTTATGGCCTCCATCCAGACAAGGTTGATTTAAAAAATCCTGCGACCGTTAAAAAAATGACGTCTAGATGGAGGTCGTAGGAGTCTCTGTTTCTGACGAAATTCGAATGACATATAGGAGGGATATAGGGATGAATATACATGGTAATATTTTCTTGAAAAAAAATTGCGAAAAATGAGGTGGGGGCAGTCATGTTGGCTGCCCCTAGGGGGCAGCCCCATTTTTCTCATATATATATATATATATATATATATATATATGAGAAACTTCAAATGAGGCAGGGTCTCACCGATATTGTAGTGAGCCCCTCCATCTCATCCATTTAATTTAAATCCCACGGTTGTGATTAATTTCACATTAATTACATTATTTTAATGGTAGAAAACCCATTTTGGTCATTTGTTAAATTCTAAATATAGAATGTGACAACTAAATTTCCTAATCTATCTCTCTCTCCTGATTAATCCCAGCCCACCCGCCTCCTCTGCCTCGTCTCCCCGCGCACGTCCTCCCCCGCCGCACGTCATCCATCTCTCCAGCAACTTCTGTCGGCGGCCTTCCTCCGCGCACCGCCCGCCTTCCTCCGTGCATCGATCTTCAAGCGGAGCCACAGCCCCGCGCGTCGTCCTCTTCGATGACCTCTGCCTCAGGCGAGGCGGCATCGTCCGCCATCCTCCATGCACCGGCCTTCAGGCGGAGTCGCAGTCCCGTGCACCGTCCTCTTCGACAACCTCTACCTCACGCGAGGCGGCACCGTCCTCCTTCCTCCATGCCCCGACTTTCAAACGGAGCTGCAGCCCCGCGCGCCGTCCTCTTCGGCGAGACGGTAGCCTTCCGCTCGTGCCCCTACCGCCCGCCCTCGGCCCCGCTCTCTGTCAGGACGCGCTCTGCCTGCGCGTCATCTAATGCGGCACCTCGCCATCGACGCCGAAGCGTCAAGATGTGCGCGGAGGAGGGGCCTTTTAGTTTTTTAACAGTCGAGGTTTTTTTACAAAAATGGGAATGTTTTGTGCAAATATTGAATTTTTTTACAATATCATGTCAATTTTTTACATTTCCAATATCTAACAGTGTACCTATTTGTCGCAGAACTCTACAGAAATATTACAAAGTGATCAGTTCATTTTACAAAAGAGCGCCTAAAATTTACAAAGTGATCAGACACTCTTACAAAGGAGCGAGATTCTGTTACATTATCGTATAATATTTTTACTTAACTGATATTCAGATTTACATATTTATGTACCTTTTTTACAAATCTCAATGTTTTTTCTCTATTTTGCAGGACTCGAAAACATGTATGGTAATTGAACTTTAACGCAATGGAAAACATGCGTGAATTTTACAAAGAAGGAAGATTCAGTTACAAAGATTCACGGATTTTTTACAAAACAATCATACACAATTACAAAAAAGTTGAAGCTTACAAAGAGAAAAAATACTCTTATAAAAAACTCGCTGAAATTACAAAATGAATGTACACATTTATAAAACTTATACAACCATTTACAAAATGAAATTACAGTAATAAAATGAAATCATTAATGAAATTTTACAAAGACTATAATATATTTTACAAAAACTCGTTGTAATTTACAAAACTGTTGTTGATTTCAGATCGTTTGGAACAAAATCGGAAATTAATCAATAAGAGTATTTGTGAAAATACCAAATCGAGAAAAGCTTAGAATGGCAATTTGAAACCAATAAATGAAACTCGAAATTAATGAAATCAATTTGACGAAAATACCCTTTTGGATGAGGTTTTTGATTCAACCGTCAGATTGAGATCTGACGAATCTGGTCGATGGCTCACCACAATTTCGGTGAGACCCCACCTCATTTGAAGTGCCCCCCCTATATATATATATATATATATATATATATATATATATATATATATATATATGTATGTATGTATATATATACATGGTTGCCCCGCTCCATTTTTGGGTAAATTTTTTTATTTTTTTAAAAATATCATCATGTATATTCATCCATATATCCTTCCTGTATGTCATTCGAATTTCGTCAGAAACAGAGACTCCTACGGCCTCCATCTAGCCAAGGTCGATTTAAAAAATCTTGCGACCGTTAAAAAATGGCGTCTGGATGGAGGCCGTAGGAGTCTTTGTTTCTGACAAAATTCGAATGCCATCTAGGAGGGATATAGGGATGAATATACATGGTGATATTTTTCCAAAAAAAATAAAAAAATTTTGCGAAAAATGGAGTGGGGGCAGCCATGTTGGCTACCCCTAGGGGGCAACCCCATTTTTTCCTATATATATATATATATAGAGAGAGAGAGAGAGGGGGGGCGAACCTATGAGATGAGATTTTGGTGAGATGGTGAGATGGGGCTTTCTGGACCACTAGTTCCAACCAGGAGAGAGAAAGGCAGGAAAGAGAATACAGCAACTTGTGGTCCAGAATGTCTCATCTCACCATCTCACAAAATCTCATCTCATAGGATCACTCATCTATATATATATATATATATATATATATATATGTGTGTGTGTGTGTGTGTGCGCATTGCATTTTAATCAAACTAGATTCAAATCCATTTCGTATCTAATATGTATCGATCTACATGTATAAATATCCAATTGAATTTTCTCCTCTCCATCCATTTATTCATATTCAACTATCTTTTTGTATCTTTAATAAATAAAAACTATCAACACAAAAGAGTTAAGTACTTAACATACAAAAAAATTAATATTCTCTATATATTGCACGTTTTTATGAAGGGAAAATGTGTATGCCCCCTAGGGGGAGCTAACTTAGCTCCCTCCGCCCCTTTTTCACATTTTTTATTTTTTTTTTGAAATCTAAAACCGTGTAAATTCATTATTAAATCCCTATATTATGTTATTCAATTTTCATGCGAAACAGAGACTCTTACGACCTCCATCCAGACAGGGTCGATTTAAAAAATCCTGTTACCGTTAAAAAATGACTGTCTGGATGGAGGTCGTAGGAGTCTCTGTTTCGTACGAAATTTGAATAGCATAATATAGGGATATAGTGATGAATATTCATGGAAGAAACTTTCAAAAAAAATAAAAAATGATGAAAATGGGGCGGGGGAGCTAAGTTAGCTCCCCCTAGGGGCAACCCCATTTATCCCTTTTATGAATCACCATATTACACGATCTCACTCTATTTCGTCTATCTGTGAAAATCTTGTATTCATTTATAAGAAACTTAAGATTTACCATGTCAAAGATATAGGTATCCATTGTGTACACGTGTATCCGACGGGTATAAGGGTACCTGCCAGAAATTATCCGTTTAATAAATGGGCGGGTATGGATAGTGATATTATAAATGGATATGAGTTTGGGAATAGTAATACCCGTCCCAAACCCGACCCGCTGACATCCCTAGTTATAGCCTTAAAATATATTTAAAACCCATCAAACATTTTACATATTAAAAATCATTTTTAAATAATAATCATTTAGATAATCCTTTAAAAATCCAAAGTAAAAAAAAGGAAAACACGAAGATGTAAATCGAATTCCAAAAAATAAAAAATCATTTAAAAAAGGGAAAAAACCAGCTATTGAGATACCTATAACAAAGCATAAAACCAGAAAAGCCACAAAACACCCAACATTGGATTACACATCATGGCTTCGCCATTTAGGAAAGGTAGTGTCGACTTAAAAGTAGCTTAAGGCTATATTTTTGTTCAGATTTTACCCCCAAGTTAAAGTTACACCGGTTAAAGCTGATAATCAATACTTTTCTCAAAATCCCAAGTAGCTACTATTATGCTTGGACACGATCCCATAATCTATTGAGGTGATGCCTAAAATCATGGCTTTTCGAGAATTGATCCAGCCCACATCTTCTACATGAGATTGAGTATTGAGTTGCAGGCATTGGTTGATGTCTCGTGTGGCGGTACACACTTGAGCTACTATGCTGATACAAGAATTCATAGATTTTCACAGATATGTTCGAGTCTTCGTCGTGCGAGAATTATGTCCCCACTTTTTTTTAGAAACCACTACATCAGATGACTAGTACACAATGAGATACCTACAGTTCTACTACACTTGTTGGAATGGATTGCAAACCCAATCAGTAGATCACAGTTAAATTAATAGAATTTATCTAGGTGGAGAGTACAAAACATATGGATGTTTGGGTGGAAGTCTAGTTACCATAATTAATTAACCTAATACACGTTTTCAAGCCATCTAAAGTGCAACCGGCTACCCTGAGTCGATTTATATAGGATACTTATTGATATAGCTGATAACAACCTGATTGATTTATGTAATCAACGTCAATCGTAACATCCAATTAGGTAGTTAATCGGATAATTATACACTTTTTTTATTAATTACGTTAGAAAACTAGGTTGAACACAAGGAGACAATAAACTAACATAGGTCACGTCCACACAATCACTCACAAGACTCACAACTCCATTGTTGTTTGTAATTTTTTAGTGTTAGTTGAGTGACATTTTATTGTATTTAATTTTTTAATTTTATATAAACCTACAAAGCAAGATATTGGTTTGCATAATAATTTTAAATTTTTTGTTTTTAAATTTCTTTTTAATTTTTCAAAAAAATATATTTTATTTGATGTAATAAATAAAAATAAAAATGTAATACTCTAGAAAATAACAAAAGGTGAAGAAAATAGTTTTTAAAACAAAAAATATGATGAAAAATATAATAAATTAAAGATAAGGATCTTCCCATATCTTTCACTATTTACGGCGCAAAAAATAAATACATAAACTTGGAGGGTCTTATGTGCAAAATGGCCAAGCCCTCATGCACTCAGGCACATGAGGTGACCTAGCGGAGGACCTATGTGTAAATACAATTGAGGGAGTTACTAAGCAATTATTACAATAAAATCTATAACAATATTTATATTTCCAGAACTAAAATGTAAATAAAAAATAAAATGGGGGTACTGAGTAATTTACCACTTAATGAGGCTCATCAAGTGACCGGGTCAGCATCGCTTGTGCTCACTTATCACGATCCTACGGATGGGGTTGCATACTGCTTTAGCTTTGATCAATGCCCATGATTAGACCTGGGCGATCCTCATCATCTGACGGCTTTTAAGACCCTCTAAAAGAACGCCCAAGAACAAGGTTTGGGCCAAACTTCAATCTTCAATTCTTGGCAGCTTCGGGCTCCTTCTTTCATTCAGATCGACTCTACACCTTCCTGGAGTGCCAACGCGACTGTAGGTGGTCATCAATAGGGTCCAGGTCCCATTGATGGGGACCCGGAAGCTGGTATGCCCCAGCAACTTGGAGAACCTCAAAGATCCTCGATTTGAGCTCCAAGTGCACCTTTAGTCCTTGTTCCTGCACCAAAAGATAGAGGGACTCGAGAGAGAGATATTTCGACCCAATGATGAAGATGGACAACATGTGGAAGTGGATGGTAGGCAAAGCTCCTCGTGATGGAGGATATGGAACTTCGATTCGCTTGATCCTTGCAGGATCAAGGGTGGTAAGATGGGGCCATAAGGGGGAACATGCAGGGGATAAATTTGGAGGTGTATTGGTGGGTCGAGACAGGTAGATCACAGTGATTTTGAGCTAGATCCAAAGCTCCTGCAATTGGGAAACTTAGAAATTAAATATACTGCTAGAAATTAAATAGAACTAATACTAAATCTATGCTAATTATTAAAAATGCAACCTACTATGCTAATCCTAGAAGCTCTATAGGAGAGAATACCTGGATCAGACGAGTCGTAGCTGGACAAGCTTCCAACTATGGCATACCTTCCGATTTCACCTGCTCTATCCACACCAAGACTTCCACGGACTTCATGTTGTCACCGAGAAGTTCAATGATACGAGGATATGGGGTCTCAATAGGAGAAATGGGATCAAAATAATAAATGGGGGCAGAGGAGCTTATTTATATACAAGGTTTTTGGCGAAGTTTGGAGGGAGGTGGCGTGTTGGGCGATGAGAGTTGGTGGATGCTACGAGTAGGGCACATAAGAGAGATGAGGGAGGAGTAGAGTGGTGGTTGCTCGAGGCGGAATGAAGTATGGAGGAAGGAGAGGAAAATGGAGAATATGGGCTTTGACGTGAGTCCGATAGGTTGGTTAGAGGGGGAGGATTGACCCTAGGGTCAACAGTCTGCGCCTTCTAGTTAGTACATGTGGACCAACCTAAAAAGGCAAGGCTAAAATTATTGATTAAATCAAAAATAAATATTAAATGATTTTACTAATTAAAATTCAAGATATAAAAGATATTTATTATTTTATGTAGTATTTATGTATTTTTTATTTTTATAACTTAAAATATTACGTGTTAATATTTACAAGTATATACATATATGTATTTACTTACATTTAAAGTATTTTATTTTTATTTTTATTTTTATTTTTTATTTTATAATAATATTTACATGTTTATATATTTATGATATATTTAAATACATATTTACAATTGTTTATTTTACTTTCCTGATTTTATTTATGTACTTAAATAAATAGGGCTATACATATTAGAGGTATAGTATACCTATATATTTTAACACCTCATTTATTTTAATGATTTTATTTCAAGTTTATATTTTAGTATATTTCAAATAGTATTTAAAAATATTTAAAAATATAAGAAAGTTAAAAATATAAAGAATGAATAAATTTAATAAGATATGAAGGTATAAGGTACAATGAGGACCAAAAAGGTGATTTTCACATCAAAGCTCTATTTTAAACCTAACCACCTTCACTATATAGATGATTTAATTTTATGAACAATAAATGTGAGTTTGGTAAATTTTGAGTTTGTATGGAGGAGTTACTGGTCTGTGAAATTTTATTTGTGACTTTTTCTTTTGTGTGTCCCTATCACATTGTACAATATTTTATGTGCAATTATTTTATATTTTTCTATGTATTTTATTTACATGTTTCATGTAGAATATTTTATTATTTGAGATTAATAAAAAGAAAAATAAAATGGATGTAATAATGGCTATTTATTGGTATAAAAATAGGATTTTAATATGTTATTTATGTATATTTATTGGCCCTATCTCCCTTTACTTTATTTCTTGTCGACCAGGTCAATATTGCATTTGTCTCGGGGTCTAGAGTCATTCAATATTTTTAGTAATTTCTTTTTCTCTTCTTTCTTTTATTCTTTTATTTTGAAATTAAATATATGCATTGAAATAATATATTTATAAGTCAAATAATGAAAATTATTTTGTACAATTTAATCGTATTTACATGTATCTAACTAGGGATTTAATGCTAAAATGAAAGAATAAAAGTGATGAACTAGAGATTCATCACTGGTTTGAACAGATATAGTTTCAACACAAATCATGATTCTTATTGTGGTGATCATAAGGACCTTGCCTATGATTTATTCCTCAACCATCTAGGGAAAAAATAAAAAATCATATATGGTAGAGATGTTGGATCCCAAAATGATTTAATGACCATTGTTAAATATGAGGAAGATGATCGAAGTGACGAGGATGATGATGACGACAATGAAGATGAGGAGAAATCTAGAGTCGTGATGCAACAGCCGATTTGTCGCGAGTCGTCATCCATGAGAGGGATGTTGAGATAAAGAGAGAAAAAAGAGAAAGAAAAGGAGAAAAACATTCTTCATTAATGGAAGAAGTAAATGATTTAAAACTCGATGGCATGTAGTTATAAGTAACTTATATTTTAATATTCACAAATATATGTACATGACATTATGGTTCTAAGTTCAAATTGTTCTTAGATATTCTATGTTGTAGCGTATGTGAATATGGAATACTTTGTGATGTTTCATTGTGAATGTGGATATACTTATGATTCCTGATTGTTAATGTGAATATATATATGGGTAAAATGGGGCTGCCCCCAGGGGGTAGCTAACTTAGCTACCCCCGCCTCATTTTCTCCATGTTTTTTATTTTTTTTTTGAAAATTTCTTCCATGAATATTCATCACTGTATCCCTATATCGTGTCATTAAAATTTCGTGTGAAACAGAGACTCCTACGGCCTCCATCCAGACAGTCATTTTTTTAACGGTAACAGGATTTTTTAAATCGACCCCGTTTGGATGGAGGTCGTAGGAGTCTCTGTTTCGCATGAAATTTGAATGACATAATATAGGGATTTAATAATGAATTTACACGGTTTTAGATTTCAAAAAAAAATTAAAAAAAAATTGTGAAAAAGGGGCGGGGGAAGCTAAGTTAGCTCCCCCTAGGGGGCATACACATTTTACCCTATATATATATATATATATATATAATTGTGATGCTTGGTTGTGAATGTAGATTACATACTAGTGTACACGCACAATTTTTATATACTTTTACAAGTATAGGTAATCTCGACAGAAGTGCGAAACGGAGCCATGTAATAATTTTTTATTCTGATATCATAAAATGCGATTACATGTAGTCCCCTATGTGGTCAAATTTTGGTCAATTTTTATAGTGGTGGTAGCTATTACGAGCATAGGGGACTACGGTGGTTGCATGTTACGAGAATAATATGACCATACTGTGGTCATAATCGATTTTGCAGTCCCGCAGATGTGATCAAACCCTTTTCGACTACTTGTAGTTATGTCCAATCACTACAAAAAATGACTTTAGTAACAGATAATTGGAACACTTCAAATAAAATGTTTCTAGTGATCATTTTTTGCAATATTTATAACTTTTGTCGCATTAATGTAACAATCACAATACGTATCAATAAATGTTATAGTTAGGTATGATATTTGCAACAATGACTATAAAAATGTTGCATTTGATATATAAAAATGTTGCATTTGATATAAAATTTGCATCATAAATGTCAAATGTTGCAAACGTCTCTATGGGAAAAAAGGGGCGCGATAAGCCCCCGCCCAAAATTTCCTTCGCGAAAACCCTATCCTCACTATCCATTTCAATTGCATTCTTTCATCTCTTCCATGTGCCCCATTCGCCCTCTTCCTCTCCCGGCACCTATCAATCCTCATCTGTGCATATCCCTGATCACGGCTCCTCTCCCATGCCCTTTGCATGCAGGGGCGGAACCAGGAATTTTATGAAGGGGGGGGCAACTAAACAAAATAAAGGATAGAGGGAGATAAAGTGAGCAAAGCCAATTTTCTAACAAAATATACACGCATAGGATTTGAACACTGGTTTGTTAGTTGCAGAAAACAAGACTTTGCCAGTGAGACAATCAGCATTTAGTGATACTACTTGACATTGTTTGCTATATATTTAACACGTAAGCAGGGGCCATATCAAAATTTAATAACATTATATAAGAGAAATGTAACATTTAAGGAGGGGACATGGCCCCCCCAAACTATATGCCAGTTCCACCCCTGTTTGCATCAATCCTTTGAATGCTCCTCATCGGTGTCCCTACTTGTTCAGAGTCACTCCTCCATGTACGTTCTTGTTCGCTGGGGTACCCTCAATGACCCTCCCTCATGCCAAGTAGCAAATGCATGTGTTATTGCTTCTAATCTCTCTATTCATATTGATTTGATATTGTTTATTTCTTTTAATATGATTTTCAGTAGTTTACTAATCACCTTAGAACATCTTTTCTAAATCTAATGGATACTTCATAGCTCATTATACTTGTTTTCCGGCAGATCCGATATAAAGTTTCATAAAGGGATATGAACCTTAGAAAATATACATATATCATTCAAAAAGAAAGTTCTGCAAGTTTTTTAGATATATCTTTTTATTTTCTTGTTCTTTCAACTTTCTGTTCTTACAATCTTGACGGTTTCATCCTTATGGGTTTCATCTATTTATTGTTCATTAGATGTTAATTTCGCCCTCTCATTCCAATATTTTTTGATGTTTCGATGTAGGTTCATCGTTGTTCCTGCTTGTGGAGCACTTGAATATGAGGAAGCAGGTTGTACCTTTTACAAACAAGATTGTACATCTACATCACTATATTGTTTTTTTTTGTTGAAAAGTCTAAATCATAATTAACTTGAGGGTTGAACATAACTATATATGAATTTCCATTACTCAATAAGAAATTCGTAGGATTGATTCTTTTCTAGAGCTAATAAAATTTAGTCTGTGTGTGCTCAATTCACATATGCTTTAGGAAATTAAGTAGAGTAATATTTACTCAGTTGCATCACTCTTGACATTGTAATTTTTTATATTTGATTATATATGATCTTTTAGATGATCTTTTAGACTTGTGGCATCAACTTCTACACATTCTTATGAAACGACATCTTGTTTGGTTGTTTACCTCCTAAATTGAAGAACATATTTTTCTTCCCTGTTTGATTTCATAAATCTTTTTACTAAATATCAAAATGTAAGAACGTGGATTTGTTAACCCTCATCTTCATTAATAGTCATGGCTGGATGAGGGTTGTTACGTACAAGAAGTAGGTTGTGTAGCTGGGGAAGGCTCCTTACTTCTACAATACTGGATGGGCTACCCGTTATTGGGACTTGGTTCTTATCTGTATCGAGATACTAGATTTTTGGATTTATTCCAAGCCTCATTTTCATTTCGGTAAAAACTTAACACCTAATCAAATATATTATTTCAATCAATCGAGATGAGAAAAAAATCGTTTAACCATATTATAAATATGGTTATAACTAAGTTGTACACTCTTGATCTTTCTTTTTCAGGCTTTTCTAATTAGTTCACATTGCTTCTCATTCCAATTATTTTTCATCAGTTCATATTTTTTAAGATTTGTGGAATCTAAATATACCGTCATCTTTGCCATCTTCACAACTTGTTTTTCATTTTGAATTTTGTATGTTTGTGATGAATCCGTGATTCATCGCCTTTTTTCTTTCATTTTGGCGAAAATCCTGTAAATATTCACTAATTCTGATTAATTAACATTCTAAGCATAAATATTAATATTATATAATTAACACTTAAATTATCTAAAATAAAAGAATAAAAATAAAAAGAAAAATAAAAGAAAAGAAGGATGTATATAGAATATATACAGACTGATCCTAACCCCCAGATCAGGTCAATATTGACCGGGTCGATAAAAGAAATAAGTAGGAGAAGATAAGGATCTTACCTTATGAAAATATCAAGAAAATCAAGACCAAAAATATAAATTATCCATTTTTCACCATGTAAATACTTCACCTATTTTATTTATTATCAAAACCACTTCAAACCAAAAACTTCTTTTGTCAAAGTTGTTCATAAAAATATATATTATTTTATAAAAATATCAAAAAAATAATCGGATAAAACCGGTAAGTTTTGATTTGTTGGACCCATTGTCTATTTGTACTATACGTAGAAACTTCCCAGATTTTTAGTTAAAAAACAATAAAACCGATTAATTTAATTCTTTTTCCTAAAATCATCTAAAATTATATATAAAAATATAAAAATAAAAGTAACTTAAAATATCAATAAAATTCGGAGGCCCAAAGCCGTCACTTTTTTTGTCCAGGCCTCACAACTCGGTTGTATGAATTCCGAATTGAGCAAACTCGATTCTAAAATTATATTTTTTAATTATCTATAAAATCACACTAGTTTCACTAAAATCGGAGTTAATGTGAAAAACACAGTTTTTCGGGTCCGTATTAGTACATTGTACAATAAGCCATAACTAGGGATGTCAATCTGGGTCTACCCATTGGGTACCCGACCTGAACCCGCCCCATTTAAGGTCCCGAAACCCGTCCCATTTACTTTTGGACGGGTTTGGGTTTTGAATTGACTACCCATGCGGGTATGGGTACGGGTTTGGGATTGCCTTGTGGGTACCCGAACCCGAACCCGAACCCGTCCCAAACCCGAATAAAAAAAATATATAAAGATAGACGTGTATGTTGCATTTTAATCAAAATGGACCCAACTCTATTTCATATCTAATATGTATCGATCTACATGTATAAATATCGAACTCAATTTTCTCCTCTCCATCCATTTTTTCTTATTTAACTAATTTTTTGCATCTTTAATAAATAAAAATTATCAATACAAAAGAGTTAAACACTTAACATATATAAACATTTAATATCCTTTATATATTACACATTTTTATTAATCATCATATTACACAATCTCACTCTATTTCGTCTATCTGTGAAAATCTTGTATACAGTTACAAACAACTTAAGATTTACCATTTCGAAGATATGGGTACCCATTGGGTACACGGGTATCCGATGGGTATATGAGTACCCGTTAGAAATTACCTGTTTAATAAATGGGCGGATATGGGTAGTGATATTATTAATGGGTATGGGTTTGGGAATAGTAATACCCGCCCAAAACCCGACCCGCTGACATCCCTAGCCATAACTTATATTATCAAATATTTTAATACATATATTATTTATTTTTTAATTAATAATATTTCATTTATTTAAATTATTTATTTCATTAATTAAATTATATATTTATATATTAAATTAATTAATACTTAATTACTTAATTAATATTTAATTACACTATTAATCTTAATTATATTCATTTATTTATTTAATTACGAAATTAATATTTAATTAATAATTATTTATTTGCCTAATTATAATTATTAATTTTAATTAATTTTATTTTATTTATTTATCTTATTCATTTATTTTTCTCTCTCTCCCTTTTCTTTTCTCTCTCCTACTTTCCCAATTCCCTCCCCCGATTCACCTTCGTCTTCCTCCACCTTCTTCCTCCTCCAATCTCCTACAACCTCTTCACTTCCAACGACCAACTGTTCATCAACAACATCGCGTTCTCGTCACCCCTCCCGGTGACGCCATCACTCCTCCTCTATTTAAGGACCACCACTCCTCCAAGCTCAAGCCATCCGCCATTTCCATTCTTCTACCTTCAAGTTCCGGAGCCGGGGAGAGAGCAGTGACAGGATCTCGGCCCGCGTCTGTCGAGCGAGGGAGGAGGAGCAGCGCGATCCGCGTCGACGTCGCAGCCCAGCTCCGTTGCGCGAGGAACCTCCCTGATTTGCGCCGTCGAGTCGAGGCCGTGACCACCTGGAGTGTTCGCTCTGCTTCCGCAGGCGCATCTCCCATTTCTCCTTTCCAGGTTATCTCCCTTTGTTGTTCTCTTCATCCCTTCTCCTATTCCATTCTCTTCGTCATCTATCGTTCCTATCCTTCACATTCCACGTTTTTCTTCTCTCCCATTTGATACCAAGTCTCCTCCATCCAGTAATTCGAGTTTCGTAATTTGCTTTTAATTTCTGTCAAATATGCCAAATCTCTGCTTGATCAGTACCTCCGAGCATGTATCCTGCTCACGCACAATTCATCAGATTTCGTCGCATGTCAATTCTCTTGATTTCTTATTTTATCTCCAGCATTCAATTGAGGATTTCCATCATCTTTTGTTGGTTTGAATAGGGATCGAGCTTCGTGCTCGAGTCTATTTGTGATACTGCAGGTTCATGCAAGCATCAAGACATTGAAGCATCTAGAGTGATCCGTAACGGAGATCAGATCTGCAGTTCCTTCAACATCAAGCTGTATATGAGAGCTCTGTAGATGATGCAATCTGAACATCATCTGGGGAAACTTCATACCTGCAAACAAACTAATAAAAAAATGAAGTGTCGATCTGAAGCAACATAACCAGGAATCTCTGACCGGATCTGTGGTCTGAAGCACTAAGTAGTATATCGAGCCACCCACCGCCTTCTACATCCGAGCTCAGATTAGCATCGACGGCATCAACCGTCACCTGAAGTCAAGTTTCACAAAGAGCAGATCCGAAGCGTCGCTTCGTCGCTCTTGTGAAGTATCCTCGAAATCGATGGGAGTTGTAATCCAGAAAAGGGAAAGAATGAAGACGTCCGTCAAATATCCTCGACCGCATGATCTCCAATGATCAATGGTCACGCGCATTTGAGATTTTTATGCGAACGTCCTCGGCATTTCTGAGATCTGCGAACAGATCCAGTCCAGTGGATCCGGCACGTGGTCAAGCATGATATTGCCATAATTTTTGTGTGCCTAACCTCCAAGTTTCTGGCAAATTACACACGTACTCCTTTCACTATATATAAATCATATACCATGTAATACATATAAAACAAATTCTATAAAATATACAAATAAACTCAAATACATCAAACTACTGTATACACAGTATTAAATACGACTAAAAAATAATAAAATAAAAAATATAATAAAATCAATAAAAAACTATAAAATACACAAAAACTTCAAAAATTCATAACCAACTCAATAAAGATCCCCTAAAAACGCACCACATATCGTTTTGAAGATAATTTCATCTACTTTCTAATAAAAATAAAATAAAAATATTTTCTCACTGTTTTCTACCTTAAAAATTCAAAATACATCCCTGTTTTCAATAAAAAATACATTTTCACATTAAAAATACAACAACATTTATAAACATCCTAAAATCATTCTAAAATCCATAAAAACCTAAAAACACATTACAAACATAACAAAATAAAACCAAATAAAAATTAAAAACATTTTCTAATAATAAAAAAGCATAAAATAATTAAAAATAACAAAACCAATATAAAATTCATAAAATTAAATAAAAATACAGAAAAATTCCTAAAAATAAAATAAAAATTAGGAAACCCTTTTGCCTAAGCTTTTCTACTGATTTTGCCTAGTATAAAATAGTTTGCCTCCCTGAGTTCGACACTCCCGTACTTTCACTATACATCGAAGTTTAGGAGTATAAAAATAAAAGAAGATTAAGTAAACCTTAATCTTTTCTGACAAAACCCACTCGGTCGATACAACGATCGCGATATTTTCTCTGTTTCTTTTTGCAGGAATAAAAAAGTGATCGGGTGATGGTTTTTCAGGTTGTTATGGCACATCCCCTTTGTCACGTACCTATCTTTTTTTATGAACATTCGTTCTCATGTTTACTGATATTTGTTTCATTATGTCTCTCAACCTACGTATAATTTCTAACCATGCAATCAAAAACACAAATTATAATTATCGTGGTGATCCATTACTCCATAGAAGTATTTTTCCTCTCTCAAATAATCTTATATTGCCATATCCATTTGATTATTTGATTGTCTCCTTAATAAACCGTCAACATTTCTAATAACCTTACGTTCATTCTTGATACCATTCCACCTCTATTCACGTTCCCTTTTTCCTGAATAGACTTTTATATGTAGATTAATTTTACTATATGTCATTGTCTATTCTCTAGAAATGGACAGACTAATGGTTGTTGGTGATAGTACCACTTCCAATTGTCTGGTTTACTATTATTAATAGCTGCCTTTGAACACAACAAGTACAAATTGCTATTGCTGAATTGAAAAGCTGATGTTGCTTGATTATGTCATCAGGGAAACACATGCATTATGCTCTCTTCATATTTCATAATATAAATGAAAGGTACATATTCCCTCTCCTTGTTAGTTTGTTGCATTTCCATATCTATCTTTTACAAGGTCCTTGTCCTTCTTAAATATGTAACATAAAAACCACCTTATGATAGATCAATACTTGAAGAATGCGTTGAAATTTAGTATGATTTGAAACAAGTTTTGAACGTATTCATGGCTTATATTTGGAAATGTATGTTGAGTTGGACAAATAGGAGATGGTGAACCTATTTGTGACCATTTGGCTGATTCCACGTGCTTTTTCCTTTGCATCGAGATTGTTACTTTCTTATAGACCTTGATATCCTACTATATGCGGAGACACCTGCAATGACATCCATCCTTCAAATTTCAACTCATACACATACTTACCTCTCTTATAGACATCTATTCCTTTGTCTCCTTGGGGATTACAACAAATGTCCACCTATTGCCTTTGATACCTTCACCTATCACTACCAGGGACACATCGTGAACGGTATCCATCTCAATTCATCTCACCTGTTATTGAGGTTCACATTGCCATCTTAAAATGAGTTAAGAAATAATGAGAAATACACAATTCCACTTCTACAGGAATGTGAAAATAATTTACTTTGAATTGATTCTCGACCAAATCTTTATACGGAAGTCATTCTTTTAGTTGAATGATATATTTTAGAGAGATTTATTCTGTGTGAGGGTGTGTAGGTTTAAAAAAGAATATGTTATGGATGCACATGAAATAACAGACATCAAATAAAATAAGAGGTAAATCAATTGCTTGAATGGAAAATAAGGTTTAAAAAACCGGACCAGCCGGTCGGACCGGTTTGATCGGGAACCGGCTCCGACCCAGTCGGTTCGACCGGTTTTGTGTAATTAATTTCAAAAAAAAAATAAAAAATCGGGTCGGACGGGTCGACTCAGATGGTTGAACCGGGTTGACCCGGATTGACCCAATTTTGATGGTTTAGTAAATTTCAAAAAATAAATGTTAAATAATGAGATAATGGGATTTTTATCACTTGTGCCCCTCTTAACTTCTACGATATAAGTTATATCCCTCTTTTTTTTGGAATATACGTTCTGTCAATACTTTCTTAGATTAATTTTCTAGAAGCAACTGTAAATAAATGACTACAATATTATATTAATATATAATTCTAGAAAATGTGATTAATTTTTGTAGAGTTTTACTCGAAATAAGCGACCATGTTATTCTACTAAAAGATTGGACATTTTAAATGATTATTTCATTGATATATAAATGCATACTTATATATATATGTATGTATTCGGTTTTATCGGTTCAGACCATTAAGTTAAGACCGGCCCTGTGTTTCTGAGTCGATAGGAATGATGATGTCACACTGACATCATCACCGGCCCGACCTGGTTGGACCAAACCTAAGACTGACTGGTTCAATGTTCGGACCGGTTTTTAAAACCTCGATGGAAAATTTTACAGGATAAAGCATCCCAAAGAGTGGCACCTAATTCAGATAAATATTTTTTACCCTTTGCTTCAAAAACTTTTATGTGTAAATGGTAAGAATTCACATTATTGCAAAGAAGAAGTAATACAATCACCTAATTTGTGAAGGGTTATTCAAGGTTGGATCATGATGCATTATCTTTCAAGAAAGTGCATGGCATATGTTTTCTTTTCATATTTTTAAAGGTCTCTTTGGTAAGTTTTGTTGATCAAATTATATCACAATAGTGTACATACTTTAACATAACAATTTGCTTTAATACATGAAGGGAAAAAGAAACTTATGCTGAAGATGATAGAATGACACCATCAAATGCTGGAACCAATGGTAGATCAATAACGAGAGATGGAGAAGCGAATTGCAGTTACGATGGATGTTCATCATTACTAGATGAAGTACTTCTTAGCAATGATGTTGAATGATAGAGGCATCCTCTCTTGCACGTGAAAATGCTTGTGGCATCAATAGGGATAGAATAGATGAGGACATATATGACAACAAATATAATTACGATGTACAGAACCCCCCCCCCTCCTCCTTTTGTTGTAAAACACTTAGATTCTAGTGATTAGTTGTGACTCGTTTTGTTTGTTTAAAGTATGAATGACTATAAAGCAGGTGTGATTTTATCTTACTATTGTTGCTTCTGAACATGATTTATGGTTAAAAATCTTTCGAGACATGATCTGTAATGATCATAAAAATAATCCAAGTTGCATGAAATATTTATGGGACATTTAAACATATTCGTAATGATTGCAAAAATGTCACTTATTATTCCAACATTTGTAAGAAAGTTACCAAAAAAATAATTGTAATACTTACTAAATGTTACTAAATATTACAATTGCAACATTTTTGCTATTGTTGCTATTATTTTGCAACCAAAGCAAATTGTTGCAAGTGTGGTTCATTTGTAACAGTTACTCTTAAATGTAAAAATAGTATTTGTAGCACCACCTTTTGCGACACAAAAATCAACATTCTGTAAATGTTGCATTTAGCAAATAAATGTTGCAAATGAGCTTTTGTAACATCTTTTTGAATGTTGCAAAAATTATATTTTCCTGTAGTGAATACGACTAATTGTAGTTATGTCCCTTGGTCAACAGATTTAATGTGTTGTCTTTGGCTCCAATAAAATCTTCAACCGACACTCTTCGTGACACCAAATTTCTTAATGTTTTAAGGTTGATTTGTATGTGTGGAGGATCAAGAGTCATTTCCTAATCGTAGCTCATTGTACTTTTACATTAAGTATGATTTCATATTAAGATAATGGTATATTGGCTTATCTAAAGGTCATGGGAATAATTAAAAATCCAATCTAGGAAGAGAAAATAATGTAAGAAAATGACTACAAAAAGTTGATCCGGAGTATACGTGTTCAAATTATGTGTTTTCAAAACTTCAGAACAACTATGATTCCGTTTTTTCATGGCCACATAATATGTCCGTCCCAATCATTTCCAAATCCACCGTGCTGTACATCGAGTACGATTCCATATTAAGATTATGGAATATCGACAGATTTAAAAGCCAAGAAAATAATTGAAAACGCCTCTAAGAAGGTAAACCGTTACTCGAAAACTTGGATCAGATACAGCTGGGTGCCCAAAGAAAACTGCACCTTTGTTTTCTTGATTAAATAATAAATGTGAGATTGCAGTAGAAAGATAAGACGGTCAAACAATGGCCTATGTTTTTATTTCATTACCAAACCAAGAATTAACAGCTACCTTCTCTCCTATGATATAAAGTGGCATCGAATTCGCCCACCATTGTTTTCAGAAGCAAACCTCCATCATCCGCAGATGGGAAATCCCAGATTTTCTCCTATCTTCGCCATTCTTCTCTTGCTTTCCTTCTCTACCACATCGCCAGTGCTCTCAGGCGACGTCCGAAGGTACATTGTTGCTGTGCGTCGTCCAGAGAGTGCTGAGAACTCTCTCGAGGATTACTACAAATCTTTCCTCCCCCAGAGCACGTCTGCAGATTCGACCTCCGTTGGATCTCGGCTGGTCTACGTTTACGAGCATGTGTTCAGCGGGTTCTCTGCTCGGCTCACGCCCGAGGAGCTCCAGAATCACGTCGCAACCAAGGAAGGTTTTCTGCGTGCATATCCCGACCGCACCGTCCCTCTCCTCACCACGCACACTCCCGACTTCTTGGGCCTTCAACTTGGAAGAGGCCTCTGGAGCGAACAAGAAGGAAACCAAGGCCAAGGCGTCATCATCGGCGTGATCGACAGCGGCTTCACTCCGGGTCACCCTTCCTTCGACGACCGCGGCATGCCCCCGCCTCCACCCAAGTGGAGAGGTAGCTGCTTAAAAGACACCTGCAACAACAAGGTGATCGGAGCTATGTCATTCCAGGACGTAGGCGCCACGTCGGTCGACGATGAAGGGCACGGAACTCAGACCGCAAGCACGGCAGCGGGGTCCTTCGTCCCCGGCGCGAGCGTTCTGGGCAACGCCAACGGCACCGCTTCGGGAATCGCCTCTCGATCCCACCTTGCCGTCTACAAAGTCTGCAATGCCCTGAAATGCTCGTTGAGTGATATAGTCGCGGCGATGGACGCTGCCGTGAAGGACGGGGTGGATGTTCTTTCCATGTCCCTCGGTTCCGAGTCACTTCCCTACTCCGACGATCCCTTGGCCATTGGCGCGATGGCCGCCGTCGAGAAGGGTATCCCGGTCAGCATTGCAGGGGGAAACGACGGTCCTGCTATGTACAGTATCGCCAACGAGGCGCCATGGATGCTCACCGTTGGTGCGAGCTCCCACGATCGGTCTATAAGAGTGACCATCAAGCTATCCAGTGGTCAGGAAGTTCTTGGAGTGTCGCTCATCCAACCCAAGAACTTCCCATCGACACCTTTGGAGCTCACCATGGAAGAAGGGGAAGACTCTACGTACCCAAAGGATCTGGGCGATGTACGAGGAAAACTTGTGGTTTGTAGCGTGAGTTCCCCGGAGATAGTTGCCAGGTTGAAGGCGGCCGGTGCCGCCGGGGCGATTCTCTTCACCGCCGAGAGATACGGTACTACCGTCGTGGAAAATTTCGTTCCCGACTTGCACACAGTGCGTACGACCTTCGCCGATGGCAGGACCATTCTCGAATACATCAAGTCTTCCGGAGCTGCCGCCAAGGCATTACTCGTATTCCACGGGACAGAGTTGGGAGTCTACCCTGCTCCCATGGTGTCCGGCTTCTCGTCCCGAGGCCCCGGCCTTCAGAACGAGCATATCTTGAAACCGGACATCATAGGTCCGGGGCTAAACGTTCTCGCCGCTTGGCCTCCCAATATCTACAAGGGATTGCAAGAACCCCTCTTGTTCAACATGGAAAGTGGGACGTCCATGGCGGCCCCGCATCTCGCAGGTGTCATCGCGCTGCTAAAGGCGGCACATCCCGACTGGTCTCCTGCAGCTATCAAGTCGGCGATCATGACCACCTCCGACGACACCGACCACGAGAAGAAGCCACTGCTGAATCAGCTGCTCCAGCCTGCCAGTTTCCACGAGATGGGCGCTGGTCATGTCAACCCCACACGTGCAGCAAATCCCGGTCTCGTCTACGACACGAACCCAGAATCATACATCCCGTTCCTTTGCGGCCTCAAGTACACTAACCAGCAGGTGGGAGTTATTACCGGTCGCAAGGTCGATTGCGCTGTTACCGGGAAGATTCAGCAATGGGATCTGAATTACCCGTCAATATCCATCTTCTTACCTCTCAAAGAGTCGGTTGCACTGAACAGGACGGTGATCAATGTTGGCCCGGTGGGAAAGATAAGCTACACGGCTCTGGTCGACAAGATGCCTGGTGTCACCATCACGGTGACTCCCCGCACGCTGGAGTTTAGCGAAGTAAAGCAGGAGAGGAGCTTTACTGTTGTGTTTGAGCGTAGTGGTTACGGCGATAGTGGAAATGCTCCCAACTTCGTGGAGGGAAACCTAAGATGGATCTCCGGAGAGTACGTCGTGAGGAGTCCCATTCACGTGGACTTGATCGATACTGACTCAATGGGTCATAAAGCATGAGCTTCTCAATTGTCTACATTAGTGGAGTTTATAAAAAGTTATATCATATATATAGGTTCATCATCGTGTTCAGTTCAGTTCGATGCCAACGAACCAGCGTGCATATATTAAGTTTGGAAAACCTAGTCCCATGAAAAGTCCAAGGCGATCTCATGAAGACAAATTTTTTATTTACAACCCAAGCAGTTACCTGAGAAATGTTTTTTATTATTCTGAATGGACTGCTGATCCACATTGACACATCGAATTAAGTAAATGTTTGCATCAACCCAGTGGTTTATCTGAAGGAGTATTGCCTGAGGGCATTTGAATATAGGGTAAATTACAAAAAAGGTAATGATCTTTACACGGATTCTCAAAATAGGGGCTACTTTTTAGTTTGTAACAAATAGAGGACTAAAGTTTAACTTAACGTTCCAATCCCTAATGCCGTCAACGGACAGCTCAACCCATGGCTGAAGTTGACAAAATTGCCCCTGGCGAGGTGGGGAAGGTTGCCGACTCCAATGGCCACCTCATTTGGTCATCTGACACCCATCCTTCCGACCCCGAGACCACCGTCGTCGTTCTCCTCGACTCGGGAAACCTAGTCCTGCAACGGGAGGGAGGCGCCGAAGAGATCCTATGGCAGGGCTTCGACCACCCCACAGACACCGTCCACATCATCGAGCGCGACAGCTCCGTCAAGGCCACCTCCCTCCTAAAGGACCTCATCCTCCGGACCCCGACCTCCTCTCTCTCCTCCCGCTTCCTCCCCCCTCTCCAGAAGCCCCTCGGCCTCACCGTTCCCCCCTCCGCTTCCTCTGCCACTACCCTTCCCTTTTCCTCGAAGGCCCCGACCCGCGCTTCCCCTCCCTCCCTTCCTTCCGCCTCTCCCCCACCGCCTCCCTCCTCCGCCGCCTCGAGTCAAAATCCCACGTCCCCACCCTCCACGATACTGCCCACCGCCTCGCTCGCCTCCTCATGACGTGCAACTCCCGATCCCTCCCTCTAAAGTCCATCATCCCCCTCAAGTACGACCTTGGCATCTCCCGGCTACAGCGCCTCTACGAGGAGGGCTCCGCCAATTCTCCCAATCTCTGGCTGACATTCCCCATGAGCTTCCCCAAAGGCTATGGCGGGATGAAGAAGGTCAAGGCGTGGATGGAGGATTTTGACAGGTTGCCTTACATGTCCCCTTATGAAGACGTGTCAGGCGTCAACCCAGAGAGCGAGATCATGGAGAAGCATGTGGTGGGGGTGCACCATGTTCGTATGCAGCGACAGGTTGCCTTACCCCCGCCGCCGGAGGCTGCTCGCCGAAGGCCGAGGGCATGTTCAGATGTGTACATTTCATATGGGGGTATTTTCGTCAACTTCAGCCATGGGTTGAGCCGTCCCTTGACGGCATTGGGGACTGGAACATTAAGTTAAACTTTAGTCCCCTATTTGTTACAAACTAAAAATTATTCCCTATTTTGAGAATCCATGTAAAGATCGGTCCCTTTTTTTGTAATTTACCCTTGAATATACTTTCCTTAATACGCCTACCTTGTGTCAGGAGTTTATAAACTTCCATTCGCATCAGATGCAATATTAAAAAATCTATTCCAACTTAGTTGCCGTAATTTCTGCTTTTCTCTTCTTCTCGGTATGTTCTCTTATTTATGTACTTTTCCTTTGTTTTCATATGATCCCAGGCATAAATATCGACCGCGCCATAAGAGATGGGAGGCAAAGACTCAGAAATACCTGGAATAACTCTTGAAATGTTTCTAGCATTGATCCAACTTGATTTTGTGGAATATCGACAGCTCCAGGCGTATCTAAATGGTTTTTTGAAATCCCTGCACGACTTTCGGCGTTGTATTAAACCGGTTGTTTTATATTATTTAATCTATATGAATTCGGTTTGCTCTGTTCGAGGCGTTAGGTTCGGGATTAAGCGGGAATAAGAGTAGGGAATAATCTGGAATAAGTATTATTCTTGTTCGGCTGGAAAGATAAGAGTAAGGGAAATAAAATGGAATACGGATATGTAGTTGCTATTCTCCATTCGGTTGGCATACGAGGGAGAGGGAATAAGGGTAATGGGTTAGTGAATAAGGTGTAGGGTGCTAATTGAACTGAATTATTCGAATTCAATTAATTCGTTCGATAAAAAATCAAAAAAAAAACTCGATTCGAAATCAAATGAACTGAATTTGAATTTATCTTGTCGATTCGATTATCAAATGTATCGAATCTAAATTAACTTAAATTTGTTCGATAATAATTTGATACAAAAATTATATATATACATACATATATGTGTGTGTACATAAATTTATATTCATATACCTAGTACATGCATATATACATACATATAATACATGCATATTTACATATGTGTAACAACCCCATTCTGGGTCAATTAGAACTCTTTGAGAATATTCTAAGGAATTGTAGCATTATTACATAAAAAGTTCACACATATTTATTGAATTCATGTGGAAGTAAATAAATACAGAATAAAATATGTGAATATGTATTAAAAAAGTTACGATGGTAATTTTTATTATAAGATTTTGCATTTGCATTGTATCACTAATTATAAGATGTGCAAGCATCTAAAGATACTCTCATACCACCTTACTACAGTGATTAAGTGGTTACTTTTAAACTTATAATCATATCTAGGATCCACCGATATGATTTATCATGTCTATACTTCACCTCTATGATACCATACTCCCACACTACACCAAGATGTCTTTTAATGAGTGAGGTGTATATGCAACATTAGGCCCCCTAGTGAGACCAAATATCTTTCATCTCTCCTTTAAGTAATTAAGTATTTTGACTCTGAAACATGTTATGAGACAAAGATGTGGATCCTTCATGCATAGATTATACAACATCCAAGTTTCCGTCTTTACTTCTTATTTAGCCTCGTGACAGTAGCTTAGGTATGGGTTACTTTGTATATAGAATAATCAATCTTAGCATGCTATTCAGAAATCTTGGGGTATTAAGAGGATCACAAAGCACTCTAAACCATGCACAATTTGATATGTATGTATATATATGCATGTATAATTCTATTGGTTAAAGACTAAATAGTGAATATAAAAAAAGAGTAAAAAAATATTATTCATAAAATATACAAGGAAAGATCAAATGTTTAAGATCATTATTAGTTTCTCATCCACACATTTATTTATATGTCCCCATATTCCTTACATTGTATTTTCCATTCACCTTTTCATTATCTACCAAAAATCTCAAAAATCTATGGTAGAATTTGGTGGTGTTTCTCCTAGCACATGAAAATGATTATTTTTCTACTTCGAGTTCCTATATAACATTTGTTGTGGTTCAAAAGTTATCTAGATATCTTTTCCCTAGTTTTTTGTTATTTTGATTTTCCTTGCATGGCAATTCATGATGACTGTCATTGTCAAGATGATATTTATCATCACATGAGTGATATACAAGTTCTTCCCACCATAACGTAAATTAGTCATTTGTACATAAAATTATATGTATTTCATTTTCATGGCTTGGTTTTTCGATATTGAAGATCCTCATACTTGATGAAGAGCTTTATCTTGTTATGTTATTTTTTTACTATTCCTATTATTTCATATAATGACATTAATTTGTATCAACTTTCTATAAAATCTTGATCTTATATTGCTTTATCATGCAATGGTAAGTATAATGTATTCAACTTTTTCATCATTGATATTATATCTCTTCAATATGCTCGTATAATTATTTTGTATTTATATATTTCTTCATCTTACAAAAAAGAGTAGATTTAGATTGTTAAAGATGCATAATAATTGTAAAAAATAGGTAATTATCCACTATATTGTCTTGTTTTGACATTTTCCTTGATTATATAGTTTTTCAACTTTTCTTAGTAATATATATTCAAAATTAGAATAATAAAATAAAGTATTAATTTTATTCATATAATAATATTTATATTAGTTCTAAAACATCAATTGGCATTTCAAATTTGAAATAAAATGAATCAAATTTGAATATTCAGAACTCAAAATGAATTGAATCAAAATTTAAGTTAGCAAATTCGTTTAAAACTCAATTTGAGTTCGAATTCAAAATTTTTATAATAAATTGAATCATAATACCGTATATTTGAAATGATTCGATTTGATTAATACCCTAATAAGGAGGAATAAGAGAAGAGGGGAAGGGGATAAGAGAGTAGATAAAGGGGGTTAAAGGAAGAGGGGAATAAGGAAATGGGAATAAGAGAGTGGAAAAGGAGGAATAATGGAAGAGGAGAATAATAATTTATTCAGATCTATATTCCCATACCAAAAAGGCCCTTAGATGAATGATATTGAATGATTAAAAAATAAGTTCGAGGTTATCTGATGAAAATGATGAGTATACATGTATAGACATCGATATGCAAAATTACTGAGTTATTTTGGAGGCGATTTCATGGCGCTGTCCGTGGCGACTCTTGGTAGACCAATGGCTACTCTGGTTGTTGGCATCTAATAGCACCTCCCTCCTCCAAGGTTCGTCTCATCCCTAGCCTTTCTCCCTTCAGTGTCACATCAGCCTCCCTCAACTGCCTACCAACATCTATATTTCCCTTTCTAACCCCACCCCACCCTTTGGTTTCCCAAAGTCCATCCCCTTCTTTCCCTGTCATCTTGGGATGCAAAAGGTACAGAGAGGATCGTCTGTTGTAAACCCTATTGCACTGCTATAGGGGATATAATCATCCGATCACCTATCCCATGCCTTGAGATGTGAGACCACTATCCATGGCCATCTAGGAGGGTCATCGAATCCTCATCCTGTGTTCCTCGTGCATTACAACCCTTGTTGTAAATGCCATTTATAGAAGACAATCGGTTCCCACAAAGGGTATCGCAACGGATTCTGAAGAAACAACTCTGCTCTAAAATGACCAAAACTAGAGTGAGAGATTATGATGCATATTATGATAATATACCCAAGCACTGATTGTATCCATCTACTGCAACTGTATCTGTGAAGGCTCTGACAGACCCTCCCAATTACTGGAAACACCTAATCCACCCACCCAACTCCAGCCAAAACTTGTTGATCCCCTCAAAACCAAAGGTGGATTAAAAAGATACGAACCCTCACTAGAAACAGAAAGCCCGAACCCCGAAACTTCATCATCCCTAACCTCGCCACACCAACCTATCGCTTCTCCTTTGTGCCATAATGAAAGAGTGAAAGCCACGGTTCAGAGCAAAGTAGAAATTCTTGAGGGTTCATCGACGATATTCTCTTGATCCTTGGGTGGTTTGGATGCTCTCTCAACTCTGAACCCCCCCCCCCCACTACACTTGGATAAGGAGACCACTAATTTGGAGGTGATAATCAATATTTTGTCTGGGTCAAAATACGTGTCATACAAGTTGGAGACACAATCGTTGCGATGACCCACGAAAAACCTTAATTAATCAACAATTAACCCACAATAATAATCAAAGAATTAAAATATGGTGTGGAGTAAAATTTATTATAACTCTACAAATGTGTATATAAGTGTAAGTATGTGTAGAGTGTTAAATACATGGAGCAAACTACATAGATTGAGTAAATGAATGCATAAAAAATGATTGTATGATTCTTTGTGTATTTTTTATGTTGATTTTTAATTTTTTATTTTATATTTTTTATTTTATTTTATAATTTTGCATTTTCTTTTTATATTTTTAGATTTTTAAATTATTTTTCCTTTTAAAATATCTAATATAGGAAATATATAAGACTATATATATAATATAGAGTAATATAAATATATATACAACTAAAAATAAAGAAAATTTGAAGAATTATATATTTTGGGTCTTTAATTTTTTTACTGTTTTTGTTATTTAAGTAATTTTGGTGCTTTTTATAGGTTTTTGAATTCAAAAATATCCCAAATAAGGGATTAAATAAATATCCAAAATTGAATTGAAGATTAAAATTAGTAGCATAGATCCAAAATTCTTCAAATCAATTTTAATATATAGTTAATATTTGAATAAAATTTATAAATAGAAAAAACCTTATTTGGGGGATTTTTTACCTTTTTAACTGGATTTTAGAGCTTTCATTTTTATTTATTTTCTTTTTTAGTTTTTAGCATTTTTAATTTATAGAGTTAGAAAATAAATAAACAAACACAATATATTTTTTCAAATTTTTCAAAAGATTTTTCATTTTTTAAGTATTTTATATTGTAATTATGTAATAAATGTCCTCTAAATGATTTTTAAGAAATAATAAAAGTCCTAATTTTCAAAAATAAATATGTGGCGAGGAAGTGTGTGCAATCAGGAGTCTACACTATTTTTTGGTTTTTTCTGAGCACAATAGATAGCTTTAATAAATAGAATAAATGCACAAAAAATACTAAACTAAGAGGGGAATAAATGTAATTAAAATAAAATCTAAGGGACAGACTGCAATTTTACCAAAAATTTACTACTGGAATAAATAGTTTAATGGCCAAATTGAAATACACAAAATCCTAGGGGTCCGCTTGCAAAATGCCCAACTTATGTGGAAAGCCACGTGAGGTGAGCTGGCATGGAACAGATTGCAAATAAAGAAAGTTTGGGGGCTTGTTTGCAAAAATTATAGAAATTAAATAATGACATATGAAAGTTTTATTACTGATAAATAAAATAAGAAACCGTTGGGCCTAAGTGCAAAATACCCAACATAGGCACGTTGGCAGATGACTGATCTTCTCCCACTTAGCCACATGTCGAGTCCAATGCGGTGATGACGCTTCGCTGATGAGAGATCAGGACTAGATCCTGGAGTGGATCCAACGGTGTAAGCATGGCTTGATCGAATGAAGGCTGCTATGTGGGAAGAACTGTTCTTGATCCAACAACTCGCGATCACGATGGATGAACTCACCAAGAAGTCAGTCGAGCCAAGTTTCGATCGGGTGTTGGGTGTATCTCCAGCCACTAATCTCACCGCCGAGGGTCACGTGAAGTTGCAGTTCCTCCGCGCCTCCCAGGCGCTTCAAGATGTTCCATGGAACACGGGAAGATCCCTGGAGGTTGGTGGCGTTCTTGCGAACCTGGAAGGTGTCCCTTTAACAAAAACGCCCCTCAGATGGGCTCTAAAGACCTGGAACGTGCATGGTTAGTGCAAATAAGGAAAAACGACGTCGCTGGGGGCTTTTGGAGGTGGAATGGGTGGGAGGTGAAGCGGATGGAGGTGCGCCAGCGAGGTGACGGAAGTGGGGCACCAAGATCTCAAGGGAAAGAGGTAAGCGGAAGGTGGGAGGTGATGAAGATGGCAAAGGGGAAGGAGCTGAGGTGGAAGGCCTGGCGGAGGACAAGGTGGTGTACTTTGAATGGTTCGATGGAGCTCAGCTTCGACGAACAACGAAGGGGCTGATTAAAACTAAATTACGCGGTTGAAATTTAATCTATATGCAGGAAAGAAATGCTAGAACTAACTGCTACCTAAAGACAATGAAAGGAGATACCTCAAGTGGTGCAAAGCTGTGACATGGGACCTCACGGTGGTGATGTACCGAAGATGGTGGAATACACCTATAGCCTCGCCTGACACCGCCCCAACTAGATGGAGACTCCCCCATCACATGTGTCGATCCGAAGTGCAAGAGTGGAGGTTAAACAAAGGTAAAGGAGATTCAAAATCAAAGGGGAGAGTAGGGTGATTTATGTACACGGTGACCAAGCAGCTCCAAAGTTCGAAGAAGAACGGACGCATTTGAGATCCAAGGATCGATGAGACACTCTGGCGTGATAGGTAGAGGATCGAGGAGGAAAGTTGGTGAAAGAATCAACATGAATCGATGCTTGTATCAATCAGGGAAAAAGGTAGAACATGGGGTCAAAGTGATAGATGCCAGAGGCGCAGGTGTAGGTCAGTCAGTTGATCGAAGTCAACTGATAGAGCCTCTTGGTCAGTCCACGTAGACCAACCAGGAAAAACCTAACCAAAATTATTTAAAAATAATATAATAAATAGTAAACAATTGTATTAAATTAATGTTATAAAATAACATTTATTTATTATTTTCTGTAGAATTATTTTATTTATTTTTTAGAGGTTTTTATTTGCAAGTTAATTTTTTAGGGTTAATTTAATATTTACATATGTTTTAGGTCTTTTATTTTAATTTTATATTTTTGATTTTATCATTTTATTATTTCATTTTATATATTTATAACTTATTTTTAGACACTTAAATATATTTTTACTATATTTTTCTGATATAATATATATACTTGAATAAATAGGTATACTTATTATACAAGTATGTATATTGTATATTCATCTATATATTTATATAATTTTTTATTTTAATATTTCATTTAGGGTTTATTTTAGTTTTATTAAATATATATTATAAATAATATTTACAAAATTATAAAAAAATGAAAATATAAAAATAATAACAAATAAATAAAATGAATATTTTATTTAGGTATATTATACAATATGGGTCCAAAATATAACTTTCACACCTTAACTCCAAAAAGTATGAAACCACCTTCATTAAATATCTTATTAAAAGTTATATACAATTAAAGTGATTTTTATATATTTTGAGTTTTTATTTGAGAGATATGGGGCTTGGAAGTCGGGATTTTGACTTTTTATTTAGAGTATAACTTTTACATTATATACTATTTTTGCATGAAATCAATTTTGTAACTTTCTTTATATTATTATCTACGACTTTCATGTAATAAGTAGGGGGTATAAAAAGTAGAATATATAAAAAGTCTCAAAAATAAATAGTTGATGAATTAGTAAATAGGATTTTATTGTATTATTGGCCCTTATCTCCCCGATGAATCTCTATTTGATCATCTTTATTCTATCATTTTAGCCTTAAAAACCCTAGTAAATGTGTGTAAATAATGTAAATTGAGGCATTTTATCATTTATGCATTATTATGTAAATAGTGTATAAAGTACGATTTTTAAAGCCAAAATTATAGAATAAAGAAAAGGAAAGGAAAAGAATAAAATATTGTAAATATTTTATGACCCGAAACCCCGAGACCTAGGCATCTAGATGAATAGGTCGACAAGGAATAAAGTAGGGGGAGATAAGGGCCAAAATACAATAAAAATGACCTTTTATTTAATGCATTCTTTATTCATTTTGGGACCTATTTTTAGCTCCACTTTTTATACCTCACATAAAGAAACTTTGTTCATGAAAGTTGTAGATAATTAAATGAAGAAAAATATAAAATTGATTTCATACAAAAATAACGTATAGATAAAAAGGTATGATCTGAATAAGTTTCCAAAACCTCAACTTCCCAGACCAGTATCTCTCCAATAAAAACTCGAAATGTATCAAAATCACCTTTAATTGAATATAAGCTACGATTTGAAAGTTAGGTTTTGGACCCCTATTGTATACTTGTACCGATTAAAATATTCATTTTATTTATTATTCATTATTTTTGTAACTTTATATTTTTATAATTTTGTAAATATTATTTATAATATATATGTATACTAAAGCAGGAATAAAAAAATAAAGAAAACATAAAAATAAAATACTCATATACAATATATAGATGAATTACCTATGTCTATACCTATGTGGATTACATATCTATTTATTTACTTGTACAAAACACATCAGAAAAATAAAATAAAAATATATTTAAGTCCATAAAAATAATTTATAAATTTATAAAATGATAAAAAAGTAATAAAATTAAATATACAAAATAAAAATACAATATTAAAATATGTAGATAAATATACATGTATATAACCTATAAAAGGTAACTTGTAGTTCCACACCTCGAAAAAATAAATAAAACTCACTATAAAATACTTTATAAAATAATAAAGATTTTTTATTTAATAACCTAAAAATAATTAAATTATTTGATATTTTAAAAGGAATTTAGAAGTCTTTTTTTCCAGGGATTTTTCCAATTGGTCCACGTAGACCAACCAGGTTCTTTCCCTGGTTGATCTCGGTCGACTCTCTGATCAAGGTCTGGCCTTGTGTCAGACTGCATTTTTTGGCTTTTTCGCGATTTTTTCTAGGCAAAAGCTTTCACCATTTTGTGTTGGATCCTTCTTGTCTTTTATTCCTCGTTGAATGGTGATTCACGCCCCGGGTTTACTTCGGGCATTGGATTGCTGCCGCAAGTGATTCGCATCATTTTTCGGAGCCACCCTTCAACGCGTATAAACGTGACCCCCGACCTTCCTTGACGATTTTAATTACTCTTCCACCGCTCGAACCCAAACCTAGGACGTCGGCAACCTTCCTGGTGACAGCAGGAACTGGTTGCGCCCTTCAGGAGGCCATGGAGGTGTTGAATCGAGCGGATCCACCTCGTCGAAGTAGACGCCGGAGCTAGCTGCTGGCACCCTTCCTCGGTGAGTGTTTACCTCTCTTTCGTGCGCTTTTTAATATCTTAGGACACCAGTTGTTAACTATCGTTGCTTAACATCGTCGAATCAACCCGCACCATCGCAAAATCACTCGATATCCAACCGGTTGTGTGTCGTGTTTGCCGACTAGCGTGAATCACCCTATCCATGCCATTTTCGTCCACTCGTTCCCTCTGGAAGGTTACGGCATTTTGCCCGTGACCTTCTTAAATCCTTCTTGTAGGTAGCAATATCCAAGTGATGTCTGGAGCAATTTTGGTCGACCGTCGGAGGTCTCTCAGCCCGTTAGCTCCGCCACCTCCGTGTGTGCGCGCCGATTCACCCCAGCGACTTTCGATGCCTCCAGCATCGAGAGCCGGACTGCAGGAGTACACGGTGACTCTCGGAGGAGCTCCAGGTGCACAAGAGCTCGATATTTGGCCTATTCAAACTCGCCAAGCTCGAGTTCTTCGCGTGTTCATACAGATAGCCCCAACACCGTCGGATTTCCACCGGATCTTCCAGAAGAGCAGCCACCATCAAATTAGCGCGGAGCTCAGCCGTTCGATCATTTTGGCGCTTCTAATCCTGGTCAATGATCTCAAAGGGGTACCGTGTGCTCCTGTGCTGCCACGTGTATAAGTGGAACGCCGCCCGCCGTTTGATCCTCTAGTGCCCTGGGTATTTTGCATTTTTCACCCAAGCATTTTTGCATTTCTTATTTAGTACCAAGACTTTCATCTGTTGTTTTGTATTTTTGTAATATTTACAAACAGCACCCAAAACTTTTCATATTTGCGAACAGGTCCCTGTCCACGTCGCCTCGCGTGCCTGTGCGCGTGAGGGGGTGGGCATTTTGCATTGGTCCCCTTGTGGGTTTAGTTTGCGTTTAGTACTAAAAATTTCCTATTAAGTGTAATATTTTTGGAATAATTGCAAGCTAGTCCCGTATTTTTGGAATATTGCGTTTAAGTCCCTACCAGGCGCGCGTGTCAACGCATGTGGGTTGGGCTTTTTGCAGAAGTACCCTTACAGTTTTGGCCATTTATATTTAGTCCAGAAAATTATTTTTGCGTATTAAAATTGTGGGAAATTTGCACTTTGGCCCCTGAGGTTATGGATATTTACAAATATGCCCTTGTTAGTAGTGTAGTTTCTCTTTGTTGTCTCTATTTATTTCATGCATCTATAAACTCTAAAAATTCTTAAAAAAAATATCATAGTGTGTCTGTTACATTGCTCTATCACGCCATATTTTTATTTTACATTTTTGTTACATTTTAATATTTATAAAAATCTAAAAACATGCATTTTCTTCACTGTTTGCATTGGAAAATACATAAAAAATATAAAAAGTTTTTGAAAAATTCAAAAAAAAATATATATTGTTTTCTCTTTGTGTTTTAACTTCATACCAAAAATCACTAAAAATTTCAAAAGAAAACTCCTAAAAATTAGAAAACCCCTAAAATCTTCATAAAAATCTTAAAAATTCCTAGAAAAACACAAAATTCTAATTTCTATTTCTAAATTTTAGTTGTTATATTATCTTTAGTTTAAATTTACTTTAGAGAATTTTTGACATTGTTTGATATTTTTCATCTCCAATTTAATTTCGGCCATTAATTTTATCCACTGTTTTCAGTATTTTTTATTTTAAAAATACCAAAAAATTAAGAAAAATTTAGAAAACTCATAAAAACATTATAAAAAGATAAAAAGTAAAAAAATATTTTATTTCCTGAATTTTGAGTACTTTTACCTATACATATCCCTCTCTTATTTCTCTTGTGCATATATATCCCATATAGTTTTATAGTCTTATTAAAAGGAAAAGAAAGGATAAAAAGATAAAATATAAAAAGAAAATACAAAATCAGTAAATTAAAAATCAAAATATAAAAATATAAAATCAAAAAATAAATAAACATATAAAATTAAAAATCCACAAAAAAGTTCAATTTGACTAAGTGATTCACATGACATAGGGTGCTTGATTTTTTGTCTAGCCTGCTTTACTCCCTTGCTTCATGTGTTCGACCCCTACTTGCTTACCATTATACAATCTTAGTAGGGTACAATAAATTTTAACTCTTGTGCATAATTGCTTAATTATTTATGTGGGTTAATTGTTGATCAACGCGAGGATTGGAGTAGTCGCCTCAGCGACAGTGAGCCTGTGGTATCAAGCCATTACTTAGCGACTCCCATCTTTTTGTTTTTCAAATGGCGTCGTTGTCGTGGAACATCAGCTTGTAGAGTAGACCTTTGTCTTTTTAGTTGCTTAGCCATTTTTTATTATCTCTTACTATTGTATAATTGATTGTGAACTGTCTGACATCTCTTTCTCGTTTTCTTGCGAGGGACCATGGACCGAGGAGGATCACCTAGGCGATCCTACGCAACTTTGGGAAGCGGAGCCGGCTATTCTACCATAGCCGGCAGGAGAGATCAGGAGGAGCTAGAGAGAGAGGATAGTTAGGTTTTTATCTTGTGAGAGAGAGACTATTTATTATAAATTTGTAATAATACAGGTACACAAGACTTTGGAAATTCGGGCCCAATTTCCAAGTGTTTGTTCACTTGGGGGCTCACCACAGTTGTCGTATTTTCATCGCTTTGTTTATTTTTTTCCGATTTTGGTTTTCTTTATTTTGTGGAATGAGCCCTTAGTCTTTAGGCATGCTAGATCGTGTAACCTAAGGCCAAACACCTAATAACCATTGCATGCACCTATAGTCTTCTCGTTTGGACATAGAGATAATTAATCGTTGGACGCATAGTTTGTAACCACGCGCCGTGAGAGCTCTCCATACAGCGCTTGCAGGACCCATTGTGGTGGGCACGCACCGAGGAGGCTTCAAGATCGGACTTTAGGTTTCGCTCTGTGTGTTTAGCATTTGGTTCTTCACGCTAACAGTTGCTTGCTTACGACGATTTCCATGTGCATATCAACATTTAGTATATGTTTATAAATTCCTGTTTTGCATCCCGCATGGAGAGAGCTGGGAAGCACTGTAAGTCTTCTAACTGAGCATTCATCATTTAAGCACTAAGGTGAGATTTCCATCTAGTGTCGCCTTGCATCGCTTTGTCGACCTTCTCCCTCTATTTTTGGATCATGTCGGAATCAAAAAAAGATAAAATCGTTAGGCACTTGTATTGAATCTACTCAAAACAAGTGATAACACAAAAAAATTAAAAAAGAGACTGCTAAAAATTCTTGACCTAAATAAAATTGGTTAATTGAACTTGTTAGAGTTATTAGATTTACATTTATGTTTCTAACCCTTCGGGTTCTGTAACCTCCCATGACCCTTTGGGTTCTGTAACCCTTTGTATCCCTTCGAGTTCCATAACCCTCGTGACCCATCAGGTTCCGTAACCCTTGTACTCTCTAAGGTGTTCTCTCTATATAAGAGACCCTAACTCTATGGAATAAATATCTCATTCGTTCCTCTTCTCTACATGGTATCAGTGTGACGGTCCTAGATCGTAGCCTAATACCCTAAATCTGTCGCCACTACCATCCCTCTCTCCGCTGACAAGGAGAGAGGGTTGGACCCTACGTCGCTTGTAGATTTGATGGTCTCACGCAAGGCAGTCTGAGTCCCCAACAACACCAGCTACCACCTCCAGCGACATATGAAGCGTCGCCCAAGGCTCTAATAGCTCCAGCTACACCTCCTGCATCGCCGACACCACATGTAGCCCCTCCCTCTCCAACAGCCGTTGTTTCACCGTGACTTGTTTCTCCCAACTTTTTATTTCTCCCTCTTTATTCTATCAAGTATGCGAGAAACGAGGAGCCAGAGATGATTCTTCAGGATGTCTGCTATCCTACCATGACTGACAGACTAACAATCCACACTACTACTCATCATCCGTCGTCACCGAGCATCGACTTCTTCATCAGGGCGTATACTTATTCTTTTACGATCCGACTACTCCTCCGCACTAGACTTCTTCTATAGCGATTCTTCTCCAGGCATGACAGAGATATGTTCCGGTGACCTGCAGACACGATAGAGATATGTTTCGGTGACCTGATATCGCAGCGACTCTACAGGTACAGCAGAGATACGTTCCGGTGACCTGAAAGCCGCAGACCCATCCTCGACCAGGTCTTCTACCAGCAGTGGATATATGTTCTTATGATGCATCATGTGAAGATGTGGTGTATACTTTTTCTTTTTATTACAATCTATAGCTTTCTCAGCTCCATATTGAGGGGGAGTGTTAGAGTTATTAGATTTACATTTATGTTTGTAGCCATTCGGGTTTCGTAACCTCTCGTGACCCTTCGAGTTCTGTAACCTTTTGTGACCCTTCGAGTTCCGTAACCCTCGTAACCCTTCAGGTTCCGTAACCCTTGTACTCTCTAAGGTTTTCTCTCTATATAAGAGACCCTAACTCTATAGAGTAAACATCTCATTTGTTCTTCTCAATAGAACTCATTGCCTTAGGGTGAGCAAAGCCCTCATTTGTTTTCAGGTTGCATTGGAAGGTTTCCTTCCCGGTGAGGTGAGCAACGTCGTAAGGATTGGAGCCCAAAACCCAGTATGTTGCTGCCTTGTGTATCGCTTGGATTTTTGAAGTATCGGCGCTTCTATAGTACGTAGACAAGTAGGGCTTGGTCAGCAATGATGACTCTCTATTGTGTAGTTGACCTTGTCCGAAGTATCGAGCATAGGCCATGCTTTCAAGGGGGTGTCTGTCTCATCATCTTGCGTCCGAGTAGGTTCTTGCACGCTCACGGATGATTCCGTTGTAAGCGAGTTCCGAAGTATTGGTTTCGTCTATCGGCTTCCTCCCTTTATTTCTTTGGTTGAGTAGGGATCCAGGAAGGATTATAAGGACCTCAAAAAGTGCAGACTACATGTTACAAAGGAGGAGGACAAATACGGGATACTTTTCTGGCAGTACTCTCGTTCCTATAGGTGTAGCGCTCTAAGGACTCGTTACAAGATAATCGCCTGAATTCAAATCTAAAAATCACAAAGATAATTGCCAAACCTTCACGGCTTTACGGGTCGAGTTGGTGAATCCATTGCTTTGAGGTTTGATTGATTAATCTTTATTAAGGTCAAGATCAAAAAATATCACGCCTCTGCGCCATTTTGCTCTCCTCTCCTTTGACCCTTTCTCATTGTCAGCCTTCTACTATTTTACACTCCCTTTGTGTCTTGTTGACCTCCGTCTCTTTCATCCATATCGATCTTCTGTTTGACCTTCGAGATGGCGACGAATGGACAGTTTAGTCGAGACCCGTTGACACCCACATCAGTTCCATCCGCTCTCCCTCTCCAATAATTCGGGGCGATACCTGTTGAGGCGTATTTCTGAGGGTATAAGTACCCGATTTTTACGTCGGATAGTCGTTGAGAACCCACAAAAATACACTACGAACAAATAAATTACCGGACTTAGCTATATTATGCACAAGGCAAAGTATAGGATAAGTCTGGGTCGATCCACAGAGACAGGAAAATTTTGCACTTTATAAAAATACTTTTATAAGTTTGCAAAATGTTTGAATAACAAGAATGGAGATGAAATTTGGAGAAGACAATAGTGCAGGTCGGTAAGTGATGATCGCTCCCCTTCTATGCGGCAACTTCCAAATGGACTCCTAAGCGCTAACTCTTCGCGAAATTGGATATCCCGGCGAGGTGAGTTGGATGCGAATACAACCGCGAATCGAGCTCAAACCTCGTGTCACGTCCCGGTTCTCCAAGAGTCGAGGGTAATCACCGTTAGATATGGATCGTCGCGATAGTTTGACGAATTCCTGCACGAAAGAGAAGATAACAAAATAAGACAGATATAAAATTAAAGTAATAAAATAAAAGCGAAATAGAAATATGATGATCGGCGGCTCGGGAGGAAGCCTCTGGAGTCGGATTCACAGAGGGGCCGAGGAATTGATGGTCGGCGTACGTCTATGTTGTTGGATAGTTTTTAACGGCACTTGGGGTGGAGCCTCAGGAGTCGGATTCACTGAGGGTCCAAATGCACAAGTCGACAAAATCACTTTAATGCTTTGTCGATAATAAAATGAATGGCTAATTATGATGGGGGATTTTTGTAGAATGACGGAATAGATTGAAAGTGGAATTGATTAACAAGAAGGGTGATGGAATGATCGAATGGAATGCTTGATGATAGGATGGTAATCGAATGGGGGAAGATGCTTGATACTATGTGGTTTATAAAGGCATCAATATGGTGGTTTCCTTCTCATGAGATACACCCCTTCAAATACACATGTACCTTTTCAATTGGAGTTGCATCTCTTCGTAAAGGCATATGCCTCTTCACATTTTAACGTCAAGGCATGCGTTTATTTTATGATGAAATTTTCCAATCGCATCTCTTGACATGGGTGAAGTCATTTCATGCCTTCTAACGTCAAGGCATCTTTTTATTCTAACGTCACAAGTCTTTATGCATTTTGGCCATAATGGTATTTACACCATTATCTTTACCAATTACTATTTTAATGGGTGGTGGACGTACACCATGTCCATTTTCTAGCCAATTAGTGATTATCCATTTATTCCAACACAATTATCACTACTAAATATTTAAATTAATAATTCTTAATGTTGATAATGGCTTGAATTTACATACGTAGATGTTGATTTTCCTATAATGTAGACATTGTAATCCGGTTATGGATAATTTTTTTTTGGATTGTAATTTTGGTAGTAGGTATGGTGGTACTTGTTATGGACAACCTTCGAAAAGATGCTATCTTTATAGAAAACACATGTGATGACTGTTCTCCTTGTATGTGAAGACTTATAGGAACTAGTTTATTGCGCTATTGAATTTTTCGTAAAGTTTATTATGCACGCCTATCATTTTCCTCTCTTAATTGGGGTGTAAATAGAGATGTATTGAAGAGTAACGTGTGATTGCTCATTTGAGTGGAATGACAAATGCATGCAAATTGGTATGCAGAATGCATGTAATATCAGTCCCTAACATTAATATATATCACATAAAATATGATTTATCTTATGGAATGGGGTAGTATTGAAATAGTTATATAGTGAATCGAAGATTCATCATACCCCCATGCTTAAGATTTGCTAGTCTCTAGCAAATGTAAATGAATAATCTCAAAACTCTATTATTGACATATAAGTAGAAAATAGCCTCAGTTGGTTATAATAATTTATAATGTTTGAGATTGGAAATGAATCTCTTCCTATAATGCTTAGTCATCTCGAGTGTCCTCAAGACATGACTTAATGTAGAGACTTGCTCAATTCTGATTAGGTGACACCTAGTATCAATAATGTCATTAGACCTGAGGATTGACTCAAGTGTCAAATGTACTGAATTGACCAAGTACTTTCATCCACAAACCTCTAGCTCTGATACACTAAGCCAGGAAATGCCTGAGATGGGGGCTCAGAGTATTCTCACAAGCTCCAACTTCATAATTAGTTTAACACTCAACCCAACTTCCTCCAACTGGTCAGCAAGAAAAATAATAGGTTGATTTGAGAAATATTTAGGTTTAGGCTTATTTGGTGGAGATGACTTTGCTCAGGTGTATGGATATGAGAGTGGTATAATATAGAATAAATGTTCATTATAATTTTGTTGAATAGTAGAGAAGAGAAAAATATAGATGGAATGAGAAGGGAATATTAGCACAATGGTCTCTTGGTTTTCTCTTCTTCTTTCTTCTTTATTCTTCTTCTTCTCTCTCTTTTTTTTGCAATATATATTTTTTTGCTATACTTCTTTTTTTTCTTTTTTTTGCAATACTTTTCTTTTTTTCTTTTTTTTTTTTGCAATATCTCTCTTCACTTTTCAAGAGAACCAATGTGCCTCAATGCTTTCTTCTGGGACTTGGAAACATAAAGAGACATGTATTTTGTTGTAAATGGAGGATAGAATATTGAAGAATATTTCTCTTTTGATGCATAATAGAAGAAGAGGGATAAAGAAGTCGAATGAAATGAACAATACAGAATATTAATGGAAGACTTTTAAAGAAGTGGTGGGTTTGAGAAGTATGTAGAAAGGAAAGCAAGAGGATGGTATGTGAAGGTTTCAAGTGTGTACAATAATTGTGCATAATGGGTAATTACTTGACCAGTTGGGAACACTCCCTTACATATTATGGTGGACTCTCTCTTCCTCACATATATTTGGTGGAACACTCCCTACTCCTCTACTCCGTGATAAGCTCACCATCTCACAAACTCTGAGCACAACCATCATCAGACCCCCTTAGCCTTTTGTATGTCAAGCTAGCATCGCAGTACAAAGCTCCTGATTTTGCAGTATATAATGTTTAAGTACATTATTGACGCTAAGTGTTAAAAATTGAATCGATGTTAAGTCTCTTGATTTTAATGCAAAATAACAAAAGAGAGCTGCAAGCATTGTAAGCTCAGAATCACTTCAAATCTCATGCTTTATGTGGTATTTAATGATGAGGCTATAGTTCTCCCTATATGCAAACTTAGAGAGTTGATGAATGTAGAAATGTGATGCAATATGCATTTTAGTACCCCCCATGCTTAAGATTTGCCATGCCCTCATGGTAAATGCTTATGCAGTAAACTAGTTATGTGATGATGTATGAGATGAGATGGGCAGTGAAATGAGTGTGTCATGAGGGGTTTTGCAGAACATGGGTTACTGAAACAGGCATTGATTTTTCAGATTTAATGACGGGCTTAAGGCGTTGTCCATTCACTCGAAGGGTCAAGGATGTTTTAGAGTCGGTTATTTCAACAGATCCATTATCAAAAACTTGTGTGACAATGTATGGACCTTTCCACTTTGACCTGAGCTTTCCTGGAAAGAGCTTTAGCTTTGCATCAAACAACCATACTTTTTGACCAATGGAAAAGGTTTTGTGAGAAATGTTGGCATCATGCCAAATTTTAACCTTTTCTTTATAAATAAGGTTGTTGTCATATGCTCGGCAGCGAAGCTCAGTTAACTCATTAAGGTCAAGTAATCGATTCTGGCCAGCTCGGGTTAAATCAAGGTTACATTTTTGTATAGCCCATAATGATTTATGATGGATCTCGACAGGTAGATGACAAGGTTTGCCATAAACGATGCGATACGGACTCATCCCTAGAGGACCTTTATAAGCAGTGCGATAGGCCCATAATGCTGTATTAAGGTGTTGGGACCAATCTTTGCGATCAGAGCGAACAATTTTTTGTAGAATGATTTTTATTTCTCGATTAGAGACCTCAGCTAAGCCATTAGTTTGAGGATGATAAGCGGTAGAAACTCGATGTTCAATTCCATTATTCTTCATGAGTTTTCGTACCGAGTTATTAAGGAAATGTGAACCCCCGTCACTTATAATGACCTTAGGTATGCCGAAGCGAGCAAATAAATCATTCAAGAACTTGATTACTGTTGCACTATCGGCAGCACGAGTAGGGATGGCTTCGACCCATCTAGAAACGTAGTCAACTGCAAGAAGGATATATAGGTAACCATTTGATTGAGTGAAGGGACCCATGAAGTCAATGCCCCATGCATCAAAAATTTCAACTACATGGATAGGATTTAGAGGCATCATGTCTCTTTTTGTCATAGTTCCTGTGGTTTGACATGTAGGGCATGATTTCACAAAATCATGGGCATCCTTAAATAAAGTAGGCCAGAAAAAACCACATTGGAGTACTTTTGCAGCTGTACGTTTTCCAGAGTGATGTCCACCACACCCAAAAGTGTGGCAATGAGATAGGACACTTGAAATTTCAGACTCAGGTATACAACGTCTCCATATACAGTCGGTCCCTTCCCTAAATAATAAAGGATCTTCCCAATGGTAGTATCGAGAGTCGGCTATAAATCGATCTCGTTTTGCCTTAGGCCAATCATCAGGAATTCGAGATGTGACTAAGTAGTTTACTATATCAGCAAACCACGGTAGTTGTGATACTGCAAGGATGGATTCATCAGGAAAGGTTTCCGATATGGGAATGAATTGATCGGTTTGCTTGGTGTCAGACTCATGGAGTCTGGAGAGATGGTCGGCCACGACGTTTTGTGTTCCTGCCTTATCTTTGATTTCAATATCAAATTCTTGTAACAAGAGTATCCATCTAATCAATCGTGGTTTCGAATCTTTCTTGGAAAGTAGGTGGCGTAGTGCAGTGTGGTCAGTGTAAATAACCACGTGTGAACCCAGTAGGTATGACTTAAATTTTTCAAGTGCAAAGACAACGGCTAGTAATTCTTTTTCAGTGACTGTGTAGTTTTTTTGTGCATCGTCAAGTGTTCTGCTAGCGTAATGGATAGCAACTGGTTTGCCATCTTTTCTTTGACCTAGTACAGCTCCTACCGCATAATCTGATGCATCACACATTATTTCAAAGTCTAAGGTCCAATCAGGGGACTGTAAAATTGGTGCTTCAGTGATAGACCTTTTTAATGTCTCAAAGGATCTAAGGGCATCTTCAAAAAATTCAAAAGCTCGATCCTTTGAGAGTAACTCAGTAAGAGGTTTAGCAATTTTTGAAAAATCCTTTATGAATCTTCTATAGAAGCCAACATGTCCTAGAAAAGATCGAACACCTTTCAGTGATGTAGGTGGGGAGAGGTGAGTTATAGTCTCAATTTTCGATGGGTCAACCTCCATTCCTTTTTTAGAGACAATGTGACCTAGAACAATGCCCTTGGTGACCATAAAATGTGATCTTTCCCATGATAAGACTAGATTCACCTCAATGCATTTTTGTAATACGCGATCAAGAAATCCAAGGCATTCATCGAAGGAATCACCGAATACAGAGAAATCATCCATAAATACTTCCATAAAATCTCCCACCATATCGGCAAATATGGCTAGCATACATCGTTGGAAGGTAGCCGGCGCATTACACAGCCCAAAGGGCATTCGACGAAAGGTAAATGTACCGTAAGGACATGTAAATGTTGTTTTCTCTTGGTCTTCAGGTGCAATAGCTACCTGATTATAACCTGAGTAACCATCGAGAAAACAAAAATATTTCCTCCCCGCTAGTCTCTCAATAATTTGATCTATGAATGGGAGAGGGAAGTGGTCCTTCTTCGTGGCAAGGTTTAATTTCCTGTAATCAACACAAACCCTCCACGAAGTGGTTGTACGAGTGGGGATCTCTTTACCCTGATCATTGGTGACTATAGTCAGACCAGCTTTCTTCGGTACAACTTGTAAAGGGCTGACCCATCGACTATCTGATATTGGGTAGATGATCCCTGCACCTAGCCATTTGCATATTTCCTTCTTAACTACTTCTCGTAGATTTGGATTTAATCTTCTTTGCATTTCTCGAGAAGGTTTTGCATTATCTTCCAAATAAATATGGTGGGTACATAGTGATGGACTTATTCCCCTAAGATCAGATATCGTCCAACCAATTGCCCGTGAATTTTTTCTCAAAACTTCCATTAGTTTATTTTCTTGATCTAGTTCCAAGTGGGCATTGATTATTACCGGGTATGCCTTGTTTTCTTCATCTAGAAACACATATTTTAGGTCCTTCGGTAAAGGTTTTAATTCAACTACGGGGACTTGAATTGTCTCTTGGGAACCTTCTATTGAATTTATGGGGTGGGTGGGTGCGTTGGGTGTAAGATCTTCCTCCCTATTATGTAGTAATTCCGAAATAGGAGGTTCTAGCATGGGCATAATCATTTCCGAGACAGGAGAAATTAAAGCATCAAGTTCATCCCATGCTTGGTCTAGTTCTAAGATATCTGAATCTGTCAACGGTTCGTAGGGTTCATTCTTGATGGAATCAAGGGTTTCGGCCACTAAAACATGTTGTCTTTCAAATAATTTATCATTTAAAGTCAAAGTCGTCTCAAGAGGATCTCTAGCGAGGTTTAAAGGAGTTAAATCGTCAATGATTTGTTTAATTGTTGAACATTCCTCAATCCATCCACAATCTTCAGTATCGTGTTCTTGAAATGTGGGGGTGACAAGATCGACAGGAACAATCTCACCATTGACTTTGAATTCTACTTTTCCAACCTCATAGTCAAAATGAGCCTTGGCAGTGGCTAAGAATGGTCTTCCGAGTATAATAGGAGTTTGAGCAAGTGTTTTAGCCGGGTCCATATCTAGTACGATAAAGTCAACTGGGAACTGATGTCCTTGGACTGTGACTAAAACGTCCTCTAATATTCCTAATGGCCTCTTTACAGATCTGTCAACTAATTGTAAAATCATAGAAATAGGTTTTAACTGACCTACTGCATAATATTTTAGTACGGCAGCTGGGAGGAGATTTATCGAAGCACCATTATCAAGTAGGGTACGCTCAAAGGTCATGTCTCCAATGATGCACTTTACTAATGGAGCCCCAGGATCTTTCATTTTAAGGGGAAGGAGTTGAGAGATGGCATTAGATGATGCGAGCGGTAACAAATGCCTCTCTTCCTCGTGTTGGTCATTCTTTTTCTTTCCCCTCGGTTTTCTTTTTGGAGTGCATTTCTCTTTTAAGAAACGTGAATATGCAGGAACTTGTTCTATAGCCTTAAGGAGGGGGATTTGTATGATAACATTGGAGAATAAATTCTCCAAGTCAGGAGTCAGAGTCGAAGGTCATTTCTTCACTTTTCTTCGCAGGGCCTCTGGAAATGGAATAGTTGGTTGTGTAAAGGTTGGTGATGGGGATATAGAGGGTGGTTGTGTAGTAGGTAATGGTTGGTCTTGTATTGGTGAATCATTCTCATGTGTTTGATGGTTTTGTGTGGTCGATATTTGAGGTGTGCTTGTGGTGCGACCACTTCTCAAGTGGATGGCACTGGCCGAGGCATTTGACTCATTTTTGCTTGTACTAGCTGCATTTCTAAAGCTCACGGGTCCTCGAGTAGGTTGTTGTGAAAATCCAGGAGGGCGGATTTGTGAGTTATTAGGATTTTGTACCGTTTGAGCAGGTAGTTGTGGTTGAGGTGGTATTTGAGAACGAATCTCGGTCAATTGTCTTTGGACCTCAACTTGGCTTTGAGCCAGTTGCTTTTGAACCTCAACTTGGTTCTGAGCCAGTTGTTGTATGAGTTTCATCAAGTCACGATAATCAGAGGCAAGTCCTTGTGATGGTGTAGTCAAGGGTTGTAGTGGTGGTTGGACTTGTTGTGTGAATTGGTTTTGATTTGACCCTTGTTGGGTGACTTGATATCCTGAATTATTATTTGTTGGGGCTTTCCATGCAAAATTTGGATGGTTCCTCCATCCTGGATTATAGGTGGAGGAATAGGGGTTGTTATTGGAATTCCCCTGCACCCAATTAACTGCTTCAGGATTAATTTGTTCATCTAAAGGGACAGATGGTTGGCACATCTCTGGTTCCATAGGGGCTACCTTGCAAACTGATGGGGTAGTTTTTTCTAATACAAGACTCCCTACGGTTTTAGTTAATTGGTCCACTTGTTTAGCCATCAACTCTACTTTGTCCAGCTTTGAAGCAATGATTTGGATATCTGAGGATGTGTCTCCATTTATTGTTGCATAGTCTATGGCTTGGATTGGTCTTTTATGTCTATTATAGAGCTCTATAGAATAATTGTTGACAGAGTTATCTGCCATGTCCTCATATAATTGCCATACAAAGTTCTCATCCTTATTCAAGTAGTTGCCTCCGCAAGAGCCGTCGACAACTCTCTTGTATGATTCCGTTAAGCCCTCATAAAATATTTGCACTTGCTTCCATTTTTCGATTCCATGATGTGGGCATTTGCGTAAAAGATCTCTAAATCTTTCCCAAGCTTCATGGATTGGCTCTACGGGTTTTTGGGTGAAGTGAGAAATGGCATGCCTAAGTGCATTGGTCTTACCAATGGGGAAATATTTCTTTAAGAATACCTCTCTCAACTCGGTCCATGATCGAATTGGGACTTCATAGCTACGAAGCCATTGGCTCGCTTTTTGTTGAAGGGAGAATGGGAAGGCTCGGAGGTAAACATGTTCCTTGTTTACCTCCCCCGTGTTTAGTGTATCGCAAGCTGCTACGAAATCCTGAAGGTGCATTATAGGATCCTCGGTCTCTTCTCCCCGGAATTTGGGGAGGAAGGAAATAGTTGCAGGTTTTATTTCAAAGTTTCCTGCTTCTGCGGGAAGTTGGATGACTGATACGAGTTGATGATTAGCAGGATTGTAGTGATTTCGTATCGGTATTGGTGGTGGGTTGTTTAGTCCTTGATGTGCTACCAATTGTCGAACTTGGGCATCTTGCAGCTCTTGGCGTTCTGCCATTTGTTGTAATTGCTGCATTATTATAGTGAGTGGATCGGGAGGAGGTGGTACATCAGCCATGGATTTTGTCTCGGGCTTGACTTTGGATTTTGGAGGATAGAATGGATCAAATTCAAGGGGATCAGTAAGGGGATTCCTTAATGACCTCCTGCCAAGCATACACAAATCAAACACCAAACAATTTGTTTATTCCCACTCAACGCTTATAGTTTAGTTTTTTTTTTCTTTTAAGTTTTGATTTGCAGACAAGAATACAAGTTGATTACGTTTCCTAAGAAATCTAGCGGTTCAAAATAATTCAATGATTACCACAATGCCGTTCTTCTGGTTCTGAGGCCAGTCAGAGGGTAAGTAGGCTGGAGCCTTTCTTAGATCAACTTGGATCTTAAACCCCTCGTCTTTCTTAGTTAAACACCTCAGGGACGAGTATACTAAGCAATGTAGTTTTCAGAAAATTATCACGAACCGCGGGATTTGGGCTCTGGTCCTAGGGGTATGCGTGCGCGTGCGATTGTGAGAATGGTGCAACAAACACAAGTTGGCAAACAAAATTTTGTTTTATGGTTTTTTTTGTGACCGCTTTAATTTAATCCGATTAAGATGTATTTTTTATCTTGATTAGTCGGCAAACAATTAAATGGTCTTTTTAAATGCAAGGTGGGACTATGGGGAAGAAATCCTATGGAGATGCAATGCAATACGGAAAAAGAAGTTGATTTTTTTGTTGTTTTTTTAATATGCGCAAACAAAGAAATAAAAAAGATCCTAGTTATGCCTAAGAAAAGAGAACTTATCGCGAGAGCGCTCCAAATATATATTTTTTAGCTTCACGTTGATGTTTGATGCGGCTCCTTTCCAATGCAACTTGTCCCCTGCAGAAAAAAAAAGAAAGATGGTGAAAAGCAAAATGTAAAGAAAAACTTTTTTTTATATAGAGCGCGAATAATTGCCTGTCCCCGGCAACGGCGCCAAAATGTTGAGGCGTATTTCTGAGGGTATAAGTACCCGATTTTTACGTCGGATAGTCGTTGAGAACCCACAAAAATACACTACGAACAAATAAATAACCGGACTTAGCTATATTATGTACAAGGCAAAGTATAGGATAAGTCTGGGTCGATCCACAGAGACAGGAAAATTTTGCACTTTATAAAAATACTTTTATAAGTTTGCAAAATGTTTGAATAACAAGAATGGAGATGAAATTTGGAGAAGACAATAGTGCAGGTCGGTAAGTGATGATCGCTCCCCTTCTATGCGGCAACTTCCAAATGGACTCCTAAGCGCTAACTCTTCGCGAAATTGGATATCCCGGCGAGGTGAGTTGGATGCGAATACAACCGCGAATCGAGCTCAAACCTCGTGTCACGTCCCGGTTCTCCAAGAGTCGAGGGTAATCACCGTTAGATATGGATCGTCGCGATAGTTTGACGAATTCCTGCACGAAAGAGAAGATAACAAAATAAGACAGATATAAAATTAAAGTAATAAAATAAAAGCGAAATAGAAATATGATGATCGGCGGCTCGGGAGGAAGCCTCTGGAGTCGGATTCACAGAGGGGCCGAGGAATTGATGGTCGGCGTACGTCTATGTTGTTGGATAGTTTTTAACGGCACTTGGGGTGGAGCCTCAGGAGTCGGATTCACTGAGGGTCCAAATGCACAAGTCGACAAAATCACTTTAATGCTTTGTCGATAATAAAATGAATGGCTAATTATGATGGGGGATTTTTGTAGAATGACGGAATAGATTGAAAGTGGAATTGATTAACAAGAAGGGTGATGGAATGATCGAATGGAATGCTTGATGATAGGATGGTAATCGAATGGGGGAAGATGCTTGATACTATGTGGTTTATAAAGGCATCAATATGGTGGTTTCCTTCTCATGAGATACACCCCTTCAAATACACATGTACCTTTTCAATTGGAGTTGCATCTCTTCGTAAAGGCATATGCCTCTTCACATTTTAACGTCAAGGCATGCGTTTATTTTATGATGAAATTTTCCAATCGCATCTCTTGACATGGGTGAAGTCATTTCATGCCTTCTAACGTCAAGGCATCTTTTTATTCTAACGTCACAAGTCTTTATGCATTTTGGCCATAATGGTATTTACACCATTATCTTTACCAATTACTATTTTAATGGGTGGTGGACGTACACCATGTCCATTTTCTAGCCAATTAGTGATTATCCATTTATTCCAACACAATTATCACTACTAAATATTTAAATTAATAATTCTTAATGTTGATAATGGCTTGAATTTACATACGTAGATGTTGATTTTCCTATAATGTAGACATTGTAATCCGGTTATGGATAATTTTTTTTTGGATTGTAATTTTGGTAGTAGGTATGGTGGTACTTGTTATGGACAACCTTCGAAAAGATGTTATCTTTATAGAAAACACATGTGATGACTGTTCTCCTTGTATGTGAAGACTTATAGGAACTAGTTTATTGCGCTATTGAATTTTTCGTAAAGTTTATTATGCACGCCTATCATTTTCCTCTCTTAATTGGGGTGTAAATAGAGATGTATTGAAGAGTAACGTGTGATTGCTCATTTGAGTGGAATGACAAATGCATGCAAATTGGTATGCAGAATGCATGTAATATCAGTCCCTAACATTAATATATATCACATAAAATATGATTTATCTTATGGAATGGGGTAGTATTGAAATAGTTATATAGTGAATCGAAGATTCATCAATACCCAAGAATCCGGTTCGAACTCCGTGAACTGATCTTCAGACTCCCTACCTTCTTCAATAAATCGGAACCACTCTTGTCCTGAACTTTGTCCGTTTTGGATGGCCATTGATTTTACTCCTTATACATCGCCATCCTTAACAAAGTTCTGTGTTGACCTTAACACAGAATATTTTTCTCCACCTGGTGCTGTAATTCAGACTTATCGGGGCATTCTTCCATGTGTAGACTGAGAACCCGATTCCGAGCCAGCAAGTCAATCAGAATCTGAAATGGGTGGTGGAAGGGGAAAGGGATCGCAGCCCCAACCTGAAGTTGAAGTCAAACCAAGGGAAGGGAAGTATACTACCCAGAATGACGTCAATAGTCAGCTGTTGACATCCATCTAAGCGATCCAGCAACAGTTGACCAACCAAGCCCTGGACCAGATCGCCTTCCAAGATATGTTGAATGATCTAAGGAGGAGGGCTGATGCAAGAGATGGACGAAGGGAGGGAGAGCTGAATCCAGATCAAGAGTTCAATTTTGGAGGTGTTGAAGATGAACTTTTAGTGGGAGGACCCGAATTTGATAGAACGGATGCAGATCCCCAGCAGCCGAAGTCGATGCTTAAGCAGACATACAATCCTGGAGCGAGCCGTATCACTGAGTGGATCCAAATTCCACGCATTCACGCCTACTTTGAGCTGAAGCCTATCTTTACTTCCCACATTCCACGGGAATACCACTAAGGAGCCATACATTCATCTTAAGAAGTTCGGTCGCATCTGTGCCGCTGCCCACTACCCCGGAATTCCCTTGGGGGTAGTCAAGATGACCGCCTTTCCCTTCAGCCTTCAAGATAAGGCCCTATATTGGGTAGACCACCTGGGAAAGGTAGTAACAACCTGGGAGAAGCTAAAATCTGCATTTCTCCACAAATTCTACCCTCTCGGTCGTCTGAATCAAATGTGTGCCCGCATCTCCAGCTTTTGCCAGCAACCATGAAACTATCCATGAAGCATGGGAAAGATTCAAGGATCTCCAAGAGAAGTGTCCCCACTGTGAGATCATGAAGACCAACCTTGTACAGCACTTCTTTGGTGGGATCACACTTGAGAGCCAAAGACTCGTCGATGCCGCTTGCGGTGGCTCACACTTTAACAAGGACGAGGACGTGGTGTGGAACATCTTCGAGGAAATGGATGAAGGAGAAGCCGCTCAATCCTCATCCCGAACATACATGAAGATGCTCGTCGTCATCAGCAAGCTCGTAAACGTGGCTGCTCATACTTAAGACAGAGATGAGAGCTCCAATCTAAGCATCATCGAGAGTCACCTGTCAAAGGTAGACATCATTGAGAAGAGGTCACAGGACCTCGAAAAATTAGCAGTGATTGAGAAAAGGACCCAGGGCTTAGAAAAGCTCGACTTGATTTTCCAGCAGTTGGAGCAGCTCGTTCGAGCCCTGAAGGCCAACATGTGCAATGTTGTGTCTACCACTGTCGACCCATCCGTTGAGAAGAAGGAGCCTTCACTGCATCAAATCCCTCATCCGACTCCACCGTAGCCCCAACCTATACAGCACGTGTATTACGTGCAGGTTCCGAAGCAGCCCCCCCCCCCCCCCAGGTCATCTTACTCCGAGCAGCTCTCTCCACCCTCGCCACTGATCCAGGAAATTAATGGTGTATGGAATAATGAAGCGCAGCTGACTTGTCCTCAGGGACAATTTCAAGGTCAGAACATGGGAAACATGCCCTATCACCAGCAGCAGTAGGGTGGGAGACCTTTCCAGCCCTCGTATCAGCATCAGCCTCCGTCTCAGGGTAACACATGGAGGCAGAATTATCAGAACGGTCCTCAGCAGTCCGGATATCACGGTCAAGGATATCATCAGCAACCGGCTACTCCATATCACCAGCAGAACTCACAGTATTCCTCCAACCCTCCTCCTCACCAATTCTCACATGGTTACCAGCCACAATCTCATCCTTCGTACAATCACCCTAGACCCCGGCAGAGGGATTCTTCCAAGATTGTGCTGGTTAATCCGGACCTTTCCTGCCTCGAATAGTTGATGAAGAACATGGTAAATATGAACCAAAAGGTTGACGACTTGATGGCTGCAAAAACAGCCATACATGCTCAAGTCGAAGCCAACCTGAACAATTTCCAACGCAAGGAGCAGGTAGCCGGTAGTGTCCAACAAGATTCAGGTGAATTCAATTGCTTTTTATCTAATGTTGTTACTCTCATGAGCGATAGGACACTCAATCCATCGGCAACGGCGAAGGGAAAGCATCTTACATCTGATGGGGAATCGTCAGTCTGGCCGACGCAAGGGCCAGGAAGTATTTTTGAATCAGCACCACCAACCAGAAAAATACAAAAAAATGAAGAAAACAAAACAATACAAAAATATAGCAGCAGCCTCGATGGAGATAGGCCCCGCATTGGAGACGTCTACACATGCCACTGAACCAGCTCTTGATAGGAGGAATCTTACACATGCAGCGAGTCCAACGCTAGCACCAGAAGACGAGCCTGCATTTTTTGGTCCACACACTATAGATGATTCTATTCCTTTTTGCCATCTACCTGTAAACAACAATATGGACACTGATTTGAATGATATTGGTGGAGATTCTGTAAATATTCCTTTCCCAGAAGCAACGAAAAAACATAAAAAATGAAAATTTTGAAAAATGCTTTGTCTGATCCTGCCATTATTGAAATTATTCAGAAATTTAGTATTAAACATACCATTGATGAAAGCTCTTGAGTACATGCCAGCTGTAAAGAAAGGACTGAAAGATGCATGCACAACTAAGCGCAGGCCCCACTAATGAATCCATGTTTCATCATCTTTATTCTATCATTTTGGCCTTACAAACCCTAGTCAATGCATATAAATAGGCTTAATTCATGCATTTTAGCATCCATGCACAGTTGTGTAAATAGCGTATAAAATGCGGTTTTTTAAAGCCAAAAATTATAGAATAAAGAAAAGAAGAAAAATAATAAAATATTATAAATATTTTATGACCCGAAACCCCTAGATCTAGGCATCTCGATGACTAGGTCGACAAGGAATAAAGTAGGGGGAGATAAGGACCGAAATACAATAAAAATACCTTTTATTTTATTCATTCTTTATTCATTTTGGGACCTATTTTTGGTTACACTTTTTATACCTCAAAAAAGAAACTTTGTACATGAAAATTGTAGATAATTAAATAAATAAAAATACAAAATTGATTTCACACAAAAATAATGTACAGATAAAAAGTTATGATCTGAATAAGTTTCAAAAATACCAACTTCCCAGACCTGTATCTCTCAAATAGAACTCGAAATGTACCAAACTCACTTTAATTGTATATAATTTCTCATAAGCTATTTAATGAAGGTAGTTTCGTATATTTCGGAGTTACGGTTTGAAAGTTGAGTTTTGGACCCCACTAGTATAATTATATAGATTAAAATATTCAATTTACTATTTATTCATTATTTTCATAATTTGATATTTTTATAATTTTGTAAATATTATTTATAATATATGTGTACATTAAAACAGGAATAAAACACAAATAAAACTCAAAAATAAAATACATGTATAAAATACATAGGTATGATACCTATAAATATACCTACATAAAGTATACTCCTATTTTATTAGGTGTCTAAAACATTTCTGAAAAATTAAATAAAAATATATTTAAGTGTATAAAAATATTCTATAAATATAAAAAATAATAAACAAAATAAATAAAATTAAATGTACAAAATAAAAATAAAACAATAAAATATATAGATAAATATACCTATATAGGCCTTAAAAAAAGTAACTTGTATTTATAAACCTCATAAAAATAAATAAAAATCATCATAAATAATTTATAAAATAATAAACATTTTTTTATTTTATAATAAAAAATTAACAAATTCATTTTCTATTTTTAATTGATTTTTTTATTCTTTTTCCAGAGGTTTTTCCTGGTTGGTCCACGTTGACCAACCAGGAGACTCGGACAGTTGACCTCGGTCAACTATCTGACCCCCCCTTTGTTGTTTTGTCAAAGCTGTTTTTTGGCGTTTTTCTCCGAATTTTAGAGAGCACGCCTTGCCTCTTCTCGTGTCGCTTCCTTCTGTGATTTTGCTCCCCATTCATCGAGGATACAAGCCAAAGGTTAACCTTGGGGCGTGGATCACCGATTCGGCGAGATATGCCTCGTTCTTTGAAGCCTCATCACCACTCAGTCAAACATTCAAATACTCCACCCCGACTTCCCCTCCTTCTTTGATCACTCTTCCCCCACTCTAATCTCCTCCTAGATCATTGAACCTCTTCCTGGTGACAACAGGAGGCGTTCACACGCATCGAAGAGGTCTGAGAGGCGTCGAATCGGGCGCATCCCTTCACCGGAGGTCACGCCGGAGCTCTCCTCCAGTGCCACCTTGGTGAGGTCCCCTCTTTCCTATTCTGTCATTCTGTAGCTCTTAGAGTAGCTAGACACTTTCCCCAAGTTTCGCCCTCCATTATCCATCGCATGATCTTCACGTATCCTCTGGATTTCGAGTTGGCCCGCAACGAGTTCGTTGGCTGACGTCAAATCGCTCCACATCATCGTCGCACATCCATTCCACCTCCGCGGGGTCCAGGCACTTTGCTCTGGACCCTCTCACCCTTCTTGTGCAGGTCTCGGAGAACATCGCGCGCCTGGGGCATTTTTGTGAGTTCGCCGGAGGTACTTGGGGGCGCCTCGCTCCTCCACGTTCGCCGGTGAGCTCAGGTGGTCGCCGCCACCTTTTGGAGCGCCCAGCCGATACAGGACCACCGCAGGAGCTCAAGGCCCCATTTTGAAGCAGCGAGGACAACGGAGACGCGCGATTAAGCCAGAGGAATTTCGCTCCGGCGAGGTTCCTCCCAGTTCTTCCTCCACAGCTGACCGCTGTTGGATCGAGGGCCGTCTCCAGATTTTGCCTACGTCGTCGGATCCTTTCTATGCCAGTCGTTCGATCATCCACGCAGCATCTAATCTCAGCCGTCAACGGGCGAAGGGGCATCGCGGCACTGGAGCGCGACACGTGTATAAGTGGGATATCTTCGACCGTTGGATCGCGCCATCTCTGGGTATTTTGCACCGCCACCTAGAATAGTTTTGTATTTAAAAAATCGCACTTAAACGTTCATTTGCCTTTCAATTTATTTTGTATATTTTACATTGCAACCCCCCAACTTTTATTTAATTGCATTACGGTCCCTGTCCACGTCACCTCACGTGCCTGACGCACGTGAGGCGTGGACATTTTGTGGGAGACTCCCCATGAGTTTGCTTATTTCGATTTTGCCCAAAGACTTTTATATATTGTTATAATAGTTTTGGAGAAATTGCAATATAGCTCCCAGGTTCTTTGTAATTGCGTTCGGGTCCAACCTAGGCGCGTGCGCAGCACGTGCGTGGGTGGGCATTTTGCACGGAAGGGCCTGCATTTTTGGTTATTTATATTTGATTCAATAAGTTCTTAATTAAGTCTTATATTTCTGGAAAATTTGCATGCACACCCTGGACGTTTTGCTAATTACAAAAATACCCTTACCATATTGATTTTTCTTTTTGATTCCTCTATTTATTTCATGCGTCTCTAAATCTTTAAAAAATCCACAAAAATTATCTAGTGTTCTTGTTGTATTCCTATATCACTCCATATTTTTAAATTGCATTTTTATTGCATTTTAATATTTATAAAAAATCAAAACATGCATTTTCAGCATTGTTTGCATTAGAAAATACATAAAAATTATAAAAACACTTTGTAAAATTTCCAAAAAAATATATTTTGCTTATATTAGTGTGTTTTAACTTCAGTCAAAAATAATTAAAAATTACAAAAGAAAACTCATAAAAATTACAAAACCCCAAAAACCTCTATAAAAACATTAAAAATTCCATAAAAATCCTAAAAATATCATTTTGGTCTATGAATTTTCTCTGTTTTATTTCCTTTATTTTAAAATTAATTTGAGGAATTTTGGATACTGTTTGATATTTTTCAACCTCATTTTATTTTCGGCCAGCAACTTAGTTCACTCTTTTCCAGTATTTTTATCTTTAAAAATACCAAAAAATTAGGAAAAATCTAGAAAAATCAGGGATACATTAGAGAAATATAGAAATCATAAAAACATTTTGTTTCTTGTATTTTGACTATTTTTCCCTATTTTTGTCTCTCTCTCTCTTATCTCTAGTGTATATATTCCTTATATAGATATTATATCTTTATTAAAAGAAAAAAGAAAATTACAAAAATATAAAATATAAAAAGATAATAAAAAATCAGTAAATTAAAAATCAAAATATAAAATTATAAATTATAAATTAAATAAAAAATATAAAATTAAAAACCCACAAAAAATTCAAATTGGCTAAGAAATTCACAGGACATAAGGCATTTGACTTTCACTAGTCTGCTTTACTCCTTTGCTTCCTGTGTTCGACCCCTACTTGCTTGCCATTATACATTCTTAGTAGGGTATAATAAATTTTGATCCTTGCTCTTGATTGCTTAATTGATTGTGTGGGTTAATTGTTGATTAACGTGAAGGCCTGAGTAGTCGCCTCAGTGATAGTGAGACTGATCTGTCAAACCATTACTTAGCGGCTCTCGCCCTCTCGTTTTTCACCCATCCTCATAACTTAAGGAATAAAGGTGGTGAGTCCGAAAAGCATATCCTCACAATGGCCAGTTAATGCCATCAGCAACCTCCCGGATAAGAAACCAGATATGGGAGCACCTCTTGTGCATTGTCACATGTTTAATCAGGAGTTTGAACGTACGCTGCTCGACAGCGGGTCTTCTATCAACCTGATGCCAACCTTACTACTCATAGAATTCAAGCTAGGACTGCTCAAACCCAGAAAGATGATTCTGCAGTTCGCAAATAAATCAGTTAAGCAGCCCAGAGGCCTGTTGGAGGGCGTAATAGTTATGGTTCAGGGGAAGCGATTCTTGGTCGATTTTGTGGTACTGGATATGGACGTCCCCGCTCCATTACTCCTAACCCCAATCATACTTGGACGACCATTCCTGCGAACGTCGAACGCAGTGGTGAATTATGGGACTGGAGAAATTACTTTTGGTGCTGGTAGCGAAACAATCAAAGTAGAGACCCTGTTCGACGCAGCATCACCCAAAAGAACATCTGCATCATGCGCAAGGGTGATTGAGTATTCTGAAGACTGTGACTTTCTGGCAGAAATTCAAGACACCAACCTATTTTTGGATGATAATGAGATCCATGAACTCCTTTTCCCCGAGGAGGGATTGGAGACTGCAGTCGAATTTCCCCTTATCAATTAGGATGAGGTACTTGCTGGCATGCTCAATGAGCTTCCGTGGGGGTGATGTGCCTTCAAGATAAAGAGAAAATTGCTGAAGAATCTTTTGAAGAAGAGGAAATCATTGAAACATTCTGTAAATACTTGAATGAGGAGGTAGAACCAAGCATGGTGGATGCTGAACAGATGAAAGAATCCCCACCTGAATTAATAGTTGAAGTCACTTCTGAAGTATCTCAGACCCTGCCAGAGTTTAAACCCTTTCCCTTCAATAGAAATATGCCTTTCTTGTAGGAGAACCTAACATGTACCCGATCATTATCAATGTGCATCTGACTGCAGACCGAGAATCTCGTCTGATGGAGGTTCTTGAATGCAACCGCAAGGCTATAGGCTGGAGAACTTCATATCTCCACGGATCAATCTATCTTTGTGCTCGCATCACTTTTTTCTGGAAGACGATTGCAAACCCTCTCGAGAACTTCAGAGAAGACTCAATCCTAATATGCAGGAGGTTATTATGAAAGAAATTCAGAAATGGTGTGACACGGGATTCATTTATCTCATCTCTGACAGCAAATGGGTTAGTCATCTGCATGTGGTGCCAAAGAAATTAGGGATCACCATTATAAAGAATGACAAAGGAGAGGAGATCGTAATCAGAGTACCCACTTCGTGGCGAGTATACATGGATTACATGAGACTTAATCTCGCCACCAAGAAGGACCACTTTCTGTTACCCTTCATTGACCAGATCTTGGAGAGATTGGTAGCGAAAGAATACTTTTTCTTCTTGGATAGATACTCTGGGTACAATCAAGTAGCTATCACCCCTGAAGACCAAGAGAAGACCACATTTACCTGTCCTTTTGGGACGTACACCTTTAGACAGTTGTCGTTCGGGCTCTACAATGCCCCAGCCACATTTCAAAGGTGTATGCTAGCAGTATTAGCCGACATGGTGGGAATATTTTCTTGAGATCTTTATGGATGATTTTTCAATCTACGAGGACTCATTTGATCAATGTCTGGATTATTTAGATCGAGTCTTACGGAGCTGCTACGAAGTAAATCTAGTGCTCTCGTGGGAAAAGAGCAACTTCATGGTGACCGAAGGAATTGTGCTGAGTCACGTTGTTTCTAAACTTGGTATGGAGGTTGACCCAGCCAAGGTGGAGGTGATTTCTAAACTTGAGCCACCTACAACAATCAAACAAGTCGGGTCATTTTTAGGCCATGTCAATTTTTACCGACGCTTCATCAAAGATTTTAATAAATTGCCCAGACCTTTGACTGAGTTGCTTGGCAAGGAAAATGAATTCATTGTGTATGATCGTGTGCTCCTTGCCTTTAATCAGCTGAAAGAACTCATCACTCAAGCCTCTGTCTTGCAGCCACCGATCTAGACTTGGTCTTTTGAGATAATGACCGATGCGTCAGATTATGCCATCGGTGCTGTGCCCAGACAGAGGAAAGATAATGTACCATTTGCAATTCACTACGTTAGTCGAACGCTCGATGAGGCCCAACAAAACTATATTGTTACCGAAAAGGAGCTGCTAGCGGTGATTTTTGCCTTGGAAAAGTTCGGATCCTATCTCCTCGGATCCAAAGTGATCATCTACACTGACCATTCGGCCATACGGTACCTACAGCAGAAGAAGGACGCCAAACCACGCCTTATTCAGTGTATTCTTCTCCTCCAGGAATTTGATCTTGAAATTAGAGATAACCCTGGGGTAAAGAATGTGGTGGTAGACCACTTATCGAGGCTTCCTGAACCAAAGTGTCCTAAGCTGAGCCTGCAACCTATCACGGAGAACTTTCCAGACGAGATAATTCTGTCAGTCACCTCGCTTCCATGGTATGCGGACATAGTGAATTATCTTGTGACCAAGAAAATCCCACAGGATTGGCCGAAGTTGAAAGTAGACAAATTCTTATCTAAAATCCATTTCTACCAGTTGGAGGATCCATACTTATTTCATGAGGGGGCAGACTGTATCTGGAGAAGGTGCATTCCTCAGGAGGAAGTTCCAAGCATCCTCGCCTTATACCATGACCAAGATTCTGGAGGACATCATTCAGGAAGATGAACGGCAGTGAAAGTTCTTCAGAGTGGTCTCTGGTGGCCTACACTATTCAATGAGTATGTCAAATGTGGCACTGACTGTCATAAGATGGGTGGAACTATAGGAATGAGAGAAGCGATGCCCTTGAAATTCATTCAGATATCAGACGACTTCGACGCATGAGGCATCGACTTTATGGGACCATTTCCCAAGAGCCAAGGTTATGAATATATTCTTCTTGTCGTCGACTATGTAAGTCGCTGGGTGGAGGCTATCCCTACCCGAACCACTGATAGTAGGACCGTCTGTCGATTTTTGAGGGATCACATCATAGCACGGTTTGGGATCCCCAAGATTCTAATATCTGACGGGGTAGCCATTTCATAAACAGAGAGGTGAAGAAGCTAACTCAAGAATTCTGCATTGAACATCGTGTTGCTTCACCTTACCACCCGCAGTCCAATGGCTAAGCTGAATGTTTAAGCAGGGAGATCAAGACAATTCTACAGAAGCTTGTGCATCTGGATTGCAAGAACTGGTCTCAGCTACTTGATTCAGTTCTTTGGGCTTACAGAACAGCGTACAAGTCACCCTTGGGAATGTCTCCCTACCGCCTTGTGTATGGAAAGCCATGTCATCTGCCCGTTGAACTCATTCACAAATCTCTATGGGCCATCAACATCTGTGATTTGAATTCTGAGAAAGCCGGGAAGAACCGCAAATTGGATCTGAATAGATTATTGGAATTCAAAGACTATGCATACGACAACAGTCTAATGTACAAGGAGAAGGTCAAGCATATCCGTCGCAAGTCCTTCGAGCCGGGTCAGAAGGTATGGTTGTTTGATGCAAAATTAAAGATCTTTCCAGGTAAATTAAAGAGCAAATGGACTAAGATGTTTCTAGTTAAGCATGTACGTGACAATGGAAGTGTATTGATATCTAATTTGTCAGCTGACGCACAGCTATTTGTAGTCAATGGACAGCTTCTGAAGCCTTACCTTGAACATGATACATTCATGTCTGTTGTTGACTCTATTCAAGTAATCTATAGGGATGAGCCTGATATTTTCAAAGTTGCAGAGGAATACAAAGCAGAGAAAATATTTTTGAATGACTTTTCTTCTTTTCCTTCTCTTCGATCTTATTCTACCGACATGATGTCGTTCCCTTCATCATTGCTACACTTAGGATGCACTTTATCCTAAGTGTAGGTGGGATGTACATCCCGTGTGTTCATCTTCCATCTTCTGATCTCTTTTCTTCTTTTCCTTTTCTATATTCTTTTTCTATCAGAAAGGTGTCGCCCCTTTTTGTTAGTCATCTATACTTAGGACGTACTTTATCCTAAGTATAGGGGGTGTGCACCCCGAGTTGATTCTATTCTTTGATCCTCTCCATTGTCTCCTCTTTTGTCTATACTTAGGGATATTTGACCACAAGTATAGGGGGAGACAGCTCGAGTACGATCTGTTCATTCACACCCTTGACCCTCCCTGCTTTATGTACAATCTGCTATACTTAGGATTATTTGATCCTAAGTATAGGGGGGACGGTCAACTTCTCATTCGTTTATTCATTCATCACTTATTCGTTTATTCTTTGGACTTTTATATACTCATTACGAGTTATGTCTTCTCTTTTCTCTCCAATCAATGAGGACATAGCTCAAGCTAAGTATAGGGGGTCGTATATACTGCGTATATACGTTAGCCATAACTCGTACTTTCGTATTTTCTTAATAAATGCAGCTAAGTACACTTAAAAATCATTAAAAACCTTAATAAAAAGATGTTGATTATTCCTCAAATTCTTTTTTGTAATTATTGATTAATAAATCAGGTGGAAATATTTTTTGCAAAATGTTTGAAAAATAGTTTGAAAATATTTGTGAAAAATATTTTGAAAACTATTTTGAAAACGTTTTGTTACATGCTTTCAACCTTTGCAAAACTCTTTGATTGTAAAATTATTTTCTTTGTGTGAAATAAAATGTTTAAAAATAATTTGCAAATGGTTTGAAAAATGGTTGCAAAAATATTTGAAAAATCTATATATAGTGTTTGGAAAACCTTTCCAAAATGATTTTCAAATGTGTGTACATGTTGTAGAAATTGATTATAAAAATTACTTTGGACTATAATTTTCAAAAATTATTTGGAAAAACCTTTATCAAATAAGTTTGAGGAAGACATACATCTCACCTAAAATTCTTTATTGTATATACCTATAAAATTGACCACTTACCCTTGTAAAATTCTTAAAATCTACTTCTTGTAAATATAAGATGCATCCCCGTGTAATTATTTGTACCTAGTTTTTAGCCAAAACATTTTGTTTTCAAAAATTCTAAAAACATTTGCAAAATTAAAATGCCAAAAACATTTGAAAAATCTTTTTAAAAACCCAAAAAAAAATTGCATATGCATCATCTTTTCAAAAACCCATAAAAAGTTTAAAATCTTTGAAAACCGCATCACAAAATTATTTTCTGCATGGCATTTGCATAGCATTCGCATTTTTCGGATTGAGTGTGATGGTTGAACAAGTCTAAGTAAAATCCGAAGATTGGAGCTTGGTTGGACCTTAAAATCTACCTAATAACATGAACCTTATAGGAGTTGGAATTGAGGTACTTCAGGTCTAGTTGACTTAATTCTTTGAGGATCAAGAGACTTGGTTCAATGGATTCTTGACTGCCTAAGTAGAGTATTTCGTAGCACACGCACGACTCTTGTTGATAATGACCTAACTTGGACACCTGCACCTTTCACTTGGCTCAACTCAGTTGGAGTGGAGAGGGTTTGGATTTGTCGGTATGAGACGCACACAGGTGGAAACACTTGTCCTCCTCTAGGGAGGGAAGTGCACCCCAACCCATCCGGTGATGATGAGTTTTGACGACAAGAGAGTGTGGGTTGCAATAAAGCTTCAAAAGAGGGATAGTCTACTGGCTCAAGAGGAAAAACTCCCTATGTAAATGTTGTTGTGTATAGTGTTAAAAAAAGGGCAAAGCAAAAATTAAAAACTCCAAAAAAAAAGTGGACAGGCTTATACAAAAATAAAAATTCCTGCCGGAGTGTGCATATGTGTATAGTCAACAAGCAAGCTTGAGCTTCAAAGTCAAATCATGTGAGCCTGCAGCTGGATGACTTGACTACACTGGTCTTGCATCCTAGGATAGATAGCTACACTGGCTACCATCCATTCTTCTCTTCACCCCCTCCTCTTGAGCCAGTTGCCACTTGAACTTAGAAGGGAATATCCCGCTCCTCGAGGAATGAGTTGTTGGATTAGGGAATCATTGGGTTGTCATATTGGAGAAGTCAGTCTCTCTGTCAATTCAATTGGGGAGAGCCACCATCACTTACACTGTACGAGTCAGATTCATAGTTGTAAGGGTTTGCGTACGAGTTGAAGTATTCTGACCTGGTTATTGAGGAGACTTGAACAGAGTTTTGGGATTCTCGAAGGCTGTTGGATTTCAAATCTGGTTCCCATTAAGGTTCTGCCCGCACCTATATTTCAAAGGTCCAACTTGAGCTCCAAACTTAGATTTTGTGAAGACAATTTTGATAATTAAATTAAATCCAATTTTCGTCTCTTTCTTTTCTTTATTTTCTTCTCTACACTTATTGCATAAGTGTTTGATAGGGACTAGCAAAGGCAAGTATAGGGAGATGATGAATCTCCATTTCATCATCTTTGTTTTATCATTTTGGCCTTAAAAACCCTAGTAAATGCGTGCAAATGGCGTTAATGGAGGCATTTTATCATTCATGCATCATTGTGTAAATAGTGTATAAAGTACGGTTTTTAAAGCCAAGATTATAGAATAAAGAAAAGAAAAGAAAAAGAATAAAATATTGTAAATATTTTATGACCCGAAACCTCGAGACCTAGGCATCTAGATGAATAGGTCGACAAGGAATAAAGTAGGGGGAGATAAGGGCCAAAATACAATAAAAATACTCTTTTATTTAATGCATTCTTTATTCATTTTGGGACCTATTTTTAGTTCCACTTTTTATACCTCACATAAAGAGACTTTGTCTATGAAAGTTGTAGATAATTAAATGAAGAAAAATACAAAATTGATTTCATACAAAAATAATGTACACATAAAAAGTTATGATCTGAATAAGTTTCCAAAACCCCAACTTCCCAGACCTGTATCTCTCCAATAAAAACTCGAAATTATCAAAATCACCTTTATTATATATAATTTTCAATAAGCTATTTAATGAAGGTGGTTCCATATTTTTCGGAGCTACGGTTTGAAAGTTAGATTTTGGACCCCTATTGTATACTTATACCGATTAAAATATTCATTTTATTTATTATTCATTATTTTTGTAACTTTATATTTTTATAATTTTGTAAATATTATTTATAATATATATGTATACTAAAACATGAATAAAAACATAAAGAAAACATAAAAATAAAATACTCATGTACAATATATAGATGAATTACCGATGTCTATACCTATGTAGATTACATATCTATTTCTTTACTTGTACAAAACACATCAGAAAAATAAAATAAAAATATATTTAAGTCCATAATAATAATTTATAAATTTATAAAATGGCAAACAAAAATAATAAAATAAAATATACAAAATAAAAATACAATATTAAAATATGTAGATGAATATACCTGTATATAACCTATAAAAGGTAACTTGTAATTCCACACCTCGAAAAAATAAATAAATATAACTATAAAATACTTTATAAAAAACAAAGATTTTTTATTTAAAAACCTAAAAATAATTAAATCATTTGTTATTTTAAAAGGAATTTAGAAGTCTTTTTTCCAGGGATTTTTCCGATTGGTCCACGTGGACCAACCAGGTTCTTTCCCTGGTTGACTTTGGTCAACTCTCTGACCGAGGTCTGGCCTTGTGTCAGACTGCATTTTTTGACTTTTTCATGATTTTTTCTAGGAAAAATCATTCACCATTTCGTGTTGGAGCCTTCGTGACTTTTATTCCTCGTTGAATGGTGATTCACGCCCTGGGTTTACTTCGGGCATTGGATCGATGCCGCGAGTGATTCGCATCGTTCTTGGGAGCCACCCGTCAACGCGTATAAGCATGACCCTTGACCTTCCTTTATGATTTTGATCACTCTTCCACCGCTCGAACCCAAACCTAGGACGTCGGCGACCGTCCTGGTGACAGCAGGAACTGGTTGCGCCCTTCAGGAGGCCAGGGAGGTGTCGAATCGAGTTGATCCACCTCGCCAAAGTGGACGCTGGAGCTAGCTGCTGGCACCCTTCCTCGATGAGTGTTTACCTCTCTTTCATGCACTTTTTAATCTCTTAGGACACCAGTTGTTAACTCTCGCTGCTCAACATCGTCGAATCAACCCGCACCATCACAAAATCACTCAATATCCAACCAGTTGTGCGTCGCGTTTGTCGGCCGGAATCACCCTATCCACGCCAATTTCTTCCACTTGTTCCCTTTGGAAGGTCACGGCATTTTGCCCCTGAACTTCTTAACACCTTCTTGCAGGTAGCAATATCCAAGTGACGTCTGGAGCAATTTTGGTCGACTGTCGGAGGTCTCTCAGCCCGTCAGCTCCGCCACCTTCGTACGTGCGCGTCGATTCACCCCGGTGACTTTTGACACCTCCAGCATCGAGAGCCAGACAACAGGAGTACACGGTGACTCTCGGAGGAGCTCTAGGTGCACAAGAGCTCAAGCTTTGGCCGATTCAAACTCGCCAAGCTCGAGTTCTTCACGTGTTCATACAGATAGCCCTAGCACCGTCTGATTTCCACCAGATCTTCCAGAAGAGCAGCCGCCGTCAGATTAGCCCAAAGCTCAGACGTTTTCATTTTCACGCTTCTAATCCTGGTCGCTGATCGCGAAGGGGCATCGCGTGCTCCTGTGCTGCCACGTGTATAAGTGGAGCGCCGCCCGCCGTTTGATCCGCCAGTGCCCTGGATATTTTGCATTTTTCACCCAAGCATTTTTGCATTTCTCATTTAGTACGAAGACTTTCATCTGTTGTTTTGTATTTTTGTAATATTTACAAACAGCCCCCCCCCCCCCGAAACTTCTCATATTTGCGAACATGTCCTTGTCCACGTCACCTCACGTGCCTGTGCGCGTGAGGGGGTGGGAATTTTGCATAGGACCCCTTGTGGGTTTAGTTATTTGCATTCAGTACTAAAAATTTCCTATTAAGTGTAATATTTTTGGAAAATTTGCAAGCTAGCCCCTGTATTTTTGGAATATTGCATTTAAGTCTCTGCCAGGTGCGTGTGTCAACGCACGTGGGCTGGGATTTTTGCAAAAGTACCCTTGTAGTTTTGGCCATTTATATTTAGTCCAGAATTGTTGTTTTTGCATGATAAAATTGTAGGAAATTTGCATTTTGGCCCATGAGGTTCTGGATATTTACAAATATGCCCTTGCTAGTAATTTAGTTTCTATTTGTATCTATTTATTTCATGCATTTATAAAACTCCAAAAATTATTAAAAAAATATCATAGTGTGTCTGTTGTATTTCTCTATCATGCCATATTTTTATTTTGCATTTTTTGCACTTTAATATTTATAAAAATTCAAAAACATGTATTATCTTCACTATTTGCATTAGAAAATACATTAAAAAATATAAAAAGTTTTTTGAAAAAATCTAAAAAAAATACATATTATTTTCTATGTGTTTTAACTTCATACCAAAAAACACTAAAAATTTCAAAAGAAAACTCCTAAAAATTAGAAACCCCTAAAATCTTCACAAAAAACTTAAAAATTCTTAAAAAAATCAAAAAAAATCTAATTTCTATTTCTAAATTTTACTTGTTTATTATCTTTAGTTGAAAACTACCTTGGAGAATTTTTGACACTGTTTGATATTTTTCATCTCCAATTTAATTTCGGTCATTAATTTTATCCATTGTTTTCAGTATTTTTATTTTAAAAATACCAAAAAATAGGAAAAATTTAGAAAAAATCATAAAAACATTATAAAAAGATAAAAAGCACAAAAATGTTTTATTTCATGGATTGAATACTTTTACCTATACATATCCCTCTCTTATCTCTCTTGTGCATATATATCCTATATAGTTTTATAGTCTTATTAAAAGAAAAAGAATAGATAAAAATATAAAATATAAAAAGAAAATACAAAATAAATAAATTAAAAATCAAAATATAAAATATAAAATCAAAATTTAAATAAAAATATAAAATTGAAAACCCACAAAAAAGTTCAATTTGGCTAAGTGATTCGCATGACATAGGGTGCTTATTTTTTGTCTAGCCTACTTTACTCCCTTGATTCATGTGTTCGACCCCTACTTGCTTACCATTATACAGTCTTAGTAGGGTACAATAAATTTTAACTATTGCACATAATTGCTTAATTATTTGTGTAGGTTAATTGTTGATCAACGCGAGGATTGGAGTAGTCGCCATAGCGACAGTGAGCCTGTGGTGTCATGCCATTACTTAACGACTCCTGTCTTTTCGTGTTTCACTCCCCCTGTCGACCCAGTCATCAAGATGCCTACGTCTCAGGGTTAATGGTCATAAAATACCTTTGGAATTTTTTTCTTTCCTTTTTTATTCTATAATTTTGGAATTAAAAATATTATGTTATACAATATTTATACAACAAAGCATGGATGTCAATTTGTACAAATTAGGGTTATTTTCATGCATTGGCTAGGGTTTTTACGACCAAAATGATATAATAAAGGTGATGGAATGAATATTCATCAAGAGTTTGACCTGATACGCATTGTTTGTAATTCAAAGATCATTTCTTGTTGTATCACACCCAAATTCAAACCAATTCGGCCAAAATCACCCACGCATATTCCAGGGTCTTCTTCTGCACTGGTAACTCTAGAGATGAGAGATCTTACTTCAACATATATGCAAATAATCAAGTATAATTCTTAGTAAATAACATTTTGGCTTAAAGCACATCTCAGTAGAGCACAAGCAACAAAATCACTAATTCATCATCTTTATTCTTTTCTTAAATTCTTAGTAAAACACAAGTAAATAACACTTACTTTTCATTAATTAACATCCAAACATCATTTGTCAATATTGTATATTTAGCACTTGTTTATACCAAGATAAAAGAATAAATAATGAAAAGAAAATGGGAAAAAAGAAGAAGGTTGTATATATGTAATAGATACAGATAGATCCAAAACCCCAAGACCAGGTCAAGCATTGACATGGTCGATAACAAATAAAGTAGGGAGAGATACGGTCATTAACATATAAAAATGTCAGAAAACCAAAATCACATTGTACATATTCATCTCGTTCATTGTGCACATATCTCGTACTATTTTATTTATCATTAATTCACCTCAAATAAAAATATTTGTTCATGAAACTTGTACAGAAAATATGTTTTAAATAATAAGAATATTTGCAAAAATTAATCTTGTATAGAATAAAAGATATAACATTTAGAAAAATCTATAAAACCTAAATTGAAAACTCGGTCCATATGAACTCAAAATGAATCAAACTTACTTCCATTATATTTAAAATAAGATAATATTTAAAATAAAAAAATATTTCATGAAATTTGGAGTTAAGGTGTGAAAGTCGACTTTGGGGGTGTTGTCATACATGTACATAACTATATTGCATGTCTATATTTAATTCCTTAATTTTTTTGAACATATTGTATTTTAAATATTTTATTCATATTTTATATTATTTTTACAAAATACAAATAAAAAAATAATAAAAGTTGAAAATTAAACAAATAAATAAGTGTATTTATTATATAGGTATAAGGTACATATATTGTTATTGGGAAAAACCAATTATTTGATATTCATAGAATCCCTAGGCTCTCTTACATACGAAAAAAAACATTAGGTAAATTACAACATAGGTACATGAATAAATGAAAAAAAACATAAATAACACCAAAGGATAATAATAATCTCAACATTCCCCCTCAAGGTGGAGCATATATGTCTATCATGCTCAGCTTGGAACAACATCTTTGGAAAGGGCCCCTAGTCAGTGCTTTGGTGAATATATCTGTAGTCTGATCTTCAATAGAAACATGAGAAGTAGATATATGAGACCCTTCTGAATCATGTCTCTTATATAGTGTAAATTCACTTCCATATGCTTTGTACGCTCAAGGAATGCAGGATTATTTGCAATAAGTAGTGATGCCTGATTATCACATAGAAGCTATATATAAAGAGGTACATTAACAACAAGATCAAGTCAGAATTGACCTGATCCACATCATTTCTATGCATCCCTGAGCCATGACCCTGTATTTGGACTCTGCACTAGATCTGGCAACTACCGTATGCTTCTTAATTTTCCATGACACGAGTGATTTACCAACAAATATAGCAAACCCAGAAGTGGACTCCTGTTCCTAGGACACCATGCATAATTTGTGTCTACACATGCTATGATGTCAAGAGACGTGCCTCTGTTGAATAAGAGACCACTACCTGGTGAGGACTTCATATATCTCAAAATCATATAAACAACATCCATATGCACCTTCCCAGGCTGCTCCATGAACTGATTCACATGCTAAAGCAAAGCATATATCTAGCCTGGTGATGGGGGCATATAGGAGATTTCCTACTAGTTCCATGTATCTCCTCTTATCTATCGCCTCAGTATCGTCATCATATAACATAATTCTTGGATCTGTATGAGTAGTGACAGGTTTGCATCCTTTCATAATTTATTTTCTTTGTGTGAAATAAAATGTTTGAAAAATGATTTGCAAATGGTTGGAAAATAGTTGCAAAAATATTTGAAAAATCTATATATATATATATATACATATATATATTGTTCGAAAAACCTTTGCAAAATGATTTTCAAATGTATGTACATGTTTGTAAAAATTATTTTGGACTATAGTTTTCTGAAATTGTTTGAAAAACCTTTTTCAAATAAGTTTGATGAATGTATGCATCACACTAAAATTCTTTATATATATATATATATATATAAAATTGAGCACTTACCCCTTTAAATTCTTAAAACCCTAATTCTTGTAAGTATAAAATGCATCACTGTGTAAATATTTGTACCTAGTTTTCAGCCAAAGTCATTTGTTTTCAAAAATTCCAAAAACATTTGCAAAACAAAATTACTAAAAACATTGCAAAATCTTTTTTAAAAAATACAAAAAAATTGCATATGCATCATGTTTACAAAAATCCATAAAAAGTTCAAAATCTTTGAAATTGCATCACAAAAATATTTCATGCATTCTGCATAGCGTTTGCATAGCATTAGCATTTTTCGGATTGAGTTTGATAATTGAATAAGTCTAAGTAAAATTCAAAGATCGGAGCTTGGTTGGACCTTAAATCTACCTAATTAATAGGAACCTTATAGGAACTGGAATTGAGGTACTTCAGGTGTAGTTGACTTAATTTTTTGAGGATCACGAGACTTGGTTCAGTGGATTCTTGACAGTCTAAGTAGATTATTTCGGAGCATACGCACGACTCTTGTCGATAATAACCTAACTTGGACACGTGCACCTTTCACTTGGCTCAACTCAGTTGGAGTGGTGAGGGGGTTGGATTTGCCGGTATGAGACGCATACAAATGGAAATATTTGTCCTCCTCAAGGGAGGGAAGTGCACCCCAACCCGTCCGGTGATGATGAATTTTGAAGACAAGAGAGTGTGAGTTGCAATAAAGCTTCTAAAGAGGGATAGTCTACTGGCAAGAGAAAAACTCCTTTTGTAAATGTTGTTGTAAATAGTATTTCAAAAAAAGCAAAAAGCAAAAACCCCAAAATAGTGGACAGGCATGTATAAAAATAAAATGCATGTCGGAGTGTACATATTTGTATAGTCAATAAGCAAGCTTGAGCTTCAAAGTCAAATCATGTGAGCCTGCAGCTGGATGACTTGACTGCACTGGTCTTGCATCCTAGGATAGGTATCTACGCTGGCTACCGTCCATTCTTCTCTCTACCCCCTCCTCTTGAGGTGGTTAGAAGGCAATACCTCGCTCCTCGAGGAAGGAGTTATTGAATTGGGGAATCATTGGGTTGTCATACTCGAGAAGTCGGTTTCTTTGTCATTTCAGTTGGGAGATGATGAATCCATGTTTCATCATCTTTATTCTATCATTTTGGCCTAAAAACCCTAGTAAATGCGTGTAAATAGTCTTAATTTGGGCATTTTAGCATTCATGTGTAAATATTGTACAAAATGCGATTTTTAAAGCCAAAATTATAGAATAAAGAAAAGAAAAGAAAAAAATAAAATATTGTAAATATTTTATGACCCGAAACCTCGAGACCAAGGCATCTCGATGACTAGGTCAACAAGGAATAAAGTAGGGAGAGATAAGGGCCAAAATACAATAAAAATCGCCTTTTATTTTATTCATTCTTTATTCATTTTGGGACCTACTTTTGGTTTCACTTTTTATACCTCAAATAAAGAAACTTTGAACATGAAAGTTGTAGATAATTAAATATAGAAAATACAAAATTGATTTCACCTAAAAATAATATATAGAGAAAAAGTTATGATCTGAATAAGATTCCAGAATCCCAACTTCCCAGACATGTATCTCGCAAATAAAAACTCAAAATGCATCAAAATCACTTTAATTGTATATAATTTCTCATAAGCTATTTAATGAAGGTGGTTTCGTATTTTCGAAGTTACGGTTTGAAATATGAGTTTTGGACCCCTATTGTATACTTGAACAGATTAAAATATTCATTTTATTATTTATTCATTATATTTATAATTTTATAATTTTATAATTTCCTAAATAATATTTATAATACATATGCGCATTAAAACAGGAATAAAAATCTAAATAAAAGACAAAAATAAAATACTTGTGGATAATACCTAGGTATAATACCTATAAGTACACCTATATAATTACTATTCTTATTTTATTAAGTGTACAAAATATATCATAAAAATAAAATAAAAATATATTTAAGTGTATGAAAATACTTTATAAATATATAAAATAATAATACAAAATAAATAAATAAAATACATAAAATAACAATAAAATATTAAAATATATAGATGTATATACCTGTATATAACCTAAAAAGGAAACTTGTTATTTTATACCTCTAAAAAATAAATAAAAATCACGATAAAATAATTTATAAAATAACAAACTTTTTCATTTAATAATCGAAAATTAATAAAATCATTTACTAATTTAAAATGATTTTTTAAATATTTTTAGAGGTTTTTCGTGGTTGGTCCACGTGGACCAACCAGGTGAAGTCTGACAGTTGACCGCGGGTCAACTGTCTGACTCCCCCTCTAGGCTGTGTCAGACTTGCATTTTTGGTTGATTTCGCAGTTTTTTCGAGACGCGCCCTTTCACCATCTCATGATCGACCCTTCACAACTTTTCATCACCAGTAAACCAAGATACACGTCCAGATGAAATATTGGGCTTTGGATCACTGCTCCGCCTCGTACGTCTCGTTCTTGGAGCCATCCCGACCATTCTTTCAAAAACCCCCCTTCCTCCTCTTTTGGACTTTGAACCCTTCTTTGATTGTTCTTCCTCTCTTCTTGGCAAGCTCTGGACTGGACCTCGTGACAGGAGGTCCTCCAGCCCTCTTGAGGCGAGGCTAGGCAGTCGAGGCGGCGTTTCCACCACCTCCGTCGTCCTTCGATGTTGAGGTTTATCTCGTGGCTTTCCGGCCATCTTGAGGTGTTTTTGCTCCATCTTCCTATTTGTTTCGATTTCTGCATATGCTGCTTGTATTTTTCTTATCGATTTTAGCGTATGTTTTCGCCTCGTTCGTGCTCATTTGAGTTCGCCGGAGCCCCGCTCCGGTGAAACCTCTACCCGACATCCCTTCATCCATCACCAGTTCGCTTGAGCCCCCAGGACCCTTATTTTGTCATCTGAGTTTAATTTGCAGGGCCTGGAGGCTTAAGACCCCCATTTGGGGGTCGATTTTTGTTGAACACGAGGTACTTGGGGCCGCAACTCCTCCTCGACTCCTCGGTGGCCCACTGGCACTTCCTCCGCCATTTTTACGCCGTTGGTCGTTCGAGGGACTCTCCAGGAAGCGTGTGGAGATTTTTGCTGCAGGGTTGGAGGATTTGAGCACACGTCCTTGCCGATTGAAGATAGGAGGGACTGAGCTTCGGCCCTGTTCTTCCTGAGCAGCCCAGCGCCTTCCGATCCTCGGTGTTCTTCCTTCGCACCCAGCCACCTTCGGATCTCACAGCCCCGCACTGTCCGATCTTCATCGACCTTTTAATCTTGGCCATGGGGTGCGAACCGCTATCGGCACACAATAGAGCGACACGTGGCCTAAGTGATTCCTATCCATCGTCGGATCTGCTTAAGTCCCCCAGACTTTTGATAAATTACGTTCAAGTCCTTGCCTGGCATGTGGTTTACGCACGTGAGATTGGGCATTTTTGCATCTATAACCGTGACAATTTTGCTATTTACGATTAGGTCCAGAAACATTTTGCTGATGCTATAGTTTTGGCGTGAAAATTGTTCCTAGGCCCCTGTATGTTTGAGCATTTACGCTTATACCCTTGTCAGGCCTTGTGTTCTTTGTATGCTTTCCCTATTTAATCCATGCATCTCTAAATTCTTAAAAAATCCACGAAATTCATCATTAAGTATCATCATTAAGTTCATGTTGACTTGTAATTCCACGCCATATTTTTATTTTGCATTTTTACTGCATTTTAATATTTATAAAAATTCAAAAACGTGCATTTTTGCTATTGTTTGCATTAGAAAATCCATAAAAATTATAAAAATACCTAAAAAAATTCCCAAAAAATATATTTTGTTTCTTTTAGTGTCTTTACACTTCAATCCAAAAATCACTAAAAAATACAAAAGAAAAGTCCTAAAAATTATAAAACCCCAAAAATCTTCATAAAAATGTTAAAAATTCCAGAAAAATCCCAAAAATACAAACTCTGTTTCAAAATTTTCTTTGCTTTATTATTTAATTTAAAATTAATTTGGAGAATTTTTGTTAATGTTTGATATTTTATTTCTCCATTTTACTTTCAGCCTTTTAATTAGTTCACTGTTTTCTAGTATTTTCACCTTTAAAAATACCAAAAAAATTAGGAAAATCTATAAAAATCACAAAACATTAAAAAAATATTAAAAGCACAAAAATACTTTATTTCCTGTATTTTAAGTATTTTTCCCTATTTTATCTCTCTCTTATCTCTAGTGTGTATATATATCCCTTATATATATTATATCTTTCTTAAAAGAAAAATAAAATATAAAAAATATAAAATATAAAAATAAAATAAAATAATCAGTAAATTAAAAATCAAAATATAAAAGATAAAATCAAAAATTAAAATAAAAAATATAAAATTAAAAACCCACAAAAACATAGCATTTATAGACAAATTCATCACATTCACACTTTTTGAGCATTTTGCCCCGTTCTACCTGTCTGCTCCCTTTGTTCGACCTCTACACATACTTGCACCTATACACATCTTTGTTGTAGAGTTATAATAACTTTTAACTCCACATATTGCTTTTCATTGCTTGATTACTTGTTGTGGGTTAATTGTTGTTTGAATTTCAGATTTCGCGTGAGGTCAAATCAGCGACTGTTGATTCGCCTTGTGAATCGACACAACCTCTGCAAAATTCGGTTAAACAAATGGCGTCGTTGCCGGGGAGCAACAGCGCATAGTTTGGGTTTTTGCTTGTGCTTGTGATTGTTTGTCTATTATTGCGGTTTTATTTGTTTGCTTGTTATTTGATATATCTTGTTGAGTTGTCTAACCACCTCTTTTGTTGATTTCGTTCGAGGAACCGCGGATCGAGGGAGGCGCTCTACCCTAGGCGTCTGGGCACCCACGTAAAGCCGGTATCTGCCAGCCTAGCACCAAAGAGACAAAGAGTGAATTTTGAAGACCGAGCTCCACCTTTAGTTGTAGCATTTACTTCCTACATTTAGTTTTTGTAATTTTTGTGAGAGAGAGACTTTATTGTTGTAATAATACAGGTACTCGAACACTCGGACATTCGGGCTCAATTTCCAAGTGATTGTTCACTTGGGGGCTCATCGCGGCTTTTTCGTGTTTTCTTCGCATTTTTTCCCTTTGTTTCTCGGTTTTGTTTTCCTTATTTTGTGTGATTGAGCCCTTAGTTTTAGGATTGCTTGTGATAGATTAAGGCCAAACACTTAATACATTTGCCTGTGCCTATAGTGACGTTTGGACTTAGTCAAATTTAAACTGCTTCTCACTTAGTCTCTGAACCATCGTGTCGCGAGAGTCCTCCATACAGCGCGTGCAGGACCCACCTTGGTGGGCACCGAGGAGGCTCCAAGACCATACATTTCGGTTCTATTCTAAGCCATTAGCATCGGTTCTTCACGCTAATAGCAATTTCTGAACTTAGGGTGATTTCATCGGCTTGCATTTGCATATAGATAGGTTTCAATTCTGCTAAGCATCCTTGCATGTAGAGTGTTGGAGGCAAGGTGAGCATTTACGCTTTAGCATACATCATCGTTTTGCCGCTTGCATTGCTTTTCCATCTCTCTACCTCTGATTTTGAATCACCTAGGTGCTTAAAGGAATTGACTGTCCGATAGGCTCGTGCATTTCTCACTAAAAATCCAAAAAAAAATGATAACAAATAAAATTGGGACTGCTAATATTACTTGACCCTAAAATCAACCAAAAATAAAAATTCCCTTGGAGCGAGTAATCCCCTCATTGTCTTCACTTTTACTTGCTCGCGCACACACTAAGTATTAGTGCCAAAATCTCATTTCAGTCCCTTAAGTGTTTGTGCAACTTTTGACTTCTCACCTAACTCTAAAACAGACAAGATATAAAGACCGCATTTCACGGTCTCTACCGAGTTGAGTAGGTGAATTGAGGGTTTGTATTTGTGTGAGTTTTGCTTGTGTTTGCTTGTGTGCATTCTAGATCGCTTCTGCGCATTTGCGCCTTCGTCTTCACTCTCTTGACTTGACCTTCGTGTTCTCCCGACTATCATCTCCTTTTGTTTCGAGATGGACCCCTGGAGCATCTTTTATCCGGACATTGCGGATCCCTCGTTCACTCCAGCTGGTCCACCTCCTTCTTTTCAGGAGGACTTTACTTCTGACTTTTTTACATATCCGCCTCAGCCGTAGTATCAGGACTCAGACTTCTACCCACATCCACCATCACCTCCGTATTAACCACCTTCGCATCCACCCGAGACTGAGCTGTTGGAGTCACCTTTCATGGAGGCCACCCTTGAGCACTTGACTTAGATGATGGATCATATGAGACAGAGGATTGACCACCTCACTAGCACAAATAAGAGCGACAATGATATTCCACCATTTGATGATTTGGGTTCACTCGAGGATTTCCATGAGAGCTTGCAATCGCCCAAAATACATAAAAATGAGAAAATTTTAAAAACCCAAAAAGAGTTCGGGAGACCTTTGGTTGATTCAGACTGTGAGGAGAGGGAACCTTTGTCAGATCCTTTAACCACACATCCATGCACATCCTGTCCCATCTTTGACCCCGAAGATGCCGCTGTACAGACTGCTCTTGGCAGGCCTCGTGTATATGCTGATTCCGACTTCCTCCCTTGTACGGAGGAAGTCCAAAAATTCAACAAAATATTGATTGAACCCGAAGTGGTGGCCACTATTCATGAGATCATCCGTGCCCCACTTCAACAGGCCATGACTGATTTATCGGCTCCTCTTCCCAAGAAGATAAAGCGGAGGAGCAGATCTGAGCGTCATATCTTGACCATGGCCACTGCCCACGCCATCACACACTGTCCCATTCCTAGGAAAAAGAACGCCGCCACACCTTTCATTAGCTGCACCATCTCTGACTTCACATGTGATCACACTCTCCTCGACGGCGGTGCTTCGATTAGCATATTACCCTTCTCGTTGGTACAGTCTCTTCACTTAGGGCCTCTCAAGAAAACCAGGATGATCGTTCAGTTTGTTGATGGATCTATCAAGAGGCCGAAGGGTATCCTTGAAAACGCCATCATATCGATTCAGGGACAAGCTACCATGTTGACTTTGTCGTGTTGCCCATGGAGACCTCCACAGGGGAGCACTCTCCAATCATCCTGGGATGACCATTCCTCGCCTCCGCGAGGGTCATTATTGATTACGGATCAGGAGAGATTTGCTTCCGTCCTGCTGACGAAAGGGAAGTGTTGATCACCACACAGACCGCTGACCAGAGACCTGCACCTGATGCACCTTCACTTATCTTCTCAAAAAAAATGACCGATGATGAGACCTGAGAATTCCTCTCCAAGGAGGAAGCCTCGGAAAGCATAGACCTTGGAGTTTCTGCTTCTTGTGATTGGCGATGTGTTGATGACATCCGCGGGATTTACACGATTGATACCATTGAGCGGAGGGCAGATCCTGAGACTAGACAGGACGGACATGACTCGACTACTTTCACCGATGGGTCCATTCCTGTTCACTTAGATACTAATGAGACGAAGGTCGAATTTGATTTAGTTGCTTTTATTCGGGAATTCGGGCCTTTTGATGAGAAAGATGATCCAGTTGAGATTATTGAGGATGAACAGAGTTCTACTACTTCCACTGATGAGTTCGTTCCTTTTGGTTTTGACATGGATGAGACCTCGCAGGACGACTCTGATTACACTTCTTCCAATGATGATGAGTTCGTCCCATTCCACTTTGATATCAACGAGACCCCCAAGGTCGGACCTAGTCGTACTTCTTTCATTGATCCGTCTGTGCCTTCACACCCTAAGGCCACTGAGGACCTTCACCTTGTCGACCCTGATCAGTTAGTGTCATCTGAGGACCCCGATGTCGACCTGCACCATACCAGATCTATTCCTCAGCGGTCCCGCAAGAAGGTTTTCTTTCAACCTTCTTGACCCTCTGTACATCCATCCTGTTGTACATTCGTGTTGTTCACCTCTGTCCATCTACCGTATTGCTCGCCCACCCATCCTCGTGTTTGCCTTGCTTAGGACGTACTTTGTCCTAAGTATAGGGGGTGGACGAGCCGAGTGATCATTCGTCGTTCCGTTTCATTATTCCTGTTGTTGCCTATACTTAGGGCTTCTTTTACCCTAAGTATAGGGGAGTAATGCGTACATCCTTCTCTATCTTCTTCCATCTGTAGATATCATTTCTTCTTTTCTTCTTTTCCTCTTCTATCTTCCCTATCTATCGAAAAGGTGTCACCCCTTTTTGTCAGTCTTCTATACTTAGGACGTACTTTGTCCTAAGTATAGGGGGGTGTGCACCCCGAGTTGATTCTATTCTTTGATCCTCTCCACTGTCTCCTCTTCTTGTCTATACTTAGGGATATCGTACTCTAAGTATAGGGGGAGACAGTCTGAGTATGATCTGTTCATTCCCACCCTTGACCCTCCCTGCTTTGTGTACAGTCTGCTACACTTAGGATTATTTGATCCTAAGTATAGGGGGGACGGTCAAATTCTCAATTCGTTCATTCATCATCTATTTATTTATTCTTAGACTTTTCTATACTCAGTACAAGTTATGTCTTCTCTTTTCTCTCTGATCTATGAGACATAGCTCAAGCTAAGTATAGGGGGTCATATATACTGCGTATATACTTTAGCCATAACTCATACTTTCGTATTTGTCTTAATAATTATGGCTAATTAATACAATTAAATTCATGAAAATCATTACTAAAAAGATGTGATTATTCCTCAAAATACCTTTTGTACTTACTGATTAATAAATCAGGTGAAAATGTTTTTTGCAAAATGTTTGAAAAATACTTTGAAAATCTTTGTGAAAAATCTTTTGAAAACTATTTGGAAAACATTTTGTTACATGTTTTCAACCTTTGTAAAAATATTTTGATTATAAAATTTATTTTCTTTATGTGAAAGTTTGAAAAATGATTTGCAAATGGTTTGAAAAATGGTTGCAAAAATATGTGAAAAATCTATGTACTGTTTGGAAAACCTTTGCAAAATGATTTTCAAATGTGTGTACATGATTGTAAAAACTGTTTGTAAAAATTATTTTGGACTATAGTTTTCAAAATTGTTTTAAAACCTTTGTCAAATAAGTTTGAGGAATACTGACATCTCACCTAAAATTATTTATATATATACCTCTAAAATCGATCACTTACCCTTTGTAAATTCTTAAAATCTACTGCTTGTAAATAAAAGATGCATCCCCGTGTAAATATTTGTACCTAGTTTTTGGCCAAAACCTTCTGTTTTCAAAAATCCCAAAAACATTTGCAAAATTAAAAAAACATTTGAAAAACCTTTTTCAAAAATCTAAAAAATGCATATGCATCATCTTTTCCAAAACCCATAAAAAGTTCAAAATCTTTGAAAATTGCATCACAAAAATATTTTCTGCATAGCATTTGCATAGCATGAGCATTTTTCAGATTGAGTTTGATAGTTGAACGAGTTTAAGTAAAATCCGAAGATTGGAGCTTGGTTGGACATTAAAATTTTCCTAATTAGGGAACCTTATAGAAGCTGGAATTGAGGAACTTCAGGTCCAGTTGACTTAATTCTTTGAGGATCACGGGACTTGGTTCAATGGATTCTTGACTGCCTAAGTAGAGTATTTCGGAGCACACGCACGACTCTTGTTGATAATGACCTAACTTGGACACCTGCACCTTTCACTTGGCTCAACTCAGTTGGAGTGGTGAGGGGGTTGGATATGTCGGTATGAGACGCACACAGGTGGAAACACTTGTCCTCCTCTAGGGAGGGAAGTGCACCCCAACCCGTCCAGTGATGATGAGTTTCAAGGATAGGAGATCGTGGGTTGCAATAATGCTTCAAAAGAGGGATAGTCTACTGGCTCAAGAGGAAAAACTCCCCATGTAAATGTTGTTGTATATAGTATTTAAAAAAATGCAAAAGCAAAAACTCCAAAAAAGTGGGCAGGGCTGTACAAAAATAAAAATACCTGCCGGAGTGTACATATGTGTATAGTCAAATAAGCAAGCTTGATCTTCAAAGTCAAATCATGTGAGCCTGCAGTTGGATGACTTGACTGCACTAGTCTTGCATCCTAGGATAGGTAGATACACTGGCTACCGTCCATTCTTCTCTTCACCCCCTCCTCTTGGGTTGGTTGCCACTTGAACTTAGAAGGGAATACCCTGCTCCTAGAGGAATGAGTTGTTGGATTGGGGAATCATTGGGTTGTCACATTGGAGAAGTCAGTCTCTTTGTCATTTCAGTTGGGGAGAGCCACTATCACTTACACTTTACGAGTCAGATTCATAGTCATAAGGGTTTGCGTATGAGTTGAAATATTTCTGATCTGGCTATTGAGGAGACTTGAGCAGAGTTTTGGGATTCTCAAAGGTTGTTGGATTTCAAATCCGGTTCTCATTAAGGTTCCGCCCGTACTTAAATTCCAAAAGTCCGACTTAAGCTCCAAACTTTGATTTTGTGAAGACAAGTTTGATTGTTAAACTTAATCCAATTTTCTTCTTTTTCTTTTCTTTGTTTTTCTTATTCTGCACTTATTGCATAAGTTTGCTAGGGACTAGCAAAGGCAAGTATAGGGGGATGATGAATCCATGTTTCATCATCTTTATTCTATCATTTTGGCCTTAAAAACCCTAGTAAATGTGTGTAAATAGGCTTAATTTAGGTATTTTAGCATTCATGCATCATTGCGTAAATATTGTACAAAATACCGTTTTTAAAGCCAAAATTATAGAATAAAGAAAAGAAAAAAAAGAATAAAATACTGTAAATATTTTATGACCTGAAACCCTGAGACCTAGGCATCTCGATGACTAGGTCGACAAGGAATAAAGTAGGGAGAGATAAGGGTCAAAATACAATAAAAATCCTCTTTTATTTTAGTCATTCTTTATTCATTTTGGGACCTATTTTTGGTTCCACTTTTTATACCTCAAATAAAGAAACTTTGAACATAAAATGTGTAGATAATTATATAGAAAAATACAAAATTGATTTCACCTAAAAATAATGTACAGATAAAAAGTTATGATCTGAATAAGATTCCAAAATCCCAACTTCCCAGACCTGTATCTCGCAAATAAAAACTCGAAATGCGTAAAAATCACTTTAATTATATATAATTTCTCATAAGATATTTAATGAAGTGGTTTCGTATTTTTCGGAGTTACGGTTTGAAAGTTGAGTTTTGGACCCCTATTGTATACTTGAACATATTAAAATATTCATTTTATTATTTATTCATTATTTTTATAATTTTATATTTTTATAATTTTGTAAATAATATTTATAATACATATGTACATTAAAACAAGAATAAAAACCTAAATAAAAGACAAAAATAAAATACTTGTAGATAATACCTAGGTATAATACCTATAAGTACACTTATACAATTAATATTCCTATTTTATTAAGTGTACAAAATATATCAGAAAAATAAAATAAAAATATATTTAAGTGTATGAAAATACTTTATAAATATATAAAATAATAATACAAAATAAATAAATAAAATACATAAAATAAAAATAAAATATTAAAATATATAGATGTATATACCTGTATATAACCTAAAAAGGGAACTTGTTATATTATACCTCTAAAAAATAAATAAAAATAACAATTATAAAATAACAAACATTTTTCATTTAATAATCGAAAATTAATAAAATCATTTACTAATTTAAAATGATTTTTAAAATATTTTTCAGATGTTTTTCCTGGTTGGTCCACGTGGACCAACCAGGTGAAGTCTGAGAGTTGACCGCAGGTCAACTGTCTGACTCCCCCTCTGGGTTGTGTCAGACTTGCTTTTTTGGCTGATTTCGCAGTTTTTTCGAGGCGCACCCTTTCACCATCTCATGATCGACCCTTCACGACTTTTCATCACCAGTAAACCAAGATACACGCCCAGATGAAATATTGGGCTTTGGATCACTGCTCCGCCCCGTGCGCCTCGTTCTTGGAGTCGCCTCGACCATTCTTTCAAAAACCCCCCTTTCTCCATTTTTGGACTTTGAACCCTTCTTTGACCGTTCTTCCTCTCTTCTTGGCGAGCTCTGGACTGGACCTCGTGACAGGAGGTCCTCCAGCCCTCTTGAGGCGAGGCTAGGCGGTCGAGGCGGCGCTTCCACCACCTCCGTCGTCCTTCGGTGTTGAGGTTTATCTCGTGGCTTTCCGGCCATCTTGAGGTGTTTTTGCTCCATCTTCCTATTAGTTTCGATTTCTGCATATGTCACTTGTATTTTCTTATCGATTTTAGCACATGTTTTCGCCTCGCTCGTGCTCATTTGAGTTCGCCGGAGCCCTGCTCCGGTGAAACCTTTGCCCGACATCCCTTCATCCATCACCAGTTCGCCTGAGCCTCCAGGACCCTTATTTTGTCGTCTGAGTTTAATTTACAGGGCTTGGAGGCTTAAGACCCCCATTTGGGGGCAGATTTTTGTTGAACACGAGGTACCTGGGGCTGCAACTCCTCCTCGACTCCTCGGTGGCCCACCGGTGCTTCCTCTGCCATTTTGACGCCGCTGGTCGTTCGAGGGACTCTTCAGGAAGCGTGTGGAGATTTTTGCTGCAAGGTTGGAGGACTGGAGTGCACGCCCTTGCCGATTGACGCTCGGAGGGACCGAGCTTTGGCCCTGTTCTTCCTGAGCAGTCCAGCGTTGTCCGATCTCCGGTGTTCTTCCTACGCACCCAGCCACCATCGGATCTCGCAAACCCACACCGTCCGATCTTCATCGACCTTTTAATCTTGGTTGTGGGGTGCGAACCGTTATCGGCATGCAGTAGAACGACACGTGGCCTAAGTGATTCCTATCTGTCGTCGGATCTGCTTAAGTCCCCCAGACTTTTGATAAATTGTGTTCAAGTCCTTGCCTGGCACGTGGTTTACGCACGTGAGATTGGGCATTTTTGCATCTATAACCGTGCCAATTTTGCTATTTACGATTAGGTCCAGAAACATTTTGCTGACGCTATAGTTTTGGCGTGAAAATTGTGCCTAGGCCCCTGCATGTTTCCGTATTTACTCTTATACCCTTGTCAGGCCTTATGAGATTTGTATGCTTTCCCTATTTAATCCATGCATCTCTAAATTCTTAAAAAATCCACAAAAATCATCATTAAGTTCATGTTGACTTGTGATTCCACGCCATATTTTTATTTTGCATTTTTATTGCATTTTAATATTTATAAAAATTTAAAAACATGCATTTTTGCTACTGTTTGCATTAGAAAATCCATAAAAATTATAAAAACACCTCAGAAAATTCCCAAAAAAATATATTTCGCCTTTTAGTGTCTTTAAACTTCAATCCAAAAATCACTAAAAAATACAAAAGAAAGCTCTTAAAAATTATAAAACCCCAAAAATCTTCATAAATTATTAAAAATTTCAGAATAATCCTAAAAATACAAACTCTGTTTCAGAATTTTCTTTGCTTTATTATCTTTAATTTAAAATTAATTTGGAGAATTTTTGTTACTGTTTGGTATTTTATTTCTACATTTTAGTTTCATTCTTTTAATTAGTTCACTGTTTTCTAGTATTTTCACCTTTAAAAATACCAAAAAAATTAGGAAAAAACTATAAAAATCACAAAAACATTAGAAAAATATTAAAATCACAAAAATACTTTATTTCCTGTATTTTAAGTATTTTTCCCTATTTTTATCTCTCTCTTATCTCTAGTGTATATATATCCCTTATATATTATATCTTTATTAAAAGAAAAAGAAAATATGAAAATATAAAATATAAAAAGAAAATACAAAATCAGTAAATTAAAAATCAAAATATAAAAAGATAAAATAAAAAATTAAATAAAAAAATACAAAATTAGAAACCCATAAAAACATAGCATTTATAGACAAATTCATCACATTCACACTTTTGAGCATTTTGCCCCGTTCTACCTGTCTGCTCCATGTGTTCGACCTCTACACATACTTGCACCCATACACATCTTTGTTGTAGAGTTATAATAAATTTTAACTCCACATACTGCTTTTCATTGCTTGATTACTTGTTGTGGGTTAATTGTTGTTTGAATTTCAGATTTTGCGTTTGGTCAAATCAGCGACTGTTGATTCGCCTTGTGAATCGGCACAACCTCTGCAAAATTCGGTTAAACAGGAGAGTCACCATCACTTACACTGTACGAATCAGATTCATAGTCATATGGGTTTGCGTATGAGTTGAAATATTCTGACCTGGCTATTAAGGCGACTTGAGCAGAGTTTTGGGATTCTCGAAGGTTGTTGGATTTCAAATCCGATTCCCATTAAGGTTCTGCCCACATAATATTCCAAAGATCCGACTTAAGCCCAAACTTTGATTTTGTGAAGACAAGTTTGATGATTAAATTTAATCCATCTTTCTTCTTTTTCTTTAATTTGTTTTTCTTTTCTGCATTTATTGCATAAGTGTTTGCTAGGGACAAGTAAAGGCAAGTACAGAGGGGATGATGAATCTCCATTTCATCATCTTTATTCTCATTTTGGCCTTAAAAACCATAATTCTTGCATTTTATCAATCATGCATCATGGTGTAAATAGTGTATAAAATACGGTTTTAAAGCCAAAATTATAGAATAAAGAAATGAAAAGAAAAGGAATAAAATATTGAAAATATTTTATGACCTGAAATCCCGAGACCTAGGCATCTCGATGAATAGGTTGACAAGGAATAGGTTGACAAGTAAGGGGAGATAAGGGCCTAAATCCAATAAAAATCCCTTTTATTTAATTCACTCTTATTCATTTTTTGGACCTATTTTTATTTCTACTTTTTTTACTTTGAATAAAGAAACTACAAACATGAAAGTAGTAGATAATAAAATATAGAAAAATACCAAATTGATTTCACACAAAAATAATATACAGTGTACAAATCTAGCCTACATAAGTTTCCAAAATCCCAACTTCCATACCCATATCTCTCAAATAAAAACTCAAAATATATCAAAATCACCTTTAATTATATATAACTTTTAATAAACTGTTTAGTAAAGGTGGTTTCATATTTTTGGAGTTACGATTTGAAAGTTAGTTTAGGACCTATATTGTATGCTTGTACCGATTAAAATTTTCATTTTATTTATTATTCATTATTTTTATATTTTATATTTTTATAATTTTGTAAATATTACTTATAATATATGTACATATTAAAATTGTAATAAAAACATCATGAAAAATAGAAATAAAAATACTTGTATAAATACATAGATGAATTACCAATAAGTATACCCATCTAGATAATACAACTATTATTTAATTATCTATAATACTTCAGAAAAATAAAATAAAAATAATTATTAGTTTATAAAAATAAGTTATAAATATAAAAATAATAAACCTAATTAATAAAATAAAAAATACAAAATAAAAAAAAGATTAAAATACATAGATAAATATACCTATATATAGCCCTAAAAAAGTAACTTGTAATTTTTGAAGCTCTAAAAAATAAATAAAAATCATCACAAAATACTTCAGAAAATAAGAAATATTTTTTTCTTTTTATAACTTAAAATTAATAAAATTGTTTATTATTTTTACCAGAATTGAACTGGTGACACGAGGATTTCCAGTCCTCTGCTCTGCCAACTGAGCTATCCCGACTCGACAACTTTTCCCATATTATCTTACTAAAAGACCGATGTTTATGTCGGGGATGAAAATCTCAGATTTTACTAATCTTTTTCCAAGATTTTTCCTGGTTGGTCCCACCTCCTACATTTTGTCATAACTATGTTTGGCTTCTTCTTCGCGGATTTTTCTAGGTCGATTCTTTCACCTAATGGCATTGATCTCTTCTGCACTTTTTCTCCTCGTTGCTCGAGGATACACGTCTATATCTTTCTTTGGGGATTGGACCTTCGATTCGTGAGGTTTTTCTCGACCTTTGAGCCGCCCCATTCTTGTACACAATCGGCCCCTGATCTTCCTTTCGAGTTTTGAACCCTTTCTTTGACCAAACCTTGGCCCATTCTCGTGCCCCGGATCGACTCCCGTGACAGAGGAGTCTCCAGGTTCCTCGATCGTGATCCGACGAGGCCCTGAAGGCCAGTTTCTCCATCTCTGGACATCCTTGGCCGTAAGGTCCTATCTCACGGTCCAGCACCGTTTGAGGTCAAAATTTCTTTAGTTTTTGTGCATTTTTAGCATAACCGTAATTATAAGATCCCTCTCGCACTATGTTCTTTGCGTTTTAATCGCTTTATCATCTTGTCCATCACTCGCCGGAGATCGCTCCGGCGAACTTCGCTTTTCGCCCCATCGCCATTCCCACCTTCTTCTCCCATCTGGAGGGTCAAGGCATTTTGCCCTCGACCCTCGTAATGCTTTCTGCAGGTATCTGGAGCAGAAGTTACGCATGGAGGTGATTTTTCCCTTCATCGGAGCAGCCTGGACCTCGTTCTCGACCTCGCCGTCGTGGAAGAGCTCCGGGGAGTGCCGGGGAATTTTAACGCCACCAGATTTTAGAAGACACCTGTAGGAGCATTACCAACCTTTTTGGAGCTTCATTTCGCGTCGGAGGCGACTGGAGTGGCCGGAGGAAGCTAGCTTCGGCTAGCCTTCCTCCTAGTTCTTCCACTGCCCCTCGATGTCATTGGATCTGGTTGGATCTCCTACATAAACTTTCCTTTTCCCTTACATTATTTGTGTAATATTTGCACTCAAGACCTCGATATTTATCGCATTTGCATATTGGATCTTGCCAACAAGGCTCACATGTTTAGGCATGTGAGCTTGGCTATTTTGCGGCCAGGCCCTTGCATTTTATATATTTCTATAAGTCCATAAAGTATTTGGCTCAGTTATAATTTTTTGGAAAAAATTACCAAATAGCCCCTGTATTTTTTATAATTATGAACAGGTCCCTGTCAGGCTCACATGTCTGTACACGTGAGCTTTGGCATTTTGTAGGCAAGGGCCTCGAGCTTTGTTAACTTAGGATTGGTCCTGCAATTTTAAAATTGTGTTATATATTTTTGGTGAATTTGTAGTTTGGCCTCTGCTCTTTCATCTATTTATATTAATACCCTACCAGTATTTCATTTTCTCTTTGTTGTACCTATTTTTTTCATGCATATAAATAGATCAAAAAATCCCCAAACATAGACATAGTTTCCTGGAGCACTGTACTTTTAAGCACATATTTTTATTTTGTATTTTGAGTCTTTTTATTATTTATAAAAAATCGAAAAGTGTCATTTTCATCCCTCTTTTCAAAAGAAAATACCTAAATAATTATAAAACCTTTTTAAAAAATTCTAAAAAATACATTTTGTATTTATTTAAGTATTTTACAACTTTAGACCAATCACTAAAAAATTATAGAAGAAAACTCAGAAAAATTAAAAAAACTCCTAAACCCCTTATAAAAATATAAAAAATTCTTAAAAAATCCAAAATTTGTATTTTTTTGTTGCATATTTCTCTCTATATTATTATATTTATATTAAAACAAATTTGGAGAATTTTTAACTCTATTTCATATTTTTTATCTCCAATTTGATTTTGGGTATTTATTTTAAACCCTATTTTGATATTTCTGGACTTTAAAAATACCAAAAAATAGAAAAAATATAGAAAAATCACAAAAACATCAGAAAAATTAAAAAAATGCACAAAAACACTTGGTTTTCTGTATTTTGACTATTTTTACCTATATATATTATCTCTCTTTTACCTATATTGTATATATCTTATATATAGCTTTATATATATATATATATATATATTAAAAGAAAAATAAAATATAAAATATAAAATATAAAAAGAAAATAAAAAATCAGAAAATTAAAAATAAAATTAAAAAAATAAAATTAAAAACCCACAAAAAATTGCACATCTTTGGACGAATACTTCACAATCAGTTTTTGCATTTTTGGCCCTGATCTACCTGCTTGTTCCCTGTGTTCGACACTCTACACATACTTGCACACTATACACATCTTTGTTGTAGAGTTATAATAAATTTTAACTCCGCATAATTACTTTCATTGTTTGATTTATCTGTTGTGGGTTAATTGTTGTTTTAATCCAGATTTCGTATGATCGATTCAACGACTGTGTTCCCGCCTTGTGTGGAACACAAGATCGCTAGATTTTCGGGTTATACACCTGCTCTATTTCCAGTTGTGCAAGTAGGCCTGTCACAGACTTAATGTTGTCATTCATCCTCAGAGATGTGGCAATCATGTTGAATGACGGTGGAAGACTTCCTAGTATGGTTGCGATCTGCATCCTCTCTGGAATTGTACAATCAGCAGCCGCTAGATCCTTTGCCATCACGATCATCTTGTTCACGTGCTCGAGGATGCTTTCAAACTCCTTCATTCTACATGAGTTGTACTTGTGTAGAAGAAGCTGAACGTCCACTTCCGACTTGGAGTGATATTTCTCCTTAACCACGGTCCATAGCTCGTAAGTTGATTCGCATGTCTCAAAAACCCAAATCATGCTCAAATCCATGTGGGTCAGCATGAAGCTCTTAACCCAATTATCTGTTTTCTCCCACTGTTCATGGGACCTAATTTCCTCTATAGTTGGATTTTCAGATAAGGTTGGGTTGAGTTTGTCTATGATGGAGTGCATGTTATCGTACAACATGCCATAGTAGATCTTTTTACTCCATAACTCATAATTAGTACCGTTAATGTACTCAATTTTTCTCACCTCAATGGCAACAGTCTTGCATGTCATTTTGATTTTGGATCAAATAAAATAAATATAGAAGTTGTATGAGATTGTGTAATATTGTGGGAATAAGCAAGTAATTTAAAAAAAAGAGAGAATTATAACCTCTTCCCTATTTTTTAATCAATCAATCTTTCTCATTTCTAATTAATCTTCTTAGCCTGATTCAGTATATACAAAAGATTAGTTTTTAAAGATAAAAAAAGTCATCGGGATATCTTAATCTAATCTAAGAGTATCTTAATTTAAAAAAAACACTGAGTTGAGAACAAAAAAAAAGTAGAACACATGGCAGAAGAATATTTAATTAGATCAGCAAAACAACACACACACAAAAAGGAATAAATCTTGTTTTTAATTTGAATGGAATATGAGTGTGGTTCTACAATTTTTTTAAAAAAAAGGTAAAGATTACACTGATTTTTTATAAAAAAAAAAGGTTTTGTTCATCAATATTGGAAAAAAATTACAAAAGAAAAGTTTATTCAGATTTTAAACCAGCAAGTCCATATCAAAAGAACACCAATCATAAAAAATATAAACGGACAGTGACGAATTTGATTAATGGTATAACAATTAAAAAATTAATCACTACAAGAAATTGGTGGAGCAAAAAAAGGCAAAACACAAATATCCAATTCTAAAGAAACGTAACTTTCAATGGATTAAAAAAATGGGACCAACCAGAGAGAAAAAAACGGAACAATCGTGCTACGGTTTTGAAAAAAAGCAACTGCAAAAGGTTACTATGAACCGGAGAGAAGGATGCTCTTTGGTGTAGGCGGCGGCCGCTTGAGCTTGGCAAGAATTGGTGTTGATGAAGATGACGATCAGGGGCAGATCGTCGACGTTGGCTCTGACACTAGATGCAGGTCGTCGATATACGCATTGGTTGATGTAGTTCATCGAGGTATGCCTTGCTCCTTGCGTTGAGAGAGAACGAGAGGGGGAAGATGGTGGAGAACAGAGAGAGGGATGGAAGAGGCGGCTCCCGTACTTGAGATGTTGCTTGATGGCTTCTCCTCCTGTCGGGAGGTATATTTATAAGGTGCAAGCCCCTCGACTCGTCCGGCCCCATCTTCCCCATGCCCGCACAATGTAGCACCGTCAAATCCAATCATCCTGCAACCGTCGGCCGCGAAATAACCCGGGTACGGTTGTTGACCACTAAAGATCATTTACCGGGTTCATTCAAACAAACAGTGTTTGTATCTCCATGAAATCGCTTTATAATTCATCATTAACTCCAATGGCATGATTCAATCTAGCCTCCTCACGCAAAGGTAGAAGAAACACATAGTAAAGAAATATGAATCTAAGGATGAAAAACGGATCGAATACGGATTAGATATATGTTTATTTTCATATCCGTGTTCGCTTCATCTCTATAAAATACGAATACGGATATGATTCGTATATGCATTAAAGAAACTATATCCATAAAAATATGGATACGAATTCGAATCAGATATTTATCGAATCCGAATACGGATTGAATAAAAAGCATATCCGAATACAGGTCGAATAAAGAGCCAATCCAAATATGAATCGAAAAAAAGTGAATACAAATATGAATCCAATAAACATAAAATCCGAATACATATCGAATAAAGACCACGAATACAAATTGAATTTTTTTTTATCAAAGTTCATAATGATTTTAAAAAAATAGCAATGAACTATAACTAAGTTGCATTATAATAAAAAAAAGGCAAGGTGACATTCTTTATCAGAAGCGAAAAGAAGGATAGGACTTCATAACTTTTATTCTTGTCCATCCCCAAATAAATTGAAGTTTATTAATATCATTAATATATTATATTATATAATATATAATAATAATATAGCAGCATGAGTTGTGGCTTATATTACATTAACTAATATATAAAACAATATTAAATGTTGTATTCAGATATCTAGATCAAGATATTCAAGTCATTGTCATATCCATATTCAAAGAAATTTTACAACCTATATCCATATTCGATCCGTATTTTATTAATATTCAGATACGGATATCCATATTCGATAGTTTTTCGACTCCGTATCAGTTTTCATCCTTAAGTACCATACCACATACATGAGAAAGTATATCAAGAATATCCAATTCCACAAATAACAACAATAGTCAAAATAATCGGACTTAAATCATTAAGGAATAACAGAGGTGATATGGACTATATAGCACATATTCCACGATTCATGATGATGTGTGCGGAATTCAGGGGGTCAGTAATGCTGCATCAATGTTTTTTTCTCATTATTCCAATCATGTATAAAAAAGCTGCTGCAATGAGGTAATAGATGTGTGACTATCACAAAACGGAGCAATATCGATTGCAACTATCGCAGAATCACGAATGTTAGAAACAGTGAGAGGATAGTGAGAGGCGGCAAGGGTCTCAATGGTGGTGATGGCGAGAGGAAGAGGTAAGGAAAGAGGAGATGAGGGAAGTAGGGGAGTAAGGGTTTTGATGACCCGAGTCTCAACTCCTGATCCCGCCGATGGAAGTGGTCTTCTCATCCTTCCAAGAGAAAGAGACGTCTCGCCTCCACACTCGGGTTTTTGATGGGGCTCCCCTTGCAATGATGTGGTGGTGAACCTCTATACCCATCCTACTTGAAATTGCTTTAAGAGATAACTAAACAAAGAAACACTCGTACAAAATAGGATGCAGAACAGTGGCATTGAAATTTCCCAAATATCTCCTTCTGAAGATTTAATTACTGAAACTTTCCATCAAAATCCCCAAACAGCTCAATAAAACAAAGGGGGTAAAAAAAATGAAGACAGGCATCTAGCAAGAACTATCACAAATGACAAAACAAATGTTCAACATAAAAACTCAAGGAGATAGTCGCACTCTTCAAGCAAAGAAGCTTTGCTGGCAACACTTTAAAGGTACAACACATCAGAAGTCACCGTTCACTCAAAGGCTTCATCGTCATCATCTGGAAGAGGTTGAGCAGCTGCAGCAGCAATCTCGGCCTCGTACCTGCAGTACAAGAACCATGTAAGCAAACAAATATACAGATAAAATAGAAACAAGTTTGGCTATAATGACATACTGTTGCTGAGCCACAAGGTCAATTTGAACTTCTGGCGGTGCCAATGCAGGAGATTCAACAAAATGAAGATTTGGATCACTGCACCATTTGATATTTATGATCCATTCAGCTAGTACCATCAAATATGTATTCTTAAGGTAAAATAAAAGGCAGTTACCCTGCAAGCTTTCTCGCGAGATAAAGGAAAGGCTTCTCAAAATTGTAATTGCTTTTAGCAGAAATCTCATAATATTGGAGATTCTTTTTCCTGTGAAACGTTACCATCTTGGCTTTCACCTGCCTGTTCTTGACATCAACCTTGTTGCCACAAAGAACAATAGGAATGTTCTCACAAACACTGGAAACAATGACAGCAAAGCATAAATAACATTCATTTGTCTATCAGTGAAAAGTATTGCAGCAAGAATCCTGTGATAATTACCGGCATAGATCTCTGTGCCATGTTGGAACATTTTTGTAAGTAAGACGAGCAGTGACATCAAACATAATGATTGCACATTGTCCATGAATGCTGCATATTTCATTTAGAATGACAGCAAGGGTTAGTTTCAACTCCATTTTCCAGAAAATGAAAATTCCCATGGTATCTACAATAATATGCATAAATGGGTCGAGAAGAAGATTTAGTTCTTACAACAAAGCTTTTTCCCACAATTAAGTAGGGGTTGTCTACATGGATTTTTTGGCTCCGTTCAGATCTATTTTAGGTCATTCTTGGGCTTAAATCCAATGAGAAGATTTAGTTCTTGTGAAGAAATAATATGATATGTACACAAAAATACATATCCATGTCTTTTCAATAAATCACAGGGGAAGGTGAACTGATAATGAAGACAAACCTCATTCTCAAATTAAAAGAACCTAAAGCATTAAGTTTAAAAGTAAAAACTCAGAATGCATTTAAAGACTGATTAGTTTTCATTATATCGTAATGATATTAAAAAAGAGTGATTCTAAACAACCATTTTTTTGTGCACAGAGTGGTCAAATAAGCTTTCTTAAACAATCCAGCACTCAAGCTACCTCATCTTATCAAGGGTCCCGTTTTTAGAGCCACTATAGAGACTGATGTATCATCATGGCTAGGAGTGCAAACATATTGAATAACACCAAATTCGCCTCAATGCAATTCATTTTCTTAAAAAAATGTATTCAACACAATTCAAATAAAAATCACTAATAATAATCAAGTCTGATTCATTTAGATTTTTGAGCAAACTATTTGATTTCTTAAATTTTTAGATATTCAATTTCAAATTATTTTCCATCAAATTTAAAATATTGTAATAATACTCTAGAGTATGTAAAATATATTTAAATAAAGATCACTACAACATTTTATCTTACAAAACATTTTTTTACCAAAAAAGATGCACCTAGCTCATATACATGGATCATCTTATTTTGACTATGTTTTATTATATCTAAAAAGAGAACCATTGAATCATGTGAACTTGTTCGGCAGATATTTAAAAAAAGAAAGGAAATTTAAACTCAAATAAGTACTAAGAGTTAAAAAAATGGATCTAGCTTATATACATATGTCCTCCTATTTTGACTGATTTTTAGCTTATCAGCATCTGTCCTCCTATTTTGACTGATTTTTATTATATATGATATCGGAAAAGAGAACCACAACTCTAAAACTTGTTCAAGAGTTATTTAAAAAGTGGAAATGAACTCTAAACTCAAAGAAATGCTTAGAATTAAATATTTAAATAGCAAACAATATGATAAGAATAGATATACTTAGTATGACTGAAAAAGGAACCATAAACACAAATGAACCTGTCCTAGCAGAGTAACAAAAGTTTTATGCCTGAATGGACCATAATGTTGTAACATAGACAAGGAGACAACAAAATATAAAATGCACACAGAAACTTTGTAAAATAAATAACAGAAACAGTGCAACAATGAACAGCTATCTAAGAAGATGTAAACATCTGAAAAATAAAAAAGAATTCTTTCTGATCCATATTTACAACCCCCTTAGAGTGAATAATTGATCCACGGCTTCCCCACATTTGGACGGCGCTGAAGGAAGCAGTGTGTACAACCTCATAATGATGGGAAGTGTTAGGGGCACTGCCACGCAAGATCAAGAAGGTTAAGGAAGACAGATATAGCTTTGTGCTGGCTGAGAAGTGGAATGCTTGCTAAAAGAGCGATGAAAGGAAAGTGGTGATGATGGGTGGAAGGGCAGTGAGAAAGGATGCTATTATGTGCTCATAGAGGGAGTGGATGATGTTGGGCATTACGTAGAGTGCTATTGTAGTGCATATTTATGCATCTGGAGAAGGGGGAAAGTGTCATCCATAACAGAGAGGGGAAAAAACTGTCCAGTTATTAGTAGAGGATTCAAGACTCAATATCTACTGTGGGGTGAAAAGAGAACTGCAGTCTTCAATATAATTTTTTTAAAGGGAAGTAGGATTGATGCAAATCGAAATTTTGCAACGGATAAAAAATGTTTGAACGGTGGAATTTCGGTGGAGAAGTTGGAGGGGTTGAGAAGAAGAATGCTCGTCGGAAACACGAGGATTTTAGGGAAGAAGACCGCGAAGATCGCGTGGGAGAAAGAGAGAGAGAGGAGGAGATAGAGAATAAATCTCAATTTTTATCACAACTGAACTGTCTAAAACAATGGACCTTCACCCCTTTATATAGGAGCGATGAGATTACAAAAATAGGAATCAAATTCAAATTGACAACTAATTATCCTAAATAGACTCTAACTAATTAACCGACTAACTACCTAATTTGAAATTCAAAATAAAGCTAATTGAGATCACACGCGATCTCTTTATTTAAATTAAAAAAACGCGACGACAAAAAAAATGCGACGACATAATTAAATAAAATGAGACTCTAATTTATCAGACAAAATTAAATAAATATAGCCCTATATATCCGATTCACGCTGCATCAACTCTCCTTCGCTTGAAAAATTCGTCTCCCAACGAATTGCTTGATCTTCGATGCGTCGTTGGAGAATTCGATTCTTGAAATTGTAGCTTGCAATTCCTTCAATTAGATCTTTTTCAGTTACGTTTGTAGTCTTTTTCAATTGAAGGGCGTCTCTGCAATTTTCGCACCCCTTCATCCCTTCTTAAGTTATCAATAACCATATTCTTTAAATTTATTAAAAGTAGAGGTGTCCCTTGCAATTTCTCCAAATCAATACCTTTGGAAACGGAATCCACGTCTCATCCCTACATTCGAGGGATTTGTTTTTCTCGATGGGTGCCTCCTTCTCACGGACAGCTAGGGCTCTTATTCCCTTCAATCTGTGGTGAGGACGTCGTCGTGGTGGAAGCAGCAGGTCGTACACGTGTCGCGCAGGCGGCACCCAGGTGATTGGTGATCGGGACTTGCCGTGGCGGCGAAGAATCGCAGAGGTGGCACGCCGGTGGGGTCTAGTGGGAGCGGCGCGCGGTTGACACACCAAGGTGGCGACGGCAGGGCGGGTCCAGCAAAGGCAGCGAGGGAGTAGAGAGGTGGCACGGGGGAACGAATAGCGACGGTGGCGGTAGGGAAGGGGGTAGGAGGGATAGGCGTTGGGGGTCAGGCGATAGGGGAACTGGGCGAGGTGCAAAACAGCGATGGGTGGTGGGTGTGGGTCGAACAGGGTATTGGGGCGAGGGGAAAGAGACAGGAGGGGGAGAGGTAGGCTACAGGCGGTGAAGGGAGAAGAGAGGAACAGGAAAGTTGGGCGGCAGGGTGGGACTGGGATGGAGGTTGCGATCGAAGAGGAAGGTAGGGGAGGTACCTGGAGTAGTTTGGGCAATGTCGGGACGGCCGGAGGGGGCGATGGAATCGATTCCGGTGGCGGAATCAGATCTGGGAGGTGCTGGACAGCGGGCGAATCTTCCTCCATAGTGCGGTCTTCTTCGTCAAAACTCGTGACAACGGCTTCGAGGGCTGGAGGCTTTGATTGGGCAACGCATAGGGCCTCGAAGTTAGCCATAAGAGCTCGAAACTCGGACTGGAGAATTTGGAACTTACATCGTGTGTCCATGTCCTGGTTGTAAGCTTCTTCAGCTTGTCGTTTCCATTCCAACGCATGATAGTCTTTCGTCGCATGTCAGCGCGAAGGTCTGGATGGATCGTTAGATCGTGAGGACGAACTATAGGCCATGCTCTGATACCAAATTGATGCAAATCGAAATTTTGCAACGGATAAAAAATATTTGAACGGTGGAATTTCGATGGAGAAGTTGGAGGGGTTGAGAAGAAGAATGCTCATCGGAAACACGAGGATTTTAGGGAAGAAGACCGCGAAGATCGCGTGGGAGAAAGAGAGAGAGAGGAGGAGATAGAGAATAAATCTCAATTTTTATCACAACTGAACTGTCTAACACAATGGACCTTCACCCCTTTATATAGGAGCGATGAGATTACAAAAATAGGAATCAAATTCAAATTGACAACTAATTATCCTAAATAGACTCTAACTAATTAACCGACTAACTACCTAATTTGAAATTCAAAATAAAGCTAATTGAGATCACACGCGATCTCTTTATTTAAATTAAAAAAAACATAACGACAAAAAAGATGCGACGACATAATTAAATAAAATGAGACTCTAATTTATCAGACAAAATTAAATAAATATAACCCTATATATCCGATTCACGCTGCATCAAGGCTGAAATTTTGAATGGTCATAAGATTACTTTCCATATGTGATTGTGTCAAATCAATTCAAGTTATTTTGAAACAAATTCAAATTAATTCAGATTCAATTCGTTTGGGTTATAAATCAATAATCACTTTCACATCCAATACATCATAACTTGAATAGTAATCTTTTTTCTCAAATGAATTTTAACTGAATCAGGAATATTCAATTTAATTAGCAGCCCATGATTGTAGGCCGAATCCTAACACGGCATGAATGTAAATTAGTAACTGCCAATGAACAAGCATAAACAGTCTAGCAGCCCCTAAACATCAAATAATGAAACATCGTGCAAAAGACACGAATGATAGCATGGATCAGTGGTCACTTCTACAAACTCCATTTAGAAAAGTATACATCTTTTTCTGCAAATGATCTTCTCGTCACTGGTTTTTTTCTTAAAAAGGAATGAAGCGTAAATAACTTTTACCTAAATACTCCCAATCTTAAATTTAACTGCAGGCTGTGCATTAGACCCTAACACCATAGCTTTTAAGTGATAATAGTCCCACAAAGGCGGTATTTCTAAACTAAAAGGCTCAAAATCGGGAAAAAAAATAAGATAGAATGAATTTTATCGAAAAACAAAGAAATACCCACTAGTATCCGTCTCTCAATCCCCCAAACTTCTCCTGTCCGGCTGTATCCCAGCAGTAAAATCTGATCTTCCCGCAGTTGGTGAAGAAGTCCAGAGGATGCACCTCCACTCCAATCGTCGCTGCGTTCAAATTAAAGCCCAAAGAACAAAAAAATCAATAATCAAACGTATATCCATATCCAAACCCCGCAAAAAAAAAGAACCAGATCGGAGTCCTTACGTTCATACTTCTTCTCGAACTCCCCCGTCAGATGCCTCTTTACGAAGGTGGTCTTGCCTGCACGCATACACACGCCCACAATTAACCTTCGCAAGAAAAACACCGAAAAAATCCAAAACTCCTAAAAAACGACAGGATCACCCGTGCCACCGTCGCCGACAATGACGAGCTTGAAGCTCGGGTAATCCACCGTCTGCTGGTTCGGGAGGGCCTGCAAGTGCGCACATTAGAGATCAGATTGATAGGGCATCGTTGAGGGGGGGGGGGGGGGGGGGGCGTACCATTGCCGGTGCCTGCGACGGCAGCTAGGGCTTTGCAAGGGAGCGAAGGGTTTCGAAATGGGGGTGAGGGAAGGAGGGAATGAAAGGAGAAGAGGGCGGAGGGATATAAATGTGAGGGTAGGAGGAGGCGCGTTGGCTTTCTTTCGACGCGAGCTCTTATGGCCGTCGGATTGGGTGCAGGTGCGATGGGGATGCGTTCGATCTAGCCGTACGCGTGGGTCGGTGTTGGATGTGAGATGGATCTCGGCTGGAATTCAACAACGAAGGGAGCCCCTTCAAAATGATATTTAATAGGGATTTTTATCCTGCATATTTTATAAATATTCTCAATTAGTTCATTGACCTTTGAAATAATGTATTTTCCCCCACGACCATGTAAATTTGTTAATCTTTATCCCACAGAACATGTGGTTAACCCACATCCATTTGTCTGTTAAATTTAACTGGATTTATGTTAAAAAGAGGTGCATATTACCTTTTTTTTCTTTGGAAAATTTACAAAAGATGACATCTCTCTTCTTTCCTAACCATCATTCTTACATTTCCTTCCCATCCACCTCATCTGTGTCATCCCTGACCTCCACCACGCCACCCTTGTCCTCCCAATCCTTCTCTGCACCATCGCCGACTTCCCCCCGTGTCGTTGACCTACGCCCCCTTTAGGCTATCGTACTCTTGCAATCATGAGACATCCAACTCCTCCATTTGGAATTGATCCGCCATGCTATTACAATCCTGAGATCATCCAAATGATTGCTGGCAGTGCCAATTTCTAAATGAACTTGTTTAAATAATCCAATGATTTAGCTGTGCCTTTCAAAGTCACTGTGATTCAAACTGCGCCAGTTACCCTTTACTCAAAAAAGCGTTACATTCACGAAATCCATATAACATCCGATACATATGCTGATAATGATGAAAGACATGAAATTTCTAAATCCTTTTGTCGTCTTCAGTACATACCGAAATAATAAATTTCCTAACTTTCTTTTACTTAAACATTTCAGAGAAGAAAAGATTAAAAAACAAAAACACAATAAGGGTGTGTTTGGCACACGGGTTAGTGCGGGTTAAATTGATAGAGGGTAACCTATTTTTGTGTTTTGGTATTTGGATAGAGAATTAAACTGGGAGTGACTTAGAAGTAGGTTTGTTGGGGGTGGGTTAGAAGTGGGTTTGTTTATGATATGATTGTACTGAAGTTTGAAAATGTGAGTAGTTATTGTGATGTGATTGTATTGAAGTTTCGAAAAGTGAGTAGAAGTGGAGTAATTTATAACTTTTATATGATGCGATGGTATAATATATTATTTTTTGATGGAATTGATGATGGAGAATTGATTTATTTAATTTTTTAAAAAGATAAAAAGTGTGACCCATGTAGGAAAGAGAGGGGATAGATTAAGGGGGACCATCCGAACGGGGCCTAAAGGTCAAGAGATAAAAAAGGGTGAGATTTGAGTTGCAATGTCCATCAAAAAAACATAGATCAGGACGACATAAGATGTAGATCCAAAGCAAATGAGTGAATGATTGCTTTAACTTCTATGATAGGGGTGAGGATACAACGGCGGATATGGGATCCTGCTGCGGGCGAGGATAGGATCTGGTTGCGACTGTGTCGATGGATTCTGGAACAGAGGAGAGTAGTCGGAGGGTAATAGGGGTGTGAAGGGGTTTGTAACCATTTCGATAGTCCCTATTGATGAACATCCCCGCACCCTTGTTAATTCAGTCAGATTAATGTCCAAATTAATTAGATGTCGTTCGTTGCAGTCGGATACGAGAGGGCTATTCAAAAACCACTTTAATTAGATTCGAGTTAATTTCAAGCGGTAATTTTTTTACTTGGTGAAGTCCAAGGTCGAACTCAGGGAGGCAACTGTCTCCTTAGGTGAATTTGAAGCAAAGTCCAAGTGTATGATTTTCGGGGAATTATTTTTTGTCTTTTTCGGTTTTTTATGGAATACACATGCAAAATCAGGCCAGATTAAATGTTAATTCAGAAAGATGGTTAAATTAATTCCAAAAATTATGAAACTTGATCAGATTATGAAATGACATGAAATTAATCTACCTTAATTTTTTAGAATTTTTTGATACACGGATAATAAAATATGCAGACTTTAGTAAAAATGACTAAACCAATTTTAATAATTATCAAATGATGATATTTATGAGAAACAAAATTAATCCAAATAGATCTAATTAACAGCTATCCAAACCAAGTTGAATTTCTTTAAAACACTTCACGGTTGATTAAATAAAAATCGATTAAGGTTTTCACTAAATGATTTTTCTAAGACAAATTATACGTGCAAATGGTGTGATTTTTGGATATATTGTAGCATAGACTTAGATCTACCAATGATGATTTTTCAGAGATTTTTCGATAAGCAGACAATGAGCAATAAATTAATCAATCAAAATGAGCAAAATGTTGCAATTTTCACCAAATTAATTTCCATAAATATTCTGCAAATCAGAAAAATACAAATAAATGCTAAAATGGTAGAACAAGAGTTATGCTACACAATGCAACTTTTGGATTTAAAAATAGATGACAAAATGATGATAAAATAAATGTGCAAATGCAAGGGTGTGAATGCAATACAGAATAAGAAATATGAACTTAAATGGAGAAGAGGGACTTACATGCGATTTCTGAAAACTTGAATTTTTTTTTAAAACTTGCAAAGGGGTGCAAGTGTCCCCTTTGCAAATTCCCTTTTGGCTTTATTATGCGATAGCTCCTCCTCTGTTTTGGAGATGAAACAGGGGATGGAGAAGAAGGTGCTTCACGGGCATGGCTGGATTCCACGCGCGGGGCGCGGCCTTGGGCGGAGGAGCGGGACCGTGGACGCGGAGGCTTCTGGGGGTGGCGGAGGAACGCGTCGAGGGGTTGCGCCTGACGCGCAGCACCGCGCGAAGGAGCAAGGGTCGTTGTGCGCGGCTGCTACCCAACTGCAGCCTGCGGCTTCAGGTGACGAGGGCGGAGGCGGCTCGAGGGTGTGGGAGCATGGCGGCGCCGCTGTCGCCTGTGCGCGAGGAGGGGTTGGCGCGCGCGCCTGAGGAGGGGGGTTGGTGGTTGTGTCACGTGCAGGCGGAGTACATTGCGCGGAGGGCGCTCGCGCGCGGTCTGGTGGAGGCGCGTTGGGGGCAGCGCCGGCGCGGAGGTGGAGGGCGCTCGCGACTTGGAGTTGGAGCAGGTGGTGCGTCTGGAGGTTAGCGCACGCGGCGGGCGGCGACTTGGCAGTGGAGGTGATGCGTGGCGGGGCGGAGGCGCTCGCATTGAGGGCGGAGGATGGCCGACACACGGCCAAGGGTCGTCGGGGTAGAGGCAGCAGAGCGGCGACGGCTATGGTGGCGTGGCCGAAGGCGAGCTACGTGGAGGATGGAGGAAAGGAGTGGAGGAAGAAGAAACAAGGGAGTTTCACCACCTCCCCTGTTCCTCATGCATTTGTTTACTTGGCGCAAATAAACGACGAATCGGTTGATGAAAGTTCGTCTAAAAATTTAAGAAAAATCATTATTGCATTCGCAACGTGTGATTTATCCGTAGAAGTATGATTTGTTTGGTGATTTGATGTGTGGACGTGGGTGAATCAAGGAGAGAGAGATAGATAGAAGGAGAAGAAACAGAGAGGGGAAGGAGAATGAATTTTACCTGGAGGAGTGGATGTAGGTTCACCTGGGGAAGAACCTAAAAGGTTCCTTTGTCGTTGCTCCAACCACCGGTGGATGTGGCGAGCTCAGCAACCCACAAGGAGTTGCGACAAGGCTGGAGGAGAGCCTTTGATCTCGCCAGCCTAGCACACTGTCGTCGATGGCAACTTTCCCTGCTGTCACCAAGGAAAAGAGATAGATCTAAGGAGCTAAGCTTGAAGTTGGCGGATGGGTATGAATGGAGGGGTAGAGGAGATTATAAAGAGGAGGAGGTGGAGGTTGGAGAGGCCATGGAGAGAGTGGGAGAGATGGAGAAGGTGGGGTGGGATGGGACGTGTCGAAGGGTGGCCTCTCCCTTAAGTTAAGGGAGAGTGGGAAGGAATGGGTAGAGAGGAGGAGATGGTGCCACTTGGCGCGCTCGGATGCGGCCATGTGGCATTTTATTTAATTAAGTGCAAAATCTATGGAGTTGACATGTGACGGCTTCCGGAGTAGCCACATGTCGCTCCGAGAAGAATTCACAACTAAATGTAAACAAAAATCAAAAAGAAATAATAGAAATGGTTAGATCAAAAAGTGATCAACACGAATGTTGCTCGTCTCGACGAGATCTACAACTTTCGTGAAACGAGATCATCTGTACAAAAACGTATTTTTGGGTGGTACCTTATAGGTATAAAATACCACATTTTTCCTTTTGTAATTTTTTGTCATTTTTCAATATGAGAAAATATAAAATAAAGTTAGAAAAAATATGAAAAAAATATTTACAACTTAATCTAATTTTTTTGGATTTTTAATAATGAAAAATATAAAAATGATAAAATACAGGGGAAAATGGTCATTATGTATAATGTACAAAAAGGGCTCAAAACCCAAGTTTTGCATACGAGCTCCGATTTTAATGAAATTGATTTTGTTTCGAAGGTCTCTGAAAGTATATTACTTTAAAAGTGAGTAGACTCAATCAGACACTGTATGAGAGAGATATGCGCATTTTAAGGTCCATGATTTCAAACTTGGATTGGGGGTTTATTGGTCAATTTTGTAAGTTAGTATTTTTAAATTTTTCTTTAATTAGTGTTAGTCATATATACACTATGGAGTTGATTTTATTGTATTTGGAGTTAGTATAAAATATATACAAATAAGGTATTTTAGCTAATATACAGGTGAATATTTACAAGTGAAATTGGCTTCTTATTTAATGCAAATATGAATGCTAAAATGCAGATATTATGATTGCATGTATGAATGCTAATTATGCAATATAAGTAAAAATATGCCTCTAATTACTCGGGAACAAAGCTCTATTTTCGACTTTTAGAGTGATGAATCACAGATTCATCAACCCCCTATACTTAAACCTTGCTCGTCCCCTAGCAACTAAAATGAAAATGCAAGAGTGAAATGAGATTGGGTTCCATACCAAGGTCATGAACAAAAGTTGAAAATGGAGCTTGACTCGACCTTTGGATTAATTGTATGGCGGAACCTTATTCGGATCTGAACTTATGACCTAACAGACTTCAAGTTCCACAAGTCTTTTATTCAAGACGCCTCAATAGTCAGGTCAGAACAAATCTTCAAACGCAAATTTTTGATGACTATGATTCTTACTTGTACTGTGTAAGTGATATATAACTCTCCACATCAGAAATGGCTCAGAACCAGCCTCATCTAACAAAGTAACTCAATAACGCGGTCCAGTAATTCTTTCCTCGAGGAGCGGGGTATTCCCTTCTAAGTTCAAGTGCGACCAACTCAAGAGGAGGGGGTAGAGAAAAGAATGGATGGTAGCCAGTGTAGCTAACCTATCCCGGGATGCCTGACCAGTGTAGCCAAGTCATCCAGCTGCAGACTTCTTGCTATTATACATACTCCAACAGGCCAAAATTTTTTGTGGCCTGTCTATTTTTTTTGGAGTTCTTGCATTTTTTTCTCTTTTTTTCTTTTTTCTTTTTTTTGGGGGGGGGGGGGGGAACTATATACAAGGTGCAGCATGTACATCAGGAGTTTTTCCTCTTGAGCCAGTAGACTCTCCCTCTTTTGAAGCATTATTGCAACCCACAGCGTCCCGTCCTTAGACTTCAACACCACCAGACTAGGTTGAGATGCACTACCCTCCCTAGAGGAGGACGGATGTTTCCACCTGTGTGTTACTCCAAGCTAAAGGATTCTACCTCCTCACCACCTCATCAATGAAGAGCTACGTGCATTGTGCTTGTCCAAGTTAGGTCACTGTCTAAAAGAATCATGCGTGTGCACGAGATATTCTACTTAGACTAATCAAGATGATATGTGAACATAGACTTGCGGACTCAAAGATTTAAGTCACTTGACCTGAGAAATCTTAACTCCAGTTCCTATAAGGTTCCTCTGAAATTAGGTGGATTAAGGTCAAATCAAGTCCATCCTCAATATCTACTCATAACTTGGTTCAGAACCCACTAGCTTTTCACCTTGCATATGCAACATATGAAGATGAGGTGTAGATGACATGCTATGAATGAAATGCAAGACTCTTTTTTTTCTTTTTTCTTTTTTTTGAAATGCAAGGATGATATGCAAGAGTAAATAAGAAGCATTTATTTTCTGTTATACAACAATTTTTATTATTTACAATAATTTTGGTTGATACAATTTGTACATAATATACATAGTATACAAGTTTTTTTGATATACATCCTATTTTACAACAAATTTACAAGAATTTTACAACTTTTTATACAAGTATTATACATATAGTACATTTTTTTTCAATTTTTACCCACCCACAATTATTGCATAATATATACAAAAATACGTGAAAATACGCGAAAGTACGAGCTATGGGTAAAGTATATATGTAATATATACACGCCCCCTATACTTAGCGTGTGCTATGTCCTCAGAGCACGAAAAGCGACTAAAAAGACATACCTCGTGCTAAGCGTAGGAGAGCTAAAATTACAAAATGTATACAAGCCGCACCGCCCCCCTATACTTAGGCTTTGGCAGCCTAAGTGTAGAAGAAGATCAAAACTGAGGCGGACGAGGGCAAGAGGAGAAATGGATGATTATACAATGCGGGCATCGGTCCCCCCTATACTTAGGCTCAGGTCAGCCTAAGTATAGGACGGAAGTGAGTATGAGGACCAATGTGATCTAGAGAATGTACAGTGAACTGACTCAGGTGACCCCTCCCCCCTATACTTAGGATCTGATTATCCTAAGTATAGTCCAAGATAGTGATCTAATGAGGCGGGGATGGGTTACTAGAGTCGTGAGGGAGAGAGGATAGGATGTAAAAGATGGTATATACAAATGAGTTGGTTTGAATCTTTCGAGATGCTGCGGATGGCTGGAGCTCACTGCTGCAAGGCCTCATACGCGGCTCGAGGTGTATCTGCTGAATCTGTCTCGTGCATGAATACAATCTCCTCAACATGGACTAACTGCTCATTGGATTCGACAAAGTGCTTCAATAGCTGTCCATTCACAAGGAATGTCGGTGCGTCATCCGCGAGATCTGAGATCTCGACACATCCACTATCATGCACCGTACGGACGACAAATGGGCCTGTCCACTTGGACTTCAACTTGCCTTGGAAGATCTTCAGCCTAGCATTAAACAACCATACCTTCTGTCCAGGAACAAATGTCTTTCGTTTGATATATCTATCATGCCAACGCTTCACCTTGTCCTTGTACACCAAACTGTTGTCATATGCGTTCCACAAGCTTATTCAGATCCATGTCTCTCTGCTTCTGCCCCAGGTGCGTGTTCCAGTTGACCTTCTTGATTGCCCATTTTGATTTGTGCACTAACTCTGCGGGCAAATGGCATGGCTTTCCGAATACCATTCGGAATGTGGAGGTGCCTAACGGTGTCTTGTAAGCCGTCCTATACGTCCAGAGGACTTGATCCAACATCTGAGAGCAGTCCTTCCTGTCCGGGCGGACAAGCTTTTGCAATATGGTTTTTACCTCCCGATTCGACACCTCAGCCATACCATTGGTTTGTGGGTGGTAAGGACTCGCGACACGGTGTTCGATGCCCTAGTCCTTCAGGAGTTTCTTCACCTCCCGATTCACAAAGTGGCTACCCCCGTCTGATATCATCATTTTGGGGATCCCGAACCTAGAGATTATGTCCTCTTTGATGAATTTACAGACAGTTCTGATGTCTGCGGCTCGGGTCGGGATAGCCTCCACCCATCTGGATAGATAGTCTACCGCAAGAAGGATATATTCGAACCCATGGCTAACAGGGAATGGGCCCATGAAATCGATGCCCCATGCGTCAAAGACATCACAAATGATGACCGGCTGCATTGGCATCTCATCCTTGGAACCGACGGTTCCTCCCATTCTCTAGCATATTGGGCACGACTTCGCGAAGGCGGTGGCATCGCGAAACAGAGTCGGTCAGTAGAAGCCACACTGAAGTACCTTCCATGCGGTCCTCTTCCCGGAGTGGTGTCCTCCTGCCTCCAAGCTGTGGCATAAAGAAAGGACACTCTGGTATTCTTCCTGAGGAATACACCGTCTCCAGACACAATCCGGTCCTTCGAAGAAAAGGATCGGATCCTCCCAATGGTAGTGTCTAGCGTCCGACTTCAGTCGGTCGATTTGGCTCTCGGGCCAATCTTCGGGAACTTTCTTGGAGACAAGATAATTCACGATATTGGCGTACCATGGGAGTGAGTCGATAACAAAAATCGACTCGTCAGGGAAGGAGTCTCGAATTGGTGAATCTTCGGAAGTATTAAGATCTTCGAGACGAGAAAGATGATCGGCCACTACGTTCTTCTTTCCAGGTTTATCACGGATGTCCAAGTCAAACTCCTAGATAAGTAAAATCCATCGAAGAAGACGCGCCTTCACGTCCTTCTTCTCCATCAAGTACCGTAGTGCCATATGGTCAGTGAATACAGTTACCTTGGATCCAATGAGGTGAGATCTGAATTTGTCCAAGGCAAACACTACCGCAAGCATTTCCTTTTCCGTAACTATATAGTTACGCTGAGCGGTATCAAGCACTTTGCTTGCGTAGTGAATTGCAAACGGGACGTCATCTCTTCTTTGTCCCAACACAGCCCCTACAGCATAGTCTGAGGCGTCCGTTGTGATCTCAAAAGGTAGAGACCAATCTGGGGCTTGTAGGATGGGAGCATCCATAATCATTCCTTGCAAAAGCTTAAAGGCCTCAAGACATTTGTGATCAACAATAAACTCTATGTCTTTGCCTAAAAGCTCAGTTAGCGGTCGGGCAATCTTAGAAAAATCCTTAATGAATCTTCGATAAAATCCAACATGTCCGAGGAATTACCGCAACTGTTTAACGTTGGTTGGTGGCTGGAGTCGTCTGATCACATCCACCTTGGCAGGGTCAACCTCCATTCCTCTCTTGGAGATGAAATGCCCCAACACTATGCCCTATGTCACCATGAAGTGACTTTTCTCCCAGGAGAGCACCAGATTGACCTCACAACATTTTTTTAGGACTCGGTCCACATTCCTAAGACAGGAATCGAAGGAATCACCATGGACCGAGAAGTCATCCATGAAGACTTCCAGGAATTCACCGACCATTTCGGCGAATACAACAATCATGCACCTTTGGAAAGTACCTGGAGCATTGCATAACCCAAAAGGCATGCGCCTGAAAGCATAGGTACCAAAGGGGCATGTGAATGTGGTCTTTTCCTGGTCCTCTGGAGCTATGGCTACTTGATTGTAGCCCGAGAACCCATCTAAGAAGCAGAAGAACTCTTTCCCTGCTAGTCGCTCTAAGATCTGATCAATGAATGGTAGGGGGAAATGATCCTTCTTCGTCGTGGCATTCAAGCGTCTGTAATCCACACAGACGCGCCACGACGTGGGTACTCGCGTCACGATCTCCTCTCCGTCCTCGTTGGTGGTCGTCTGAATTCCCGACTTTTTCGGGACAACATGGATTGGGGCCACCCACTTAGAGTCGGAGATTGGGTAAATGAAACCCGCGTTGCACCATTTTTCTATCTCCTTCTTCACGACCTCTCGTAAATTTGGATTCAACCGGTGTTGGAATTCACGAGAGGGTTTGGCTTCGTTCTCCAAGTAAATATGGTGCGAACACAGAGCGGGATTTATCCCGTGGAGATCGGAAATGCTCCAGCTATCGCCTTGCGGTTTTTCTCTAGGATCTCTAGCAAGCGAGATTCCTGCTCCTCGGTCAATCGCGAACTGATGGTGAGCGGAAATTTCTTATCTTGTCCCGCAAGGAAGGCGTATTTTAAAGTTGTGGGTAAAGGTTTGAGCTCAGGAATAGTGTGATCGTCTAAGAAGTCTGGCTCAATTTGATCTGGCTCGGTGTTGGAAGTGGCTGTATCGTTCTCTGTGATAGCTGCCACCAAGTTGTTCGGCTCAGGAGTCGGATCGTCAAAAGTCTCCATGCAATCAGCAAAAACCACGTCCGACTCGTCATCCTCATCTTCCGATTGTCCTAAAGAGGGGAGGACAGACAGGCCCAACTGGGCCTCTATGTCATCGAAGATGTAGGGCGATGCAGGTTCTGAGCTGTACTCGTCTATGAGGACCTCGCAAACTGATTCATGAACTAGATCATCTCCGGAGGGGAGGGACTCATCGGTGCTGGTTGGATTCTGTCTCCATGGCCCAACTGTGTCTACATGATCGCAGTCTGTTCCGGTAGAAGAGTACTCGGTGCTGGATTCTGAATCTGGTCTCTGCCATCTTGTTTGCTTCATTTCGAGTCCCTCATCTTCGCCTGGAGTTTGGAACTGAATCTTCCCGATCTTATAATCAAATAAGGCCCCTGCTGTTCAGAGGAAGGGCCTACCTAGATAGATCTGGGAGTCTCTCCAATTACGAGGGGTTTCCATATCCAGGACAGTGAAGTCCACCATGTATTCTTGCCCCTCGACTTTGATCACAATGTTCCTCAATTCTCCTTGGGACCTCTTGGTCGACAAGGAATAAAGTAGAGGGGGATAAGGGCCATTATACAATAAATACCTCATTTATTTATTCATTCATTTATGTATTTTTGGCACCTATTTTGTATATAAGTATTTGTTCATCAAACAAAAATATTTTGTACATGAAAGTTGTAGATAATAATGTAAATAAAAATACAAAATTGAGTTTGTACAAAAATAATACTCAGTGTACATTTTATACTCAGAATAAAAATCAAAATCTCAACTTCACAGACCCATATCTTGCAAATAAAAACTCCAAATCACCCACATCACCTTTAATTGTATATAGCTTTCCAAGAACTATTTGATAAAATTGGTTTCATAATTTTTGGAACCCACCTGTGAAAGTTAGGTTTTTGGCCCATATTGTACAATTTATCCGATAAAATATTCAATTTATTCTTCATTCATTATTTCTATAAACTAATATTTTTAGAATTTTGTAAATAATGTATAGAATACATGTACATATTGGAATTAAAAGAAAACTAAAAAGAATTTAAAAAATAAAATAAACACGTATAAACACATTATTAAAATAAGACCATAATAAAATACATCAAAAAATTAAATAAAAATCATAAATAAATACTACATTAATTAATACATATTTTTTCTTTTATAAGTAAAATTTAATAAATTCATTTATTAGGTTAAAATAAAGAGTCAAATTCGGGCTGACATGGACCAATCACAGCCCTGCCAATGTTGATCGCGGTCAACTGTCCCCTCGGCCTATGTAGCCCGTCAAATTTGTCCAACCTTGCGTTTTCACCAAATTTTCCCGATCTACCTGTCGCTCCAATGACATCGGTCCCTTCACGGAAATTACTCCCAAAACATTGTACATACACGCCCATGGCTTGTTTCCTTTGTATATAGCTTTGAATCCTTATTTTTGGCCGGTCAATAAGGGCTCCCATTATGTTCGAAAATAAATCAGCCTCCAGCCCGCCAGATCTGTCAGACCCCCCGTCTTCTCCCATTTTTCTCGGCTTCCCCGTCCATCGATCGCCTTTGCTTCCTTCACAAGAAATGCTCCTGGTATCTTGTACATCCACGCCCCCATGTTAGATCTAATGTATATATCACCGATTCCTTATTATTTGCCGGTCAATAAGGGCGCATACACATGTTTATAAATAACCCATCTTCCTCCTCCAAATTTTTTTGGCATTTCCCTAGCCCTAGAGCTCCCACCTTTGGCCTAGTGTGCATCCATGTGACAGGTGGAGGTCCCCTGAAGGTTGTGGAAGCTCGCGGAGGAAGGAGATGCGCCCACGGCGGCGCTCCGGCAGTCGTCCTGCTCCTTGGCCCTCCAGCCAAGTTCGAGCTGCGCATTTATGTTTCTTAGGTAGGTTTTCAGTTCTGCATTTCATTTTCGTCTTTTATTTTGCATTTAGATCATTAGTATAGTGTAATTTAGTTAAATCGAAGTTCGTTGGAGCTCAGCTCCGGCGACTTCTCCACAGTACCCTCGTTGTTTTCCGACCACCTTTCCACCGTCATCTCGTTCCCTACCGTCTTCTCCACCTCCCAGCCACCATCTCCGACCGGATTCCCACCTGGATCTGCGAATCGAAACCTCCACTCCGCCGCTCGTCGGAGGCTTCACCACTTCGCCCATTTTAGCTCGAGCCGTGCTTTGTTCCTGTGCAGGTTAGGTGTGTTGAAGAGCATCAGGAGACGTTTCCAAGGCCGGCGGAGGTACCTGGAGCTGCTTTCCTTCCCCGAGCTCGTGGCGTCGCTCCAGGGTACCTCGGTCCGATCCAGCACCTCCAGCCGATCAAGCAACTTGCCAGGAAGCTTTTGGGACCCTCAGGTGCAGCGATGAATGGCGGAGGAGCGAGTTCTGGGCGGAAGAAGCTCGCCCCGGCGAGCTTTCTTCCCTGTTCTTGCACGTGTGCTCCCCGCCATTGGATGAAGACGAAGGCCCCAGGTCGAAGATCAACCGTCCGATCCTCCAGCACTTAGACCGTCCGATCATCTTGGATGACCTAATCCTAGCCGTGGATCGCGAACCGTCATCGGCCCACGTGGAGGCACCACGTGGAATAGTGGATGAAGACCAGCCGTCGGATGAAGCGCCTTTGGGGGTAAATTGCATATCCAGCCCCCGCACTTTTTGTATTTAATTTTTAATACTGTAAAATAAATAGCACGTTGTAAATAAAATGAAATTTTTGCTAAAGGGCCCCTGAGTTTCTTAGAATTACAAATAGGTCCTTCCGCGCCTCACGTGTAGTCCCACGTGAGGCGCGTGAAATTTGCACTCTAACCCTGGCAGGTTTTGTAAAGTGCAAAATAGTTCTAAAAGTTTAAATAAATGTTTATTTCTGTTGGAATTTTTGCACTGTGCCCCCTGTCACTTATTTTATTTGCAAAAATGCCCCTGCCAGGCTGTTTATTTTTGTGTCTTTTATCTATTTATTAAAAATAGCTATGAGGCTTCTAAAAATCCAGAAAAATTAGGAAAGATGTTTCATGCAATGTTCTTTGACGCCCATATTTTATTTTGCATTTTTTGCATTTTTCCTAATTATTAAAAAAAAGAAAACGGAGCCATTTTTGTACTGTTTTAATTATAAAATAAAAAAATATAAAATACTTTTGAAAAATTACAAAAAATTATGTATAGTATATCTACATATATATTGAGTCCAGAAAATGAAAAACCTAAAAATAGAAAAAGAAAATATAAAAATTTCAAGAAGTTGCAAAATCCTAAAAAAAATATAAAAAACCTTCAAAAATATAAAAAATATATATTTTCCTATTTTATAATTATCTATGTATTATTATTACTGTATTAAAAGTAATTTGGGTAATTTTGACACTTATTAAATATTTTTAAAATCCAAATTAATTTTGGCCTATTTAATTAGCCCCATATTAGGGACATTTTTGGAATTAAAAATATATAAAAATTAGCAAACTCCAGAAAAATAACATAAAAATTAGAAAAACATAAAAACCCTAAAAATATTATACTTACTATATTTTGAGTGTATATATACCCATAACCTACTGATGACACGCCCGATCACTCGGGTATAAGGTACTAGAAGTAGGTCGTCGCGACCCAAGCGATCAGACTGTGTCGATCAAGAAAAATAATGAACCACTCGAAACAGATAAAATCAATCAAACACGAATAGCGGTCCTGCTATGTGATTAAGCTGGTATAGCACCCAGGGTCGAACTCAAGGAGCACGGATTGGCCTCTCGGCCTACGAAGTAGTCAAAATAAAGGAGAAAATCTTTTTAGTGGTTTTTAATTTGTTTTATATTTTTTTGGATTTTTAAATGTATTAAGAAAATGATAAAAACAACCAAGCACACAATTCAACAATTTATTAAAGGCACTAAAGGTCAAGCAAAAATTCCAACAAAAATGTTTTTATGTGTTTTAGATTTTGTAGTGTTTTTGGTGATTTTTTGAGAATTTTCTGAAGTTTATTTTATTTTCTAAAAATCAAAAAGTGAAGCAAACAGTGGGTACTGTCCAGCCGAGCCAAAAAGCCCTAGATAAAATATCTAAGGGCCTTAAAATGGCCTGGAGGTAATTTTCCTGTAAAGATGATAAAACAAGGAAAATTTAGGTACCAATTTTATTGTTTTTGGATTTTTTATTTATTTACTAGAATTTTTATGGGTTTTTAAGTGTTTTTAAGTTTTTAGTGTTTTCCAGTAATGAAAAATAGCCAAAATTGGCTAGAAAATCCAACTAAGCAAGACAAACAGTGGACAATTTTTTGTAATTTTTGGACACTATTTAATATTTTTTTGTGATTTTTAAAGTTAGACAGTAGCAAAATTGAATGTTTTTGAATTTTTAAAAATATCAAACGAGATCAAAAATGTCCTCAAAAATCCACAAAAATCCTACACCATGGCAGGAGCCATGTGTCAAATTTTCGTTGGATTTGGAGGTGATTTGATATTTTATTCAAAAATAAAATAGGGGCACTGTGCACAGGGACCAAAGTGCAAATACCCAAAGTTCTGGGGGTCCTGGTGCAAAATACCCAGCAAAACACGCCCCATGCGCGTGCATGGGGCACTCAGGGACCTATATGTAAGAAAAATAAGTCCTGAGGACTTATTGGTAGCAGGTACCAAAAGTCCAAGGGCTTATCTGCAAATAACCCAAAAAATATCGCACATGCTCAAATAAATCACGCACAGGGGTATAAATGCAAATATCTAAAAACTTTCATTCATTGAATAACATCCAGAACTACAAGGGTATCTACTGCAAATAACCCAAAGAAATCACGTGTCGGAGCACGTGTCCACAACTGGCAGGGGTATAAATGCAAATAAACTAAAGCTCTGGGTCCACTACGTAAATTACCCTAAAACTAAACAACTTACTTAAATATTTACAGGACTAGAACAAAATGCATAAAAGAAAGGGGGCCTAAGAGCAAATTACCCCTTTTATTAACGTCGACGGTCGGATGCGTGACGCGTGGCGGATCTGACGACTGAGGATGACGGCGCCTTTGACCTGGTGAATGTTGGCCTGATCGACGTCTGAGGGCGCTCCACGTGGCGATCGGACGGCTCTGGTTCTCTGGAGTCGAAACCCTCGTGTATCAGACGGAGGGGAGGAGGGCACGTGGCGAATCTGACGGATGAGGCTAGCTGGTGCCTCTCTCTCCGCGCGGATGGTCAAGATCGACCCTCGGGACGATCGGATGGTGACACCTCGCCTAGGATGGATGGCTCAGATGATAACTGGGGCGATGAGGACGATCTGACGGTCGGCGAGGATCCTGGAAGAACTGGTCGCCGGCGACTTTCGCCGGGCTCGTGCGTGCGCTAGGGTCCTCCGGGGAGCCTCCTAATGGTCGGAGAAGAAAGCTGGAGTGCTCCCGCGTCTGCTGCGATGCTCCGATGATCAAGCCGAGCTCCGAGGAGCTCGAGCGAGGTCGGCGGAGCTTGGCCTCCTGGCTGAGTGGCGAAGGGCCTCAGACAGCCCTCGTTTCGACCTGACAAGCACACCAGAAGACTCACGGGTCGAGGGCAAATTGCCTCGACCCGGTTAGGCGAAGTGGGGGTGGCTGGTGCATCGGGACGGCGAGCTCCGGCGAAGGGGGTGGACGGAGGAGCTCGGTTCCCAGCTCCTGTGCGAGCTGGGTTGAGCGAGTGGGTGAAGAACGTGCGTCGGACGAAGGCGAACGTGAGGGTCGATTCCGATGATCGGATAGTGGTCGGAACCGGGGTGAATCGGGGAAATACAACGGCGGCGCAAATTGGGTGAAACTGGAAATTAAGGGAAATGGGTAGCCTAAGGGGTTACCTGGGTGAAGGAATAGACTGGGAAGGAGCTGGGAATGCTCCTGGTCGTCGCCTCGAGGGTCGTCTCTGCCCGAGGCTCGGAGCTCTCGCTGGTGGCGGAGCTGCGGCGGCTACGTCGTCGGATCGATGGATTCACTCCCTCTCCTCGCTGCAACAGGTCGGGGATGCGAGCTGTCACCTCACACACTCTCTGGAGCTCACTGGAGAATGAGGCGAATGGCCAAAGATCGAGAAAATGGGTGGCGAAGCTCGCTTATGTATGCTGGAGGGGTCCGAGAAGAATGGCTCGGGTAGGGTCGTGGTGGTGCGCGGATCCCAAGGTGGATGCCCGGCGAGGGTGTCGGATGTGGGAAGATCAAAACGGAGCCGGGGTTTAGGGAAATGGGTGTCGGGTCGAGCGGGCGAAATTTCGAGAAGTCGGGTCGGTCAGAGCAGACCCGGCTCTGGTGGTCCTGGGGGGAGAGTTGACCGGGGGTCAACAATCCCCCGTGGACCAATCAGAGCCCACCTAGCATTGAATTTTTATTTATTTATTTTGAGATAGAAAATGCTCGAATTATCAAAAACTTAAAACATGAAATATTTTTATTTTATTTTTTTCTATTTTTTTTGTGATTTTTAATAATTTTTTTGAAATAAAAATAAGCTATATACAATATAGTACTTATATATAGGTATATATACAATATATAGGGTTTTGATTTTTGATTTTTAATTGTTATTTTTGTATAATTTTATTCCCTTTTTATATTTTATTTATTTACATTATAAAATAAGGAATAAAAAGATATTTTTATTTAATTTTTATTATTTATATACATAGGTAAAATAAATATATATGTACATCTATATACATGGTATATGTACAATGCATTTTTGTATTTTTAATTTTGCTCTTTTTGTTTTTTTGTTCTAATTCTTTTTATTTTATTTATTTACAATATATAATATAGAATATTTACAAAAAGTTTGGAAAATAATTTTATTTATTTACAAGGCTAAATAAATATGGAAGGGTGGTTTATGTACATGATGAAAGGGATATTTTTGGTCTTTTTGATTAACTTTTTTTTTCTTTTGGTTTTTATATTTTATAAATATATACAAGCATATTTTTGGTGAGGAAAAATATCTTTATTTATTTACATAAATATTTACACACCTGAGCCCCTATCTCCCTCTACTCTGGCTTTTATGCGGTCAGGCCCATGTTGAGCCCTCCCATGGGTTAGGTTGCTCAATATTTATTCTAAATATTTCCCTCTTTTTCTTTTTAATCTTTATTCTTTTATTTTTGCACAAAAACATGCTAATTATAGGTTTTTACACAATGCATGCTTTTGGTAATTATTCCTATTTACATACATCTACATGCATTTGCAAAGGTTTTTGTAGCTAAAATATAAGAATAAAGAGTGATGAATGGGTATTCATCACCCCCCTATACTTAACTTTGCTAGTCCCTTAGCAAACACTTATTTGAAAAAGAAGTGAAAAAGAAAGAAAGAAAAAGAAAAAGAGGATGTGCATGGATCAAGGTTGATTATTAAACTTGCCTTCATTAAATTGGGGTTTGGAGCTCGATCAGATCTTTGGATTATTAATGTGTCGGAACCTTATTTAGACTTAGGCTTAAAACTCAACAGTCTCTAAGTTCCGCCAATCTATGGGCAAGACTCCTCAATAAACCAGATCAGAACAAGTCTACATACACAAACTCTAATGACCATGAATCTTTCCATGCAGTGTAAGTGATATGTGGCTCCCCACCTCAGAGGTAATAAAGAAACAACCTCCCTCAACCTGGTAACTCTAATGCCTCGGTCTAGCAACTCTTTCCTCGAGAAGCGGGGTATTCCCTTCTAAGTTCAAGTGCAACCGGCTCAAGAAGAGGGGGAAGAAGTATAGACTTTTGGAAGCTCAGCCAGTGTAGCTAAGTCTCCCGCTGCAAGCTTCATGAGATGTAACATGGATACCATAAGCTTTTGCTTTATTTGACTATATACACTCCGGTGGGGTTATTAAATTTTCAATCCGACCCACCACTTTTTTGGAGTTCTTTTTGCATTTTGCATTTTTTTCAAGGACTTCTATACAACATATCTACATGGTGCAGCATATATACAAGAAATTTTCCTCTTGAGCCAGTAGACTATCCCTCTTTTGAAGCTTTATTGCAACCCACAGCTTCTGTCTTTAGCCTTCATCACCACTAGACCAAGTTGAGACGCACTTCCTTCACTAGAAGAAGAAGAAGAGAGGTTCCGCCTAGAAGTACTACCCTCATATGCTACCCCAAGCCAAAGGAAACTGCCTCCTCACCACCTCATCCGTGGAGAGCCATGTGTAAAGTGCTGGTGCAAGTCAAGCCATTGTCTCTAAGAGTCATGCGTGTGTTGTTAAGTGCTCTACTTAGGCTCATCAAGATGACATATGCTCATAGCCTAGTGGACTCAAAGAATTAAGTCCTTATGGACCTGAAAAGCCTTAACCCTAAGTCCTATAAGGTTCCTCTTAAAGTTAAGTGGATTAAGATCTTATTCAAGCTCCATTTCTCAATTTAATTCCAGGCTTAGTTTAAATGTCAACTCTCATCCAGGAAAAACTATATACATATATGTACACAAGATGCTTATTTACACAAATTTTACAATCATGCAAAATTTTTGAAAAATGTTTTGAAATCATGGATGAATGATGCATGAGGTGCAAGTTTTGCAAAAAGATCTTTACACATATTCACACAAGATTTTTGCAAACTTTTGATTTTCAAAATATTTTGGAAAAATTTTGTACTATATACATAATTTTGATACAAAGATATTTACACAAGCTTTACACAAAAAGATTTTTGAAATCATTTTTACAAAAATACTTTGTACACTAGCTATGTTTGTGCAAATAAAAGAAGTTTATGTGCATGAAAAAAATTTTAATTTTTGTGATTTTTAGCCATTTTATTTATTAACACACTCACACAAAGTACGAGTTATGGCTAAAGTATATATGAAATATATACACACCCCCCCTATACTTAGCTCGAATGATGTCCTCAAAGTGATCAAGAGCGATGAAGAAGACATAACTCGTGCTTAGTAAAAGGGAAGTGAAAAGGAATGGCTAAGTACATAAACGAATAAATGAATAGAATGAGAGGGACTCGATGGTTTCCCCCTATACTTAGGATTAACTAATCCTAAGTGTAGCAAGCTGTACATGAAGGGAAATCCGAGTGAAGAAGATACAGAGTCTGCCCCCCCCCCCCTATACTTAGGGTAAAATATCCCTAAGTATAGGCAGTAAAACAGGAGCAGAAAGAATGAAAAGAATACCCGCAGGTCCTACATTCCCCCTATACTTAGGGTAAAGTACACCCTAAGTATAGCATAATCATAAGATGAGAAAAGGGATGTGGGACTAAAGAATAGAATGATATGGACAACTGGATCTATACAAGGCGGAGGAACAGTGAAAATCAGGCGTGAGATGCAAAAGATGTGAGTCAAGAGACCACATCTCATGCAAAATGAATAGGGGCAACAATAACGTCCCGCGGCTCATGATCTAGAAATGGCTTGAGCCGCTGGCCGTTCACTCGAAATGTACTCTCAGAAGACAACTCGGATATATCAATGCTACCATTGTCGTGTACCTTTCTGACCAAGTAGGGTCCCTTCCATTTGCTCTGCAGCTTCCCTGGAAACAAATGAAGCCTCGCATCAAACAGTCATACTCTCTATCCAATCTCAAAATGCTTGTGGCTGATATGAGAATCATGCCACTCCTTCACTCTCTCCTTATACTGTAGGCTGTTTGAGAAAGCTGTATCTCTAAGCTCCTCCAGGGCAGCTAACTCTGCCCTCCTCTGGTCTCCTACACCATCTGGATCCATAAGAATATCTGTAACTGCCCAAAGTGACTTGTGCCTCAGCTCAACAGGTAAATGGCACGACCTGCCATATACGAGGCGAAAGGGAGATGTGCCCAATGGTGTCTTGAAAGAAGTCCCCACAAGACCGAGTCCAAAAGCTGTGACCAATCCTTTCGGTCAGGGCGGACAACTTTCTACAAAATAGTCTTGATCTCCCTGTTCGAGACCTCGGCTAGACCATTCGTCTGTGGATGGTAAGGAGTAGCAACACGATGGTCTATACTGAACTCGCTAGCAAGGGCCTTCACCTGGTCGTTGATGAAATGAGACCCCCCATCAGAAATCAGAACTCGTGGAACCCCGAACCGCGTGATGATGTGCTTCCTCAAAAATCTGCAAACTGTCCTCGCATCAGCGGCTCGGGTGGGGATGGCCTCAACCCAACGACTAACATAATCAACGGCCAACAGAATGTACTCAAATCCCTGACTCTTAGGGAATGGACCCATGAAATCGATGCCCCATGCGTCAAAAACCTCACAGAAATGAATGGGCTGCATCGGCATCATATCACGCTGTCCACAAGTGCCCATCCTCTGACAGTCAGTACACCTCTTCACGAACTCATCAGAGTCCTTGAAGAGGGTAGGCCACCACAAGCCGGATTGGAGCACTTTCTGTGTTGTTCTCCTCCCAGAATGATGTCCTCCTGCCTCAAGTTTGTGGCAGTAAGTGAGGACGCTATGGTGTTCCTCCTGAGGAATACACCGACGCCAGACGCTATCCCCTCCTTCGTGGTAAAGGATGGGATCCTCCCAGTGGTAGGACTTGGCCCTCGCAAGGAAGGTCTCAAGCCTCTGCCTGGGCCAATCCTGTGGGACTTTCCCAGCAACGAGAAAGTTCACAATATCGGCATACCACGGGAGTGAGGCGATAGCAAGGATCGCCTCATCTGGGAAGGTATCTCGAATGGGATCAATCTGCTCAGACTCCTCAGGCTGCTCTAAACGGGAGAGGTGATCCGCCACCACATTCTTGACTCTAGGCTTATCCTTGATCTCAATGTCGAACTCCTGGAGTAGAAGGATCCATCTAGTCAGTCTGGCCTTGGCATCCTTCTTTGCCATGAGGTACCTGATGGCGGTGTGATCTGTGTACAAAGTCACTCTAGATCCAATGATATAAGATCGAAACTTATCCAGGGCGAACACTACGGCTAGCATCTCCTTCTGTGACCGTGTAATTCCGCTGGGCGGAATCCAATGTGCGGCTAGCGTAGTGGATAGCAAACGGAACTCCATCCCTCCTCTGTCCCAGCACTGCCCCCACGGCGAAATCGGAGGCGTCCGTCATGATCTCGAATGGGAGAGACCAATCAGGCGGCTGGAGAACAGGAGCCTCAATCACGCACTGCTGGAGAGTCGCAAAGGACGAGAGACACTTGTCATCAACAAGGAACTCGGTGTCTTTCGTCAGGAGGTCAGTCAACGGTCGGGCAATCCTGCTGAAATCCTGAATAAATCTCCTATAAAATCCAACGTGCCCCAGGAATGACCGTAGCTGCCTCAAATTGGACGGCGGTGCGAGTTTTCTAATGACATCAACCTTGGCCGGATCAACCTCCATGCCCCTGTTGGAGATGATGTGGCCAAGCACCGTCCCTTGAGTCACCATGAAGTGACTCTTCTCCCAAGATAGAACCAAATGGAACTCAATACATCGCTGGAGTACTCGGTCTAGGCAGTCAAGACAGGAGTCGAATCCTTCGTCGTAGACCGAGAAATCGTCCATGAAGACCTCAAAACACTCCCCTACCATGTCCGAAAAGATCGACAGCATGCACTTCTGAAAAGTCGCAGGGGCATTGCATAGCCCAAATGGCATGCGTCGAAAGGCATATGTACCAAAGGGACAGGTAAAGGTGGTCTTCTCCTGATCCTCAGGAGCGATGGCCACCTGGTTGTAGCCCGAGTACCCATCCAGGAAGCAATAATGGCTCTTCCCTGCCAGTCTCTCAATGATCTGGTCAATAAAAGGCAGGGGGAAATGGTCCTTCTTGGTGGCCTGGTTGAGTCTCCTGTAGTCAACACAAACCCTCCAAGAGGTGGGTACTCGTGTAGCAATCTCCTCTCCCGACTCACTGATCACAGTCGTGATGCCCGTCTTCTTGGGCACCACATGCAAGGGGCTAACCCACTTGGAGTCGGAAATGGGATAAATAAAATCTGCACTCCACCATTTTGATATTTCCTTCATCACGACCTCTCTCAGGTTGGGGTTCAGTCGTCGCTGGAACTCACGCGACGGCTTCGCCCCCTCCTCGAGATAGATATGGTGGGAGCACACTGATGGACTAATCCCATGGAGATCTGCTACGCTCCATCCGATTGCCTTGCGGTTCTTTTCAAGAACCCCCATCAAACGGGATTCCTGCTCTCCAGTCAGATCGGCAGAGATGATGACTGGGTACATCTCAGGCTCGCCCGCAAGGAACCGATACTTCAGCGAAGTAGGGAGCGGCTTCAGCTCTGGACAGCTGGGCGCTGGCAATTTTGGCTTCGGAAGAAAATGTGTCAATGCTGCTAAGTCTGCCAAATCTGCCTGGGAGAAAGAAAGTGAACTCTCGCAAACTGGATCTGGAGAAGGCTGCTCAACTGTGTTGTCTCTGATCTGCTCTGCATCTGCCTCCTCCTCATCTGTAGGCTCAGGTGGACTCAAGTCTGGCATCTGATCAACACAATCTGCCCAATCAGACTCTGAATCCGAGGGATCTGCATCAAACGCGGTGGCATCAGTACCACCGTAACACAAGGTGGCCTCAACACCACCATCACTAAAATCCGTATCGCGATCAAGGACCGGCTCTGCTGCCTCTGTGGTATCCTGAACCAGGGTTGTGCTCTCCAGACTCTCCTCTGCTATCATCTCGGCATCAGCTGTATCTGAAAATGAGAGGATGGCATGTGCTGCAGGATCTGCCCATGCTGCCTCGTCATCAGTGATCACAAAATCACAGTCCCGGTGGATGTCTGGCTCGGCGTCTGTCAGCTGCTCTGAATCAGTGCTGGCCTCTGAGCGTGCTCTCTCTAGCTCTGTAGTCCTCGACCGTCTCTATTTGTATACTCTCGCCCTCGACGCGAAAGTATACCTTCCCGCTATCATGATCAGTCACTGCCTTGGCTGTGGCCAAGAACGGACGACCAAGGATGATGGGGGTATCGGCCACAGAATCAGAGATCTCCATGTCCAACACTACGAAGTCCACGGGGAATTTCAGGTCCTGAATCGTGACGATAACACCCCACAACAACCCCTTCGGCCTCTTGACAGATCGATCAGCGAACTGAAGGACTGTCCTGCTCTGTCGAAGAGTGCCCAACTCGAAGCGGTCGAGAAGGGCTGCCGGAAGGAGGTTGATTGACGATCCGCTATCCAATAGAGTCCGGTCGAACCTCTGCTCACTAATCTGACATCTGACATACGGTGCCCCTGAATCTGGCCTCTTGGCCGGCAGACGGTTCTGTATCGCAAAACACGTGGCTTTCGTCAGCACATGGATCTCTGAAGTGTGGTTCCTCCTCCTCCTCCTGACTGTGGTCCTGTCTCTCAAAGATCGCTGAAGAAGGGGGATGTGCTGCAAAGCCTCCTGGAGGGTCAGCTGGATGTGGAATCTATCGATCATGCTCTGACTGAACTCCTCCTGCTCTCTCTTTTTTGGATCACTTTCTTTTTTCTTCCCCTTCCCCATCTGAAGGGCTCTAGGGAAGGGGATCACAGGGTCCTTCACAGATGAAGGACTAGGAAAAGGCCTAGACGGCTCGACGGCCGGATCCACACATACATCAAGCACCACAGTGGGACCAGAAGAAACTAAACCTTTTCCTTTTTTCACAACAGTGTTCTGAGGTACATGAACTGAAGGAAAGACAACATCTCTATCACGACAAACACCGGTGGCCTCAGTACCACCTCGGGCTGGCTCTGCTACTGCTGTTGCTGGACGTCTCGCGGCATCAGTACCGCAGGCTGGCTCGGCTAAACGGGTGGCGTCAGTACCACCTCCTCGAACTGGTGAAGCGGCGGCCTCAGTACCACCGGTGGGATCAACATCCTTGGTGGCTTCAATGCCACCGTCATCATCAGGAGCGACCTCAGTACCGCTCTCCTCCTCCTCATGTGGCGCCCCGGAAGTATCCTCGTGGTGAAGCTCAGATGAGGCGCCGCCGCCTGCTGGGGTCCTACCGCTCCTAAGTGTGACAAAATCAGCATCAAATAGATCCGAAGACATATCATCAAATGGGTCACTAGGAGTGGCAAGCTCAGTGTGTACTACCTGCTCAGATTTCCTCTTGAGGTTGTTCGGGTTCGGCTCGATCTGTGCAGGGATGGCGGCCTTCCCTCTCACTAAGTCCCGCATCTCCTGGCGGAACTCGTCCATCTCCCGTCTGAAAGTGGCCTGCTGGTTCGTGAGGAGGCGGGCGATATCATCCAAGGCGGGGCTCTCCTGGGAGCCCGACGGGTAGCCTCTCTGGGGATGAGGCTGCTGGAACTGCTGCTGGTAATAGGGATAAGAGGAAGGGTGTTGTTGCTGCTGTGGTGGGTGAGCCTGCTGCTCACGTCTCCACGACTGTCCCTGCTGTTGGTAGGGACGAGGAACGAAGGATGACTGCTGCTGTGGCTGGTGGGCTGGGGGCTGCTGCTGCGGCTGGTGATCTCTCTGTTGGGCGTGCTGCCCTCCCTGACCGGATGACTGCTGCTGGGGCTGGGCACCTCCACTCCCCCACCTGAATTCGGGATGGTCTCGTCGGATCCCAGGCTGGGGGCGGTCATACCAAATCCCGTTGACATCCATCAACGGCTCTGCATCGTAGGGAGCTGGCGGGAGTACTGCTAGAGGCTGATCCGGCTGGTATACCACCATCTGCATGTCTGGAGATGGTGGTGACTGGTAGGAGGGTTGCGGCTGCTGGTACGGCTCCGCCTGTACAAGATGAACCTGTCTGGGCTGCTGTAGGGAGCTGGAGCGCTGGGACGAGCTGCTGCTGCCGCCGGTATCGCCTCGCGACAGAAGATGGGGCTGTGAAGCCGTCTGTGCCTCCTGGAGACACATGAGCGGGGTCTTCATGTCGCTCAGAGTCTGTACCATCTGTGTGATGCTCTGGCACTGCTTCTTCTCAATCAGCTCTATGCGGTCCAATTTCTCGCTGATAATGCCCATGTCCGCAGCGGACGACTCTGCCTGTGCTGCTGCGACTGCGGACGAACTAGATGGACCTGCATCGACCCGTGCTATCCTCTGGTACTGCACGGATCCTAGCTGCTGCTGGGGTCTCTGTGTGTACAACCGGGTCTGGGACATCACCATGTAGTTCTCAGCCATCTCCTCGAAGATGGCCCAGACCTGGTGTAGACAAACTTCCCTAGATGTTTCAGCCAGGTGGCTGCTCTATCTGTCAGTGAAAAGGGGAAGGCGATCATCCGAATCGTATCCTGGTCCACATGGCGGTCGTGGACAGTACTGCATATCATCAAGAACTCCTGGAGGTGGAGATGGGGCTCCTCGGTGGCAAGTCTGTGAAAACGGGGAAGCATCTGCAGGGTGTTCGGGGGGAACTTGAAGTCCCCCACGATAGCAGGTACCAGCACCCAATGGTGCATCAGTGTAGATCCGGGGTTGTGCAACTCCTGCATCGGTCTAGGTGGTCCTCCTGCCGCGCCGGCTGCCGCTGCGGCGGCGACGGCTGCAGCTGCTGTTGCGGCTCGTGCCTCTGCATCAGGTATCTCCTCAGGCTCGCTCTGTTGGTCTCGCTCTGCTCTGAGCTTCTCCAACTCTCTCCTCATCTCAATCATAAATGCTCCCTGATCGCGTAACTGCTGCTGGACTGTCTCAAGTGATGCGATCAGGGTGGAGTTGATCGCTCCCTGGTCTAGTACAAAATGCTCGGCTGACGGGGGTGATCATCTGAACTGCCGGCCATGGCGATGTCTGCAAAATCAAACGAGCCCAACTCAGGTGCTGTCAAATCTGCTAATCTCTCCTCGGGCTCATGTCTCTCAGTACCATAAGAAAGGGGATCGAGGGGGAACATGGCGGAGTCGTACTCGGGCTCGGAGAGCTGGTCTCGGCTCTCGCGGGCCAACCTAGATGATCGGGTAGACGTGCCCGAAAGCGGTGCAGCCAGAGGCTGCCTAAGAGAGCGTCTACCCATCATCTTGATCTAACGAGTAGTGCGGATGAGATCTGGAGAAACTATGATCACAAAACAAACCCCCGGTTCACCAACGCAACGCGAGCTGAAGACCGTGAAAGTTCGGTCAAATTATCTTGTCGATTTTATTAGGTGAACACACAAAATCTCAGAGCGCTTACGTGACCTGTTAGGATACCCGATGCTACCCCAACCGACTGGCCCGCACGAAAGAGTCGGTAATCAGTCGGGACTAGCACCGGAGGGCTCTACCTAGGGTGCGGGTCACTCTCTCGCGCATCCAAACCATACAATGAGGGGGTTGCTCTCCCCAAGACAAAATTTTTAGGGTGAGCGTCTTTTAAGATCAATAGTGTTAACCAGTCCCAATTTTATGATTTTTCTTTTTAATATTTTTCAAATATCAAGCAAACGCCTAACAAATTTTTCGGTTCTCCTTATTATTAAGTCCGAAAACAGGGGGAGAAGTCGAAAAAGCCGATGCACGATGAAATCAATGATGCATGCAAAGTAAGGAAGGCGTACCTGACTCCAGCACTCTACATGCAATATGATCCGCGCATAAATGTAAAGACAGGAAAGAAACTACCTATATGGTGCAGCGGTGAAAATCGAGTCCTAAACAGGCAATTTCTACTCGACAGAACCGTCTAGCTTAGTCACTCGCCCTCGATCCAAAGAGTCCGGTCTAGACCCACCCCTCCTCTTCTCGACAAGTCGAGTTCAGGAGTAGCGCTTGACGGGGCAGGCTCGCGGCGCGTAGGCTCTCAGGAAAGTGACTAAGCTATTTTTATTATTGATTTATTAGTAGGTCCAATTATCGTTCTATAGGAACAGGCAATTAATTAAGTGTGGGGATTCTACTAATTACGGCACAGTCAAGCAGAAAATCCTAAATCTAGGGGCTCGAGACGCTAAAAACCGTAAAAGGCAGTAAAAAGGAAAGAAAACAAAGCCGCGTAAAAAGCCGCGAAAAACTCCTAAGGGTCCCCCGAGCACACCGGTGCTCCGCGAAACAGACCCGCTAAGTGTTCAAGCACAGTTCAAGTCCAGTCTCTGGGTCCCTGTATTATTACAACAATAATAGTCAAATAATCCTAATCTAACCTCACCCACTCAACTCTCTCTCTCTCTCTCGCTCTCTCCTGCGGCTCCGTGCAGAAGGGAGCCGCCTCCGAGTCTCGCGGTTGCGTCGGCTTCTCGAAATCGGCCGCCTCGATCCTCGGGCCCTCGCAAGAAAAAGAGACAAGTGGTCAGTCCAAATTATTATCAAGAATATATCAGAAAAATATATCTACAAAAAACTATACAAAAAGCCGCGAAAAGCAATACCGCGGAAAAACTCAAGAAAAACGACTACTAAGCCGTGCTCCCCAGCAACGGCGCCATTCTGATGACACGCCCGATCACTCGGGTATAAGGTACTAGAAGTAGGCCGTCGCGACCCAAGCGATCAGACCGTGTCGATCAAGAAAAATAATGAACCACTCGAAACAGATAAAATCAATCAAACACGAATAGCGGTCCTGCTATGTGATTAACCTGGTATAGCACCCAGGGTCGAACTCAAGGAGCACGGATTGGCCTCTCGGCCTACGAAGTAGTCAAAATAAAGGAGAAAATCTTTTTAGTGGTTTTTAATTTGATTTATATTTTTTGGATTTTTAAATGTATTACGAAAATGATAAAAACAACCAAGCACACAATTCAACAATTTATTAAAGGCACTAAAGGTCAAGCAAAAATTCCAACAAAAATGTTTTTATGTGTTTTAGATTTTGTAGTGTTTTTGGTGAATTTTTGAGAATTTTCTGAAGTTTATTTCATTTTCTAAAAATCAAAAAGTGAAGCAAACAGTGGGTACTGTCCAGCCGAGCCAAAAAGCCCTAGATAAAAAACCTAAGGGCCTTAAAATGGCCTGGAGGTAATTTTCCTGTAAAGATGATAAAATAAGGAAAATTTAGGTACCCATTTTTTTGTTTTTGGATTTTTAATTTATTTACTAGAATTTTTATGGGTTTTTAAGTGTTTTTAAGTTTTTAGTGTTTTCCAGTAATGAAAAATAGCCAAAATTGGCTAGAAAATCCAACTAAGCAAGACAAACAGTGGACAATTTTTTTGTAATTTTTGGACACTATTTAATATTTTTTTGTGATTTTTAAAGTTAGACAGTAGCAAAATTGAATGTTTTTGAATTTTTAAAAATATCAAACGAGATAAAAAATGTCCTCAAAAATCCTACACCATGGCAGGAGCCATGTGTCAAATTTTCGTTGGATTTGGAGGTGATTTGATATTTTATTCAAAAATAAAATAGGGGCACAGTGCATAGGGACCAAAGTGCAAATACCCAAAGTTCTGGGGGTCCTGGTGCAAAATACCCAGCAAAACACGCGCCACGCGCGTGCCTGGGGCACTCAGGGACCTATATGTAAGAAAAATAAGTCCCGAGGACTTATTGGTAACAGGTACCAAAAGTCGAAGGGCTTATCTGCAAATAACCCAAAAAAATATCGCACATGCTCAAATAAATCACGCACAGGGGTATAAATGCAAATATCTAAAAACTTTCATTCATTGAATAACATCCAGAACTACAAGGGTATCTACTGCAAATAACCCAAAGAAATCACGTGTCGGAGCACGTGTCCACAACTGACAGGGGTATAAATGCAAATAAACTAAAGCTCTGGGTCCACTACGTAAATTACCCTAAAACTAAACAACTTACTTAAATATTTACAGGACTAGAACAAAATGCATAAAAGAAAGGGGGCCTAAGAGCAAATTACCCCTTTTATTAACGTCGACGGCCGGATGCGTGACGCGTGGCGGATCTGACGACTGAGGACGACGGCGCCTTTGACCTGGTGAACGTTGGCCTGATCGACGTCTGAGGGCACTCCACGTGGCGATCGGACGGCTCTGGTTCTCTGGAGTCGAAACCCTCGTGTATCAGACGGAGGGGAGGAGGGCACGTGGCGAATCTGACGGATGAGGCTAGCTGGTGCCTCTCTCTCCGCGCGGATGGTCAAGATCGACCCTCGGGACGATCGGACGGTGACACCTCGCCTAGGATGGATGGCTCAGATGATAACTGGGGCGATGAGGACGATCTGACGGTTGGCAAGGATCCTGGAAGAACTGGTCGCCGGCGACTTTCGCCGGGCTCGTGCGTGCGCTAGGGTCCTCCGGGGAACCTCCTGATGGTCGGAGAAGAAAGCTGGAGTGCTCCCGCGTCTGTTGCGATGCTCCGATGATCAAGCCGAGCTCCGAGGAGCTCGAGCGAGGTCGGCGAAGCTTGGCCTCCTGGCTGAGTGGCGAAGGGCCTCAGACAACCCTCGTTTCGACCTGACAAGCACACCAGAAGACTCACGGGTCGAGGGCAAATTGCCTCGACCCAGTTAGGCGAAGTGGGGGTGGCTGGTGCGTCGGGACGGCGAGCTCCGGCGAAGGGGGTGGATGGAGGAGCTCAGTTCCCAGCTCCTGTGCGAGCTGGGTTGAGCGAGTGGGTGAAGAACGTGCGTCGGACGAAGGCGAACGTGAGGGTCGATTCCGATGATCGGATAGTGGTCGGAACCGGGGTGAATCGGGGAAATACAACGGCGGCGCAAATTGGGTGAAACTGGAAATTAAGGGAAATGGGTAGCCTAAGGGGTTACCTGGGTGAAGGAATAGACTGGGAAGGAGCTGGGAATGCTCCTGGTCGTCGCCTCGAGGGTCGTCTCTGCCCGAGGCTCGGAGCTCTCGCTGGTGGCGGAGCTGCGGCGGCTACGTCGCCGGATCGATGGATTCACTCCCTCTCCTCGCTGCAACAGGTCGGGGATGCGAGCTGTCACCTCACACACTCTCTGGAGCTCACTGGAGAATGAGGCGAATGGCCAAAGATCGAGAAAATGGGTGGCGGAGCTCGCTTATGTATGCTGGAGGGGTCCGAGAAGAATGGCTCGGGTAGGGTCGTGGTGGCGTGCGGATCCCAAGGTGGATGCCTGGCGAGGGTGTCGGATGTGGGAAGATCAAAACGGAGCCGGGGTTTAGGGAAATGGGTGTCGGGTCGAGCGGGCGAAATTTTGAGAAGTCGGGTCGGTCAGAGCAGACCCGGCTCTGGTGGTCCTGGGGGGAGAGTTGATCGGGGGTCAACAATCCCCCGTGGACCAATCAGAGCCCGCCTAGCATTGAATTTTTATTTATTTATTTTGAGCTAGAAAATGCTCGAATTATCAAAAACTTAAAACATGAAATATTTTTATTTTATTTTTTCTATTTTTTTGTGATTTTTAATAATTTTTCGAAATAAAAATAAGCTATATACAATATAGTACTTATATATAGGTATATATACAATATATAGGGTTTTGATTTTTGATTTTTAATTGTTATTTTTGTATAATTTTATTCCCTTTTTATATTTTATTTATTTACATTATAAAATAAGGAATAAAAAGATATTTTTATTTAATTTTTATTATTTATATACATAGGTAAAATAAATATATATGTACATCTATATACATGGTATATGTACAATGCATTTTTGTATTTTTTAATTTTGCTCTTTTTGTTTTGTTTTTGTTCTAATTCTTTTTATATTATTTATTTACAATATATAATATAGAATATTTACAAAAAGTTTGGAAAATAATTTTATTTATTTACAAGGTTAAATAAATATGGAAGTGTGGTTTATGTACATGATGAAGGGGATATTTTTGGTCTTTTTGATTAACTTTTTTTTCTTTTGGTTTTTATATTTTATAAATATATACAAGCATATTTTTGGTGAGGAAAAATATCTTTATTTATTTACATAAATATTTACACACCTGAGCCCCTATCTCCCTCTACTCTGGCTTTTATGTGGTCAGGCCCATGTTGAGCCCTCCCTTGGGTTAGGTTGCTCAATATTTATTCTAAATATTTCCCTCTTTTTCTTTTTAATCTTTATTCTTTTATTTTTGCACAAAAACATGCTAATTATAGGTTTTTACACAATGCATGCTTTTGGTAATTATTCCTATTTATATACATCTACATGCATTTGCAAAGGTTTTTGTAGCTAAAATATAAGAATAAAGAGTGATGAATGGGGTATTCATCACCTACATTTCTCTCTCTTTTCTTATATATATATATATCTCTATATATATGTATATATACATGTATTTATATATATATATATATCTATACTATATAATTTAACATATAAAAAGAAAATATAAAAAAATATATAAAATGTAAAAACAAAATAAAAATCAGAAAACTAAAAATAAAATTAAAAAATATAAAATTAAAAACCCACTAAAACAATAAAGAATTGGACATGAACCAAGAATTGAATAACTGCGCAACCAATTTCACATACAACCATTCGCCTCCCAGTGTTCGACCTCTACCTGTACTTACACCTATACACATTAACATGTAGAGTTATAATAAATTTTAACTCCACATTTTTGGATATTCATTGCATACATTGATTGTGGGTGAATTGTTGATCGATTTGGGAGTCTGTCTGAGGTCAACTCAGCGACTGTCTATCCACCTTGTGGAAAGACACGACCTTGGCAAATTCCCTTTCATCAGGCTCTTCATCAGTTTCGCCGGACTCACTAATGATGTGGGAATGCTGCTTCGAGGACTTAGATGCCCTCTTCTTCTGCCGGCGATGGTGGTGGTGGTACTGCTCCTTTTCCTCCAAGTTCTCCTCAGGTAGAGACTTGGAAGTTCCTTCCTTCTGTGCCCGTGCCCGATCAGGTGTGGTCACGGTCCTTCCGCTCCTGAGGGACATATGATTTACATTATCGTATGAAAGGATCTCATGTTCAGATAAATAATTATCTGAATAGTATACCTGATCATGAGGTCGGTTCTGGCCATGGAGTATGTTGTTCGGGTTGGCCTGAACCTGTGCGGGAATCGGGGTCTTTGGCGCCTTCTGTTGGTCCTGGGTACGAGAGACACGATTGATATCGGTTCTCATTTCCAGATAATCATTCTGCATCTGTTGGACCTTATCAGACAGGGTCTGGATCGCCAAGTTGAGGGACTCCAATTCAGTGGGCTGGGCTGGCTGATGTGCAGACGAGGTTCTGTATTGGCCCTGTTGGCCATGCCGATATTGCTGCTGCTGATGGGACGGTGCTGGCTCCTGCTGATAGGTGCGCTGCTGCTGCTGGTACTGCTGAGGCTGGTACCCTTGTTCTGGCCTGGACTGAAAGCGCAGTGCGGGAACGGGTCCGGTTTCTTGGTATGCTGGGGATGGGCGGTGAGGCTGACCCTTCCCCATTTCGGCCTGCCTGACAATCGGGTCACGGCTATACCAAAGCCTGTTGATCTCGTACACTTGCGGAGGCTCCTCGTATCCCGTCTCCACTTGTGGGGGTGCATGCTGATCCTACTGGGTGTAAGTCTGATCCCAGCTACTCTGAGGCCCCAGTGCCTGTTCCTGTACAAGATGGACTCGATGTACAGGTATAGGTGGTGCAGAAGGGGCATGTAGCTTTATCTTAGCTACCTTCTCAGAAAGTTCCTCCACTTGCTTCGGTAGACGCGAAAGAGACTCAAGTTCCGCGACTCTCTTGTGGATCTGCTCGACCATGGTTAGCTTGTCAGCAATCATCCCCATGCTGGGAATGAGGTCCTCGGTCAGATCTGCTACAGTCCTTCAGGTTGTCTCATTGGATAGGATTGAGGGAGACAACGCAAAGGCCCTTGTGGCCTGCGACCTGCCGGTCTCCGCCATCTGCTCCAAGATCTTCCATACGGCATTCTCATTTTTGTTCAGATATCTTCCTCCACAGGCGGCACTGACTAACCCCTGCATCTCTGGGGTTAGACCACAGAACAAGGTCTGGACTAGGATCGCCTTAGAAATGCCGTGGCAAGGGCATTTCTGCACTAAGTCATTGAACCTATCCCATGCATCGTGGAAGGATTCATTCAGTCCCTGTGAGAAGCTGGCGATCTTTGTTCTCATTTGATTAGTCCTACTGAGAGGGTAGAACTTTTTCATGAAGAGGTCCTTGAACTGCATCCAAGTAGTACATATCACCCCTAAGTTCTTCAGCCAATGAGCAGCCTTATCTCCTAAGGCAAAAGGGGTGGCCTTCAGTCGAATATAATCTTGGCCAACATTGGGATGGCTAAGATTGTTGCACACCAACTCGAAGTCACGGAGGAAAGTGTACGGTTCTTCATTTATGTTTCCGTTGAACTTCGGAAGCAGACTAAGGAAGTGGGGCTTCAGCTCAAATGCCTGGGCGGGAACCGCTGGTGCTAACCAATTCTGAATCTCGTTCTCCGCTGGGTTGTAGGCATCAACCATTGGTCGGTCGATACCTCCAGCTACCATGATTTGTCCCATCCTAGCTGTGAGATCTGCATTTCTTTGTTCTGCTTCAGCAAGGCGATTAAGGCGATTAAGGTAGTTACTCCTGCTCCGGTGGTTGCTGCTTAGGCGGCATTTCATCCTCTATTCCTGGATGTGAGAAAAGATCGGTGTCAGAGGACAAATCAAGGATGGGGTTACCGAGGCGATGGTCTTCCTCGGTAAGCTCGGAGGAGAGGGAAGGGTTGGTTTGAGAGTAACCACCCTGGGTATGAGGGATCCAGAACTCAAAAGGGTCATGAGTCCTGGGTGGCTCAAGGTGCGCTTGGGCCTGTGAAGATGATTTTCGTGGGGGACTCAGAGAAAGGTTGGCAAATAATGTGTCGATATTCCCCCAGTCATTCATCTTGAAGTGGCGAGAAGAAGATAGGATTTTACTCCTACATGAAGCAAACAAGTTAATCCAAGACCCTGAGTTCACTCTCAACACAGTGAAGGACTCGAAACCGAGTCCAATTTATCTTGTAAATTTTAAGTGTGATTTTTCAAGCAAGAAAACAAGGATTACGCGGCCTATAGGGAAGTCGGCTCAGAGCCGGATGTGTCTTCCATGTTTATCTTGTCGCCTAAGATACCGCCGATCCTCCCTTTCTTCGCTCCTATCCGGAGTTGGGGACTCAAAGACGTGCCCCTATCTACCTGCAAGTATGCGGAGGCTGACAAAGCTAGGCCTTATCGCAGAGTACCGCTGGTTCGCCCCTATCTACCCGCGAACAGGCGGAGGCTACTTGGTACTTATCAATGAGCTAAAAGTATCCAACTCGTGATATTTGCTAGGATCAGTTGGCCCGTGATATGGAAGGCGGGAATTTGGGCGCTGCCTTAAGGTGTTCACACACACTCAAGTACCCTCACTCAGCCTGAAAATAAGGTCAGGGATTAGTCTCCCGCAAACAATTTTTTCAATTTTATCAAAATTTTTTGGTCAATACTGTTAGCAGTCCCTGTTTTAAGTTAAGTTCTCACTTGTTAATCCAACCACACAGCACGCCTAACGTCCAGTCCCAATTTTCGTTAATTTAAGTTTGAAAAACTGAGGGGAAATCGAGAAAAGCCGATGCACGAAAAAAATGATGCATATGCTGAGTTAAGAAGACTTACAGTGATCCCTTCGCTTTTATGCAGGATGCAATACAATATTGAAAAGTTACACTATATGCAAATGCAGACGACAAAATCCACTCCTAGACAGGCAGTTCTATTAGCGAGTGAAGAACATGTTTATTTGACTAGATCTGTGGTCTAGGTGTGTCTTTTAAGTGTATGTGTGGTCCTAAAAATTACGAGCACAAGCAATTCCTAGGGTGGCTCAAGGAGCCGCTAGTGCAAGTCTAAGTTACAATTCAACCACACAGCACACGGGGACACAGTTCCACTATTTTTACACACGCGAGAACCCAAACGGGAACCGCTGGAAATGATGCGAAAATGTGGAAATAAATGCAATTTACAAGTTCTCTCAAATCACTCAAACAAATTAGAATGTGTGTTCCTCGAAGCGTCTTCGACTCTGGTGTCCCTCGCACAAAAACAAATTGAGGTCAGATAAAGAACGACACAAAAAATGCAAAAATTTTAAAAAACAGAGAAATATTCACAAGAAAAACCGGGGGTCAGATTACCCGGAGATTGAAAATCAAACAATCAGAATTTCACTTCAAATTAACCTAAGCCATGCCTCCCCGGCAACGGCGCCATTTTGATGAACGCCCCCGCACCCTTGTTAATTCGGTCAGATTAATGTCCAAATTAATTAGATGTCGTTCGTTGCAGTCGGATACGAGAGGGCTAATCTAAAACTACTTTAATTAGATTCGAGTTAATTTCAAGCGGTAATTTTTTTTACTTGGTGAAGTCCAAGGTCGAACTCATGGAGGCACCTGTCTCCTTAGGTGAATTTGAAGCAAAGTCCAAGTGTGTGATTTTCGGGGAATTATTTTGGGTCTTTTTCGGTTTTTTATGCAATACACATGCAAAATCAGGCCAGATTAAATGTTAATTCAGAAAGATGGTTAAATTAATTCCAAAAATTATGAAACTTAGCCAGATTGTGAAATGAGATGAAATTAAGCTACCCTAATTTTTTTAGAATTTTTTGATGCACGGATAATAAAATATGCAGACTTTAGTGAAAATGACTAAACCAATTTTAATAATTATCAAATGATGATATTTATGAGAAATAAAATTAATCCAAATAGATCTAATTAAGAGCTATCCAAGCCAACTTGAATTTCCTTAAAACACTTCACGGTTGATTAATTAAAAATCGATTAAGGTTTTCACTAAATGATTTTTCTAAGACAAACTATACGTGCAAATGGTATGATTTTTGGATATGTTGTAGCATAGACTTAGATCTACCAATGATGATTTTTCAGAGATTTTTTGATATGCAGACAATGAGCAATAAATTAATCAATCAAAATGGGCAAAATATTGCAATTTTCACCAAATTAATTTCCGTAAATATTCTGCAAATCAGAAAAATATAAATAAATGTTAAAATGGTAGAACAAGAGTTATGCTACACAATGCAACTTTTGGAATTAAAAATAGATGACAAAATGATGATAAAATAAATGTGCAAATGCAAAGGTGTGAATGCAATACAGAATAAGAAATATGAACTCAAATGGAGAACAGGGACTTACATGCAGTTTCTGGAAACTTGAAATTTTTTTAAAAACTTACAAAGGGGTGCAAGTGTCCCCTTTGCAAATTCCCTTTTGGCTTTATTATGGGATAGCTCCTCCTCTGTTTTGGAGATGAAACAGGGGATGGAGAAGAAGGTGCTTCGCGGGCACGACTGGATTCCACGTGCGGGGCGCGGCCTTGGGCGGAGGAGCGGGACCGTGGACGCGGAGGCTTCTGGCGGGTGGTGGAGGAACGCGTCGAGGGGCGGCGCCTGACGCACAGCACCGCGCGAAGGAGCAAGGGCCGTTGTGCGCGGCCGCTACCCAACCGCGGCCTGCGGCTTCAGGTGATGAGGGCAGAGGCGGCTCGAGGGTGTGGGAGCACGGCAGCGTCGCTGTCGCCTGTGCGCGAGGAGGGGCTGGCACGCACGCCTGAGGAGGGCGGGCTGGTGGTTGTGTCACGTGCGGGCGGAGGACATCGCGCGGAGGGCGCTCGCGCGCGGTCTGGTGGAGGTGCGTTGGGGGCAGCGCCGGCGCGGAGGTGGAGGGCGCTCGCGGCTTGGAGTTGGAGCAGGTGGTGCGCCTGGAGGTTAGCGCACGCGGCGGGCGGCGACTTGGCAGTGGAGGTGACGCGTGGCGGGGCGAAGGCGCTCGCGTTGAGGGCGGAGGATGGCCGACACACGGCCAAGGGTCGTCGGGGTAGAGGCAGCAGAGCGGTGACGGCTATGGTGGCGTGGCCGAAGGCGAGCTACGTGGAGGATGGAGGAAAGGAGTGGAGGAAGAAGAAACAAGGGAGTTTCACCACCTCCCTTCTTCCTCATGCATTTGTTTACTTGGCGCAAATAAACGACGAATCGGTTGATGAAAGTTCGTCTAAAAATTTAAGAAAAATCACCGTTGCATTCGCAACGTCTGATTTATCCGTAGAAGTATGATTTGTTTGGTGATTTGATGCGTGGACGTGGGTGAATCAAGGAGAGAGAGAGAGATAGATAGAAGGAGAAGAAACAGAGAGGGGAAGGAGAAGGAATTTTACCTGGAGTAGTGGATGTAGGTTCGTCTGGGGAAGAACCTAAAAGGTTCTTTTGTCGTTGCTCCAACCACCGGCGGATGTGGCGAGCTCAGCAACCCACAAGGAGTTGCGACAAGGCTGGAGGAGAGCCTTGGATCTCGCCGGCCTAGCACACTGTCGTCGATGGAAACTTTCCCTGCTGTCACCAAGGAAAAGAGATAGATCTAAGGAGCTAAGCTTGAAGTTGGCGGATGGGTATGAATGGAGGGTAGAGGAGATTTTAAAGAGGAGGTGGAGGTTGGAGAGGCCATGGAGAGAGTGGGAGAGATGGAGAAGGTGGGGTGGGATGAGAGGTGTGGAAGGGTGGCCTCTCCCTTAAGTTAAGGGAGAGTGGGAAGGAATGGGTAGAGAGGAGGAGATGGTGCCACTTGGCGCGCTCGGATGCCGCCATGTGGTATTTTATTTAATTAAGTGCAAAATCTATGGAGTTGACATGTTGCGGCTTCCGGAGTAGCCGCATGTCGCTCCGAGAAGAATTCACAACTAAATGTAAACAAAAATCAAAAAGAAATAATAGAAGTGGTTAGATCAAAAAGTGATCAACACGAATGTTGCTCGTCTCGACGAGATCTACAACTTTCGTGAAGGGTCGAAAATCAAACGAGATCATCTGTACAAAAACGTATTTTTGGGTGGTACCTTATAGGTATAAAATACCACATTTTTCCTTTTGTAATTTTTTTTTCATTTTTCAATATGAGAAAATATAAAATAAAGTTAGAAAAAATATGAAAAGAATATTTACAACTTAATCTATTTATTTCGGATTTTTAATAATGAAAAATATAAAAATGATAAAATACAGGGGCAAAATGGTCATTATGTATAATGTACAAAAAGGGCCCAAAACCCAAGTTTTGCATACGAGCTCTGATTTTAATGAAATTGGTCTTGTTTCGAAGGTCTCTGGAAGTATATTACTTTAAAAGTGAGTAGACCTCAATCGGACACTGTATGAGAGAGATATGCACATTTTAAGGTCCATGATTTCAAACTTGGATTGGGGGTTTATTGGTCAATTTTGTAAGTTAGTATTTTTTTGATATTTTTCTTTAATTAGTGTTAGTCATATATACACTATGGATTGATTTTATTGTATTTGGAGTTAGTATAAAATATATACAAATAAGGTATTTTAGCTAATATACAGGTGAATATTTACAAGTGAAATTAGCTTCTTATTTAATGCAAATATGAATGCTAAAATGCAGATATTATGCTTGCATGTATGAATGCTAATTATGCAATATAAGTAAAAATATGCCTCTAATTACTCGGGAACAAAGCTCTATTTTCGACTTTTAGAGTGATGAAGCACAGATTCATCACCTATTTACCTTCAACATCTCCATCGCAGGTCACCTTGCTAGTGCCGGAATCGCCTGTGCCGCCATCTCCTCCACCACACATCACCCCACCTGTACTGGAATCACCAGTCCCCTGAGCCCCTCCACCTCAAGTCACTCTGCCAACACTGGAGCCGTCTGTCCTCTCGGCACCTCCATCTCAGGTCACCCCATCCGCGCCTCCACCTTGTAACCTCCAACCATAGCCGCATGTCACTCCATCGGCTCCTCCACCTTGTAACACCACGTCGATGCCTCCACCTTGTGACGTCTCACCACATGTTACCTCTCCATCACCTCCACCATGTGACATCACTTCACCACCACCCCCACATCCTCCTCTAATGAATAAACCCCCGCCCCCACCCAACCTCCTGGACCTCCCCAACCTCAGCATCTTCCCCAAACTCCATCTCCTCCAAGTTGTTTACTCACCTCCTCCTCCAGACCATTCATCCTCCGCCCCCTACTCCACATCCTCTTTCCCGACGGTCATGTTGTTGTCGAATTCCTAGTCGGGCTCCACTTCCTTCATCCCTAACATCAGCCATCATGTGTTTGGAAAAAAAGGAGGAGAGAATATCCACCATCGGATTTCCGTATGTTAGATTAACTCAAGACCATCCCAAGCAATTGGCTCAAATAAAGTAAAAATTGACGGCAAGGTCTGTGGGGTAAGACAGAGCAAGTTTACGAGGCCGAGGGAGGAAATACGTTGTTACAAAGGTCGAGGAGGTAATTGACAAAGTTGATATAGTCTGTCAGGTAAAAATCCATATTTAATATAGGTTTCTGTGCGTGATTTAGTTTTCAAAATTACATGTTTGTGAGGGGAAATGTGGGATCACTGCTTATTCTCAATAATCAAGATGAAAGGAGCTTTCTAGCTGACCCTTCATTTGTGTTGTTTTTGAAAGTAGTCCTGCTTTTCTTATGTAGTTTAATCAAGTGTATGACTTGCAAAGATTGTTTTGTTTGTTGCAAGCGAAGATACTCTATTAATGATGTTTTGTATAGTGTTATCTCAAACCATCTCTTGCATGTTGTGAAGTCCATGGTGTTACCATGGGTGTATTCCATCCCGGTGAATTATGCACTAATCATCAACTTATTAGGGAGTTTTATATGCAACATCTATGTTGTCACTTTAAGCGTTGAGGATTCTCAAATTCAATGCTTCCACATCATTTAATTTTGGAAAAATGGATCAATTATTATTATTATTTTCATTTGATTCATGAAAAAGGAAGCTACTCTCATGTTATCCATATTCGAATCACACTAGGTTTTATTCAAACAAGTTCAAAAAAAATCATTTAGTAAATGACGATGATTGATCAAACCTCCTAAGTTGATCGATCATTCTTTCGTTGTGACCTTGGTTCAGATGCCATGTTTAATAGTTTCATTAGTAAGTTTGATCAAGCTTTTGGATTAGCTTAGAACACGAAGACAACATCAATAAATCATTTCAATAAGCAAATCGATTATGCTTACTTTGCATCCCCGATTTCCGTTATTTCTTTTTCATAAACATGTGGTGGTCCAAAAATTTATTTCGAGGGGTCCATTGAATCCTTTGATCCATCATTGTTATGCGAGGGAACGTAAAAATGTTTTGTATCGAGGGCTTTTGTAGGCTAGACTTTCTTCATTTTTAGGCCAATGTGTGTGCATGTGCGTCCCTAAAACCCTAACCATATGTCCCGCTTCTCCCACTGACAACTTCTCATTCGTGCAAGTTTACCAAGTCTTGTGGCCACTCGATCGTGCCATTGTCCGTAACTAACATCTCCCACTTGATCGAAGTGGTCATTCTATACCCCCCACTGCTATATATTGAATATAGTGATACTGAATTTCAATGTGCTTCCCTTTGGAACGATTGACCTTATTGTCGATAAAGTTTATTGCAGCTTGGTTACTGCGATATATTTCAATTGGTCTTTTAACCAACTCAAGGCCTACATTTTAAAGAAAATTCCTAACCAATTAGCATGAAATGATAGCCTTGCTACATGCGATGTATTTGGATATATATATATATATATATAGGGTAAAATGGGGCTGCCCCTAGGGAGTAGCCAACTTGGCTACTCCCACCCCTATTTTTCTCTCATTTTTTTATTTTTTGGAAAATAGAAATTTGTATATTCATCATTATATCCCTCTCACATTCTATTAAAATTTCGTCAGAAACAGAGACTCCTACGGCCTCCATCCAAACATGGTCGATTTAAAAAATCCTGCGACCGTTAAAAAAATGACGCCTGGATGGAGGGCTTAGGAGTCTCTATTTCTGACGAAATTTTAATAGAATGTGAGAGGGATATAATGATGAATATACAAATTTTTATTTTCTAAAAAAAATAAAAAAATGAGGGAAAATAGGGGTGGGAGTAGCCAAGTTGGCTACTCCCTGGGGGCAGCCCCATTTTACCCATATATATATATATATATATATATATATATGGGTAAAATGGGGCTGCCCCCAGGGAGTAGCCAACTTGGCTACTCCCACCCCCATTTTTCCCTCATTTTTTTATTTTTTTGGAAAATAAAAATTTGTATATTCATCATTATATCCCTCTCACATTCTATTAAAATTTCGTCAGAAACAGAGACTCCTAAGCCCTCCATCCAGACGTCATTTTTTTAACGGTCGCAGGATTTTTTAAATCAACCATGTTTGGATGGAGGCCATAGGAGTCTCTGTTTCTGACGAAATTTTCATAGAATGTGAGAGGGATATAATGATGAATATACAAATTTTTATTTTCCAAAAAAATAAAAAAAATGAGGGAAAAATAGGGGTGGGAGTAGCCAAGATGGCTACTCCCTGGGGGCAGCCCCATTTACCTCTCTCTCTCTCTCTCTCTCTCTCTCTATATATATATATATATATATATATATATAGGGTAAAATGGGTTGGCTACTCCCTGGGGGCAGCCCCATTTACCTCATATATATATATATATATAGGAAAAAATGGGGCTGCCCCCGCCCCATTTTTCGGCGTTTTTTTATTTTTTTTAAACATAAAACATGTATATTCATCCATATATCCCTCCTACATGCCATTCGAATTTCGTCAGAAACAGAGACTCCTACGGCCTCCATCTCGATGGTATCGATTTAAAAAAATCTTGTTACCGTTAAAAAATTACTGTCCGGATGGAGGCCGTAGGAGTCTCTGTTTCTGACGAAATTCGAATGGTATATAGGAGGGATATAGGGATGAATGTACATGGTGTTATTTTTCAAAAAAAATAAAAAATTTTGCCCAAATAAGGCGGGGGCAGCCATGTTGGCGGCCCCTAGGGGGCAGCCACATATGACCCATATATATATATATATATATATATATATTCATAATATTATTTATTGCTTCCCGAAGAAACCGTCGTATCCACCAAATATAAAAGGATAACCTAATTTGGATTTCCTATCATCAATATCCCCTTCAAAATCTATATTGGAGTATCCCACCATATCAAGTGATTTGGCTTGAAAAGTCAGCTTCAGTTTTACTGCTTTTTACATACCAAAGAATTCTCTTCATGACTTCCCAATGTGCATGCTTGGGAAATAGCACAAGTCAGATCATGATTCGTACATCACTTTGCATACATTAAGCTAGGTTCACTTGTGCATATGGAATATCAGGAGATTTATCCCTTTTGTGGACATTGACTCTTACCAAATCCCCCCCCCCTCATAAGCGGTGTAGGGACTGGGTTACTATTTAACATCTCGAACCTCTTTAATATAGGGCAAATATTTTTTTTCTTGATATAAACTCAATGTTCTCAAGCTTCTATTCTACTAATGTGGATTCCGAGAACATCTGACGCTTCTCCCATATCTGTGATCTTAAATTTACCACTTAATTTGCACTTTATATCATTCAAAGTCTCTGTGTCATTTGCAACGAACTTCTCGTCTACACATGATGGCAATATCATGAAATTACTCCATCCGTGTATGACATATACACAATAATATAATTCATTAGTTATAAAAGCCAATTGAAAATTATATCATGGAATTTGAGATACAACTGTCGCACGGATTGTTTCTCATTTATGTCCATTTCTATCTATCTAAAAATCAACAGGTTGTCACATTTATATGCCTTACCTTAATTATCTTGAAAAGCAGTTTTGGCATCCATTTGGAATAATTCCAAATCTATATAAATGACCAAGGCCAAAATAACTTTCTTGATGCAAATTTGGCTATGGAAACATTATGCTTCCTGAAATCAATTTCAACTTTTTGTTAAACCCATTGCTTTGTACTTATATATTATATTTCCAGCTCGCGACTTCTCTCTGGTACCCATTTATATGATGTTTGTCTCCCAAATAGTCAGTTCCCAAACACCATTTTTCTATCTCGAACCAAGTTCGTCCTTCATGGTGGTTGTATATGATTCTGACTCATGAAGTCATCGTTTCATCAAAGGGCATTGGATCCATACTATCCACAATTACTCCATCAACAACAAAACACGAATTCTCTCAAAGAGTACACATGATAACCACTCATTCGAGTGGTCTGGAAGAAGCATACAATAGAATGAGCCATCTAAATATTACCCAACAATAAAATACATTTGAGTCTACGAGTTCCGAATTAACCATTCCATCTAATTGAGGAGGATGTAATGTTTTTATAGGAGCTCGTGTAAATGACAACATATCTACTCATACCGATCCTATTTCTCAGCATAATTATGTTGGTTTCATGAGTAGAGGTAGAGCCGAGTGTATGCTTCCTAGTAAGCATGTTTTCTAGCAAGCTAAAACACATGAAGAAAACATGTTGGACCAAACACGAAAACCCCAAACTGATATAGTGGTTTTAAAAGGATACGCTCAGATTTTCTCATGTCAGTCTAGATAAAATGTTGAGGTATTTCCTTCATGTACAAACATCTCTAGAATCATATGCCTTTGTTGCAGCATTTGCCGTCGACTTTTGCTGCCGCACGAGGAATACATGCCCACTCTATACATTACATTGAGTTTAAAATAGGCTTGTAAATTACGACTAGGGATGCAAATGGACAGATACGGATACAAATATAGGTGTTACCATATCCTTATTCATTTGAAAATACGGATACATATACGGAAACAGATACATTGCGGATATTGAAAATTGCAAACCATATCCTTAAACATGGATACAGATTTGGAAACAAATAATCACAAGTCGGATGCGGATATTTTACGAACGTCTGCGGATAAGAAACGTCTTTTATGTTCTAAAGCTTACATTTAGTAGGATTGTCAGGTGAAGTGGAAACCAATAGCTAATTAAATCAAAATTAATTAATTGTAAGAGAACAAATACAAAAAGAAACTATAGCAATGTACTAAGTTTAATAATTGTATAATAAATGATTAAATATTATAAAGATACATATTTTTCTTCCCATATTTGAAATGACTCTGGATGCAATATATTGCAACTAATACTATAATATATTTCGAGGTAACAAAAAAGTTGATATATGCATATACAATATAAACACAAATTAAACAATGCAGATATCCCTATATGTATCCGTCAAAAAATATGTAACCATATCCATACCCATATCCTCACAAAATTCGAAAACAATATACGTATCCGCAAAAAAATCTCGTATCCATATTCGTATCCGTATCCGCTAAAATAAAAAGTTCATATCCATATCCTCTTAAAAACAGATACGATGATAGACGGATACGGATGAAGGATATTGTGAGATCCTTAAGCGCATCGTGGAAGTGTGAGGATCACATTGTATGCATTCGGGAGCGACTAATCGCACTAGTTGCTCCAAGAAGCAGGATTTAAAATTTCAATGCGATGAAATTGCATGATACAAGAAAACTTCCCAGATCGCTTCATATAAACCACAAATAAGTACTAGGGTTACCTCTTGAAGTGTGATTGCGACCAAATCTCTAAACAAAGAGACCTCCTGTCTCAAGTCCGATCCAACGGAAGAGACGCTTGCGAGCGCGTTGATGAGACGCGTGCTCCTCGTAATCCATGTTGATGATCCAAGCAATGAATCTCCTCATCTCGTCGCATGAGGTCCGACGTCTTCTTCATGAGAGAAGCGTACCGAAGGAGACGGAGATCCATGAACAAGTAATTCGACAGCATAACGACGATGTTGCGATGATGGTGACTCTCTCAAGGACTCCATGGTGGACGACCACAATGAGAGGGATAGAGAGAGACTTGGTGTGTAGAGAATAAGAGAGGGAGAGAGAGAAATTGTCGATGATGTGTCTTGAAGAGTAAGGGGTGCCTCTTCTTATATAGTATTTTGGGATTCATAGATCTCAATCCATGGACAACACAAAATCAATGGATGAGATTGATTTGTGTTTATTTTAATGGTCATGTCCTTGTTGTGAAAACACAATAATATTAAATTTAATTTAAACTAGTATATATCGATAAATAAATATAAATTAATTTCAAATCAAATTAATTAATCAATCTTGGAGATAATGAGAAGATTGATCATATCCCCTAAAAAGGAGGGACGACCACCCAATCATTTCATGAGATCTCAATATCTCATGATATCTCCAAGATTTACAATAATATTTTTTTGTAAATTATCTCACAAAAATAACTCATAATTATCTTGTGGACATTGTAATCACGCTATTGAAAAAATGTGAATCACATTCACAACCAAAACAAAATGTAAATTATGTTTTCAATTAATAATCCGATATGAATCCAATTAATATCAATAATTAATTAACAAATACAAATCACAATAGGCTCTCTCTAATATATTATAAATCATATTTATAATATATCTGATTAACATGGATAGTATTATCCACATTATTCATGTCCATGATAATTAAATCACATTTAATCGGATCTCTATTCTCATGTGCCCAAATAATATGAATCACATTTGCATTATTCACATATTTAATAATTAAATCACATTTAATTATCTCAGATAACTCTCCTTGTAATACGAATCAAATTCATATTATTTATAATAATTAAATTACATTTAATTATCCACTTTTCCCAATGCTAGGATATATGATATAAACAATGAAATTATCCATGAACTCTTTCAAGGATAATGCATTTTCTCCACGGATACTTGGAGATAAGGACAAGGTAATTGTATTGTTCCACATATAGTGAATTGGATATTGAGATCACATCTCAAATCTATATCTTGCGGAGCTTTCATAGATGCTTGATTAAATCAAAATCGTAAATCCAATCTTCTCATTGCATCTGAATCACATTCAGATCAATGTCTAATATTTGGACCAAGATCGGATAACTTCTCTAATGAGAGGAGTCACTAAAATCTAGACCCGTTTCATCGCTCCCTAGGAATGGAAGCGCCATGGTTATACAATTGTTTATGATCACGTCACCCTCAGGTGTTCCTAATACCTGTACATCTTGCATACTGGAAGACCAAGAATGAACCCGAAGTTTTAGATATATTTAGATGTCTCCTTCAGTATTTTATTATTAAGTTTTTCATTTGATCATTGGGAGTCGGTATCGATCATATCCTTTCCAAAAGTATATATCATACCTAGTTCTTAATCATATACTTTCCAAAAGCATATATCAAACCTACAAATTCAGTCAAGCTTCCAAAGCGAGACGACCATGCACGGAATTTGATTCTTCCTAATACCTCATGAGTGATCGCATGTCTTCCTATTCAACAATGAACCTGTATGATCCCTTTGAGAGATCATATTACTCATATGCGCTTGCTTGCACACTAGCGTGTCGGTGTATAGACTTTGGTTATATCATCAACCTATTGGTCTGTCAAATGTACATACTCAGACATATAGTAACACATCTGTCTCCAGTCAGAGGATGTGTTCCTATATCGCAAAAGCATGCAACGTAGGTCTTTGGTTCTCTCGATCTTGTTAAGTCAACTTTTTACCTAACTAAACTAACACCTCCGAGTCTCTACCCCTGTGCATAGTACATGCAGTAAGAGGTCGGTCATATATCAACTTTTAGAGAAGAGATTGTCATCTCCTTCTCAGGCTGGAGATCCTCTCTTAATAATCATTTGATGATGCTTCATGAGTTCTCAATCTGACTCTTTAAATGTTTATCCAAGCACTATCCTCTATGATTCGATAATTGAATCAACATTTGTATGATCATTAAGATGGTCATGGTACATAACCCTAATTATACTAAGGGACCTATTATACAAATTAGTTATTCTTCATTTCAGATCATGTAATGATAACATTTATTGCGTAATAGTTCATCGTGGGCTCGCATGTCCAACAATCTTTTACTAGCCCAAAGAGTCGTTAATGGGCTTATCATTCAACCCACATTCATGTGACAAGCATAGGCTATTTAGAAAAATAGCTAGGTAAGATGATCAGTCACTCTATTCAGACTGCGTCAAGTCCTTTTACGACACTTGCATATCCCCCAGTACAGTGCTCACATCCAATGCGAATGTTGCATCTTATGCAACCAATACTCAATTTTGTCAGTTATAGTGTCCATGACACTACAACTTAATAATTATTATAACCAGCATTTCCATAATCCTTATTAGAATACCCTTATTCCTAGAGATCTCTATCTTCTAAGGTGTCTTCAGTTAAGACCTTTTAGATCACTATCTATGAAGTTTTAAGTTCATGAATATAAGACTTAGAGATCACTATCTCTAAAGTCTTTTCATCTTTGAAGATATTGCTATTACTGCAATCAAGTGTTTTATTTCTATAGTAGGATTAGTAACAGTTTACTACTCCCACTACATGGCAGACATCTGACTTTTGTACACATCTTCCAAACACTCAGCTTCTCACAACTGATGCACAAGGGCATGCAGTTTTAGCATTGACTTCGTCAACTCTTTGAGGTTCCATCCCTTCAGATAGGTCAGTATCATATCTTAAGGGATGGAAGCCTTTCTTGGAATTTTCTAGAAAATAGAACATATCCAAGGTGTATCGCTAATGTGACAGTTCCAATGCCCTCTTCTCTTTGCTTTTGAACAACTTCATAAATAAGATCTAAGAGGTATCCATGATGTCATATCTCAAGGTATGGAATAGTCAGATTATAAAACACTTATTACTGTCCTTATATCGTTCCAAATGATTAGGATATCATCTATATTTAGCATAATGAACACAATGGCACTCCCACTAAGCTTCACATGGTATATCAAGATTCTATCTGAAATCATAACCTTTATAATTTCATCAAATCTCATGTTTCAACTACAAGAAGCTTATGTGAGTCCATAGATGGAGTTCTTTAGCTTGCACATCTTGCTTTCCACAATCATGAAACCCTGGGGCTACTTCATGTGAATATCCTCAGAGAGGTATTGATATAGGAATGAAATATTGACGTCCGTCTGAAGATGTCAAAGTCAAGTTGTGTATCTATGATTAACAATATTATGATGGGTTTTAGCATGGTCATTGAAGAGCAAGTCTCATCGTAAGCGATGTCTTCTCTTCGGTATGTAGCTCATGGCTACGAGTTGTGCTTTGAAGGTCTTTACCTTCTCATCAGGTTTCCTCTTTCTCTAAAAGATCCATTTACACCTTAACATGTCTTACCCTTATAGATAGATCCTCGAGGGTCCATATACAACACTTGTATATGAAGTCTACTTTAGACTTTATTGCTAAAACCCATCTTTCCATGTCATGATCCTCAGACGCTTCATAATATGAAGTCAGATCATTATCAGACTTAACTGGCACATGGAATATTTCCTCAAACTCATTTGAAGAGGTACGGGTGTTTCATGTTTAATTATCCTTTTAGTTTCCAATTTCAGGAGCCTCGTTATCTTCTCATGATTAAATGAATTCCTTCACTTCATTTTCATCCTGATTCTAAAGAGAGTCATCCTCTAAGAATCACATCCTCAGAGATGAGATCTTTTAATAAGCTAAAGGTCATAAAGTAGGTATCCAATACCATCCTTTATTTTCATATTGAAATAGCACGCTCTAGTGCTAGATTCTAGCTTACTTGCATCCATGACAAAGTTATGGACCAAGCAACCTGATGAATCGACTATTCTCATTCTTTATTCTTTTATTTTAGCTCTTTATTTTAACAAAACCACCTATAAATATATGTAAATACAATAACTTAGCATTTTGCATGTCATTGTTTATATCTCACATTTAACATTTATTTTACTAAATAAAAGAATAAAGGGAAAAGAAAAAGAATGATATATTTAGAATAAATACAGAGTGACCCAGACCCCAAGAGAAGGTCATGCCTTGAATTGATCGCAAGAAGAATAAATAGAGAGAGATAACACCTTTACTTGTATAAATTATTTATTTTTTTGTTTTTTAACAAAATATAATTGCTTTATTTTTTAAACACTTGTAAATAGCCCTATAAATAACATAAAAATAAAATAAAAATCAGAAAATAAAAATAAAAATAAAATCAATAATTCCTTGTACAAAAGACACATGTACATGATACAATATATATTTATTGTACCTCCCTAAGTATTTCATAAAAATAAAATAAAAATCATTTTTACAATCCTAAACCTATTATGTAAATAAATAAAATATAAAATAAAAATATTTTTTGTAAATAAAATAAAATAAAATTACTTCTGCTTAATACATAGGTATATTATACTTGTACATAATACTATATATTGTATATACCTTAAAAATCACAAAAATAGCTTATAAATAATAAACATTTTTATTTTATACAAATTTTATTTTAAAATCATTTATTATTTTAAATTAAATTTTCTTGTATTTTTGTAAATCCTGGATTTCTATTAGGCTATGTAGGAACGTTGACCCCGGTGACCGTCTCCTCCCTCCTGACCCGACCCGATTCCCTTCTTACCGAAGCTTCTTCTCCTATTTTTCATGATCGGGTCAGTCCCCTATTCTCCTCGATTCCACCACCCGATTCCTCTCCTAGGATCCGTGATTCTCACGAATCCCTAGGGAGGATCAGATCGCCTTAGGGTTTTGCTCCACCTGCAGATCTTTCCAGACCCTCGGACGTCCTATATATTCGCTCATCTGCCTCCTGCACACTGGAGCTCATCCCTCGCATCACCCAAGACCCCTAGCTACCTTCATTGGAGTGACATACTTTGGAGGAGCGGCTCAGGACTTGTCAGAGTCACCTGAAGGCTTGTAGATCAAAACATGGTCGGAGCTCCACCATATACAACCTCCCAGCCCGCCACAGCTCGGTTGAGTCCATCACCCAGCCATCCACCTTCTCCCGGAGCTTCTGAGTTCATTAGTGACCTCATCTAATACTCCTTTCGTCTGCATTTTCTGATTCGATCTATAGTTCCATTTCATCACCTTCGTTAGCTTTGACCACTGAGTTTGGAGCCTGTTAGCCACCCTTATCTGCACGAATCTACTCCTTGACTCACCCTGCACCTCTTACGCAACCTACCCTCCTTAGGCTCGCCCATGATGGCAAGATTAAGGTCCATACCTCCTTCCCCCGCCTTCTCCAGAGGTCGAGCACCGCTCCTTGACGCTTCTCTTATACTTTTATGCAATAACTTGGACTGGAGCGTAGCCCTTAGTCCCTTTACCCTCTGTAGGTACTAGAGCACGCTTGGAGGACCATTTGAGCCCCCAACTGTTCAGGCGGATAAGCTACAGGTGGAGGATCATCGCACGCCTAATCCGCTCATCCATCCTCCCATCGGAGCTCTCCGTCGGACGCGGAGCACTTGCACGACACTACTGAACCCCTCAGAGACTTTATTAGAGTGACGGATCTCCTCCCTAACTCAGTTGAAGTTCACCCTGAGCGAGTTCTTCCAGGCACCTTTTCCAGCATCCGATCGCAGGACTCATCCCAGATATGATCCGAGCCCTTCATTCGTGCCTCTTACTGATGCTCGGATTGGATTTGGGCCCCGTCATCTGCACCGTCCGACAAAAGGGGTGTCCAAACCATTAGATCAGATCTGACTTGTCAGATCTGACCGCACGTCCGCGACAGCCCCTGGACCGTCAGATCTTGCTGTAGAAGCCATCAGGGTCGTACGTCAGAGTCTGCTTCCGTATGCGCACATGCCCCCATTGGGTATATTTCACTTTTATCCTTGCATGTTTTTCTATTTAACTTTAGTCCAGTAAATAAATTGTTTAGTTAAAGATATTTACAATTTGGACCTTGTACTTTTTATATTTACATTCCAGTCTTATCGAGTCTGCATCATGTGTATCCCCAAGTGCTCGTTGGTTTATTTGCATTTTCTTTCCTAGGCCTCCGTGTTGTTATGAAATGAATGTGAAATTTTGAGAATTGCATTTATGCCCCTGTGAGTCTGGATCACATGTCGTGCACGCTTGGCTTGGATTATTTGCATATTTGACCCCCGAGCTTTCTTGCATGTTATAAGTTTGGTCTGCAAACCTAAAATAATTACTTTTAGGTCCCTGTGAACTGTATTTAAATCCTTGGTTTTTATTGAACTTAGTAAATATTAAATTAACTCTAAAAATTACCTAAGAATTACTAGTAGCTCCTGCTAGTGAGGAATGTTTGTGGTAATTTTTGTGGGCTAGCTTGCTTGTATTTTCTATTATTAAAAAAATGAAAAAACCCTAAAAGTGTCCTTCCTAAGTTAAAAATCATAAAAATTCAAAAAATATCTTAAAAATTCCTCAAAAATTCATGTGTTTGTATTTTATTTTGTTTTAACTCCAGCAGAAATTTTGTTTGAAAACCCTTATAAAAACCCTAAAAATCACAAAACTACCAAAAACTAATAAAAATCATATAAAATTAAAGAACAATCCAAAAATTATGTTTTCAGTTCCCCTTTGTAGATTTCTATTCATATTTTATCTTAAAATTGTCATCCAGGATCATTATACATTTTAGATAATTTTTTATTTGCAATTTGGTTCTGGTTGTGCACTATGTTGTGTTTTTATCAATGTTTGATTTTTTTAAAATTCACAAAAATATTTGGAAAAACTAGAAAAAAATACCAAAAACGCTTCGAAAACCTTAAAACCCAAAAATATGTTTACTTTAATTTTCTAGGCATTTTTTATTATTTTGAAAAAATCCAAAAAGTGTGTTGTGTGTACGCTTTATATTCTGTGCTTGTTTGTCTTTAATTGAAAATCTAAAAAAATAAAATATAAAAACCACTAAAAATGGATTTCTTAGAGATTTTATACTTAGTTTTTAAGTCGTGTTCCTTGTGTTTGACCCTAGTTGTTATACCAGGTAAATAAAAATAGCAAACCACTGGCATTGATTGCCTTATTTTCATTAGTGGTTGATTTTTCTTGTTGAGTGATCGATTTGGTTGAGGAAGACAACGTCTCATATTTTTCCACCTCAGTCGATCTCGCTATTTTGGCAACGAGTTAGATTGATGACTCATCAAGCACTGCCAAATGATTATTAAGAGATGATCTCCAGCCTGAGTAGGAGATGGCAATCCTTTCTCAATTAGGCCGATATCTAACCAACCTCTTGATGCAGGTCCTCTACATAGGAATAGAGATTTGGAGGTGTCAGATTAGTTAGGTCAAAGAGTTGATTTAATGCGATCGAGATAACCAAAGTCCTATATCGTATGCTGTCACGATATAGGCACGCATCCTCTGACCGGAGACATATGTGTTACTATATGTCTGAGTATGTACATTTGGCAGATCAATAGGTTGATGACCTAACCAAGGTCTATACACCGATGCGCTGTTGTGCATGCAATAACACATGAGTAATACAATCTCTCAAAGGGATCATACAGGTTCATTTACTGAACCATAAGACATGAGCTCACTCATGACATATTAGGAAGAATCAAATTCCGTGCACAGTCATCTCGCTTCGTAAGCTTGACTGAATTTGTAGGTTTGATATATACTTTTGGAAAGTATATGATCAACACCTGGGTATGATATATGCTTTTGGAAAGTATATGATCAATACCAACTCCCAATGATCGAATGAGAAAACTTACTGATGAAACCCTAAAGTAGACAGTGTAAAATAGATCTTATACTTTGGGTTTATTCTGGGTCTTCCAGTATGCAGGATGTACATGTAATGGGAATACCTAAGGGTGATGTGATCATAAATGATTGTATAACCATGACGCTTCCATTCATGGGGAGTGATGAAACGAGTCTGGATTTTAGTGACTCCTCTCAGTAGAGAAGTGATCTGATATTGGTCCAATTGTTGGACATTGATCTGAATGTGATTCAGATACAATGAGAAGATTAGATCTGCGGTCTTGATTTAATCAAGTATCTATGAGAGGTCCGCAAGATCTGGATTTGAGATGTGATCTCAATATCCAAGTCACTATACGTGGAACAATACAATCGCCATGTCCTTATCTCCAAGCATTCGCGGAGAAAGCGCATTATCCTTAAAAGAGTTCATGGATAATTTCATTGTTGATATATGTATCGAAGCATCGAGAAAATTGATAATTAAATGTGATTTAATTATCATGGATAATATGAATTTGATTCATATTATAAGGAGAGTTATCTGAGATAATTAAATGTGATTTATATATCAAAGATGTGAATAATGTGAATGTGATTCATATTATTTTGGCACATGAGAATAGAGATCCAAGATGATTAAATACGATTTAATTATCATGGATATAAATAATGTGGGTATCACTATCCATATTAATCATATATATTATAAATATGATTTATAATATATTAGAGAGAGTATATTATACTTTATATTTGTTAATTAATTATTGATGTGAATTGGATTCACATTTGATGATTAATTAAAATATAATTTACATTTTATTTTGGGTTGTGAATAAGATTCACATAACTTCAATGCCATGATTGATATTTTCCAAAAGATAATTTGGAATTATTTTTTGGTGAAAATATTGTTGACGAGATTCATAGGAGATATCATGAGATAATGAGATCTCATGATATTTTGGGGAGATTGACCCATTCCTCCCAAGAGGAATGGACGGCTACAACTCTCCATGTGGAGAGGAGTAGCCGTCCCATCTCTTTTAGGGATGGGAGTTGGTCTTCTCATTATCCTATCTCTAGTCAAATGTAATTTAATTTGAGATTAATTATATTGATTTATCAATATTAATTAATTTAAATTAAATCACTTGTTGTGTTTTTACAACAACATCTTTGAAAGAAACACAGATCAATCTCATCCATTGATTGTGTGTTGTCCATGGATTGGGACCCATGGACTCCCAGAACCATATATAAGAAGATGCACCCCTTGATCTTCTATATAGATGAATAATGAATGCTATCTCTCTCTCTCTCTTTCTCCACACACCAAGCCTCTCTCTCTCTCTCATAATGGCCGCCCACCATGGAGCCATTGTGAGAGTCGTCATCGACGCAACATCGTCGTTATGTTGCCGGATCATCAACTCGTGGATCTCCATCTCCTTCAGTGTGTCTATCTCGTGAAGAAGATGTTGGATCTTGTATGACGTGATCAGGATATTCGTCGCTTGGATCATCAACTTGGATTGCAAGAAGGACGCGTCTCATCAACACGCTCGTAAGCGTCTCCTCTGTTTGATCGGACTTGAGACAGGAGGTCTCTTGGTTTAGAGATCGATCGCTACCACGCTTAAAGAGGTAAACTTTATACCTAATTATGGTTTAGATGAAGCGATCCAAGAAAGGTTCTTTGATCATGTAGTTTCATCATATTTTTTTTTCAAATTCCGCTGCCCGGTGCAACTACTGCGACTAGTCACTACCGATCGCATACGATGCGATCTTCACGCTTCCATGATGCACTTGAGGATTTTCCCCATATCATTAAAGTGGTATCAAAGCCAGGTTATCGAAGGTTTTGGATTAGATCCATGAACCTACGAAGATTTGGGCTTGTTTGGGTTCGTAAAGATTTTAACATTTCAATTTTCGCAGCCCTGTATTGTGATAAAATTTCGGCCATGTTTAAAATATTTAAACACAAATTTTTAAATTGGATAATGTTCCTCATTAATTTAGAAAATAGTAGGATTTGAGTTTGCATGATTTGGAATCCGATAACTCAAGTTATGATGTTTTTAATAACCATATGTCCATTGTTTCGGGGATGGCGATTAGTAACGTAATTAAAGAGTTAATTATAGGTACTAAATGCCTAGAAATGCATAATTATCACTTGAGTTCTGTTTTAAATCAAATTGGTGAACAAAATAAATTTAGTCTGCATTAATTGGATTTAAATTGATCGAGTTCTGTTAATTTTAGTGAGTAGGGGTCATTGCTGGAAATTAACAAACTTGATCATGAACATTATGATTGTCATTCAAATAAATTAATGGAAATTAATTGTTAGTTTTCTGAAATGACTATTGATAAATATTTATGAAATATTTAAAGATGATAATTATTTCCTTGAATGGCATTGCATTAACCAAAATGATAAGATAGTTGATCTTGATCACAATTGGTTAATATGAAATTTCCAACAAACATTGTTTTCATGAAAACTCTAGTTTATCCTACAATAGTTGTAGGACAACTTTTACATGCATAACCTTGTTGCTTGAATAGGATTGGGGATTTGTTTAGCAAATCTCCTTATAATATAATCAAAATGGTTTTGATTATTATTATATGGTATAATTTCAGTTGAAAAACTGATGATCATCTCAAGTACAAAGTGATCTATTTTACATTATCCTTTCCCGAGTCGGATATGGTGTCTAGTCGGGGAGCGTTAGGGTAGCAGGTTGCACCGGTTGCAGTTTGCCCCACTCCCATCGGTACTGGCCATGACAGTAGGTAGGGTTGGTATAATGCTTAAGAAATCATGATGTAATTCTAATTATTAAAATTCGAAATAATATATATTTGAGATAATACCATAATTCAAGTAACAACTAAGAATGGTTGTTGGATATTAATTGGATCATTAATTTAATACGATTAGATTAATTGGAATCCAATTAAAATTAAGACACTATATTATAAATAGATGTGTTATTTCCCTTGGAAGAATTAATCGTGATGAATATGATTCATAATGATTAATTAGAATTTGAATATGATATGGAGGATCACATAAGTGACATCCATGGCCTCCCGTCAAGGCGAAGGGTTCCGTCGCCAGATATTGTATGTAGGAGATGCATGTCTGAAGTGACAGCTCCTGCATAAAATCCATTTGCATCGGGCTCTTCGCTTCTTGAAAGAGTAAGGTCGTATACGTAGTGACCCCAATATCGGGTCATCATATTATTGGGGCGATATTGGATTACGTATAACGAGTATTAAGCCTGTTGACGATTGGTTCAATTAATGACGGGTCAACATCGCCTTAGGGGTGGTGGCCTGGTGGGCCCTGGTATTAAAGACCGAATGGGAAATGCAAGTTGGACTTGCAGGACAGAATGTGTTCCCTCTTCTTTTTATCCGAGTTACAGGTTCTCATACTATTGAGATGTAACAAAGATAAGGAAGGAGATCCCATATCTTTCTTGAGATATAATGGTAAGTATATCTCTTACATTGAAAGTTATTAAGGGAATAAACTTTCAGTGTTGGCAAGGCAAGACGACTTTGATATAAAAACTCCTAAATCAAAGTAAAATATGTATATATAAATATATGCACTTATGCAAATTTCTTATTTCAGATAATCCTTCGTAAAACCAACTCAATGTTATACTCAATAATAGCCAGTAAAATATCATGGATTGGACTCATGATCCAGATGTTGTACTTGCAGTTGGACACATAATGTATGTGGTTGCAATGTGCAAGTTTCATCGTAATAATGAGGAATGACAATTAAATAGGCAATAGATCTACAACCCTAGGGTTTGTATGTCTCTATAGTCTTGATATCATCAAATGTACTTTGGAAGTGACATGTCAATTATGATCGTAATTGGCAATTAATCCTTATAAAAATCTAAGAAGATATTATGACATACATATGTGCTCTTGACATTTTATCATTAAATGACATGGTTCTCTGCATCTTGCAGAATGGTGGCTCTATAAGAGATGATGTATTCAAATTATTTGAAGCTTCGTAATATTCATATTGCATGAATTTAATGAAGCATGTATAAATGTTGAAATGCTCTTACATTGAATTCTTTTGAATTTAACATAAGAGATTCTTAGTTTAAGCAATGGTTTTTTATAAATAAAGGGAGCACAGTGGAAGCATGGGTCATACCCAAGATGAGAAGGATAGTTAAAGAGTTGGTCGTACTTCTATGACTTCCATATGACATCCTAAGAGTTGGATGAATGCCAATATTGTAATAAGTTGGTATGTTGATAGTATGACTATCAAGTCTGTCTATAATCCTTAGAGAAGGACTCAGATAGAGTATCAGAATAATCTACATAAATCATTGATATTGACTTGCTTATTATATAAGATAAAGTCAAATAATTGTATCTCAATCTTCTAATGACACTCGCAATTGGTTGCATATATATTAGAAGATTAGAAATTTGATCTTAAGGTTTAATGGTCATCCATGTTGGAAGTAATGCAATTGTTGCAACAATTTCCATTGGATCAATAGACTTCATAATTTCAATGGGAGAGCCCTTGGTCTTAGAGAATGTCTCTGTGACCTATACATTAGAATACACTCATTGTTTCTTTCTAAATGTTGGAAATAAACTTGAATTCTGAGATAGACCTATCATAAAGCATTATGATGGTTATATTTCAGAAAGTAATCTAACATCTAGAGGACTTTACTGAATTAGAAAATTAATGAATGGTTCATTAAGATTTCTAAAACTGAAAATTAAACCTTTAAAAGATCAATAAGAGGATGAAGATCATCTGACAATGATCTGGCATCGAGCCTGGGACATTTGTCTATTGATTTGATCAATAGACTAGTAAGTGATGAAACTTTAGAATGTCTAAAAATTTCAAAACTTACATACTTATGAATATTGTATTCAAAGTAAAATGTCCAATACACAGTTCTTTGGGAATGGTGCAAGATGTCAAGGTATTCATGATCTCATACATATTGATGTATGTGGATAATCTATATCATAATGAACATTGTTGATATGTGATTTCTATTGATGATTATGTATGATATGAGATTTCTTCTCTTCACCTAAGAAACCTTTGAAATGTTCAAAGATTTCACAAATTTGGTTTATAACCAAAGTTTGAAGAAAGATGAAATGAATTTGATCTAACCTAGGTAGCTTGTACATGTTAGATAAAATTCAAATAATACCTTATGGAGATATGAATATCATTTCTATCCCACCCCTCCTGATATACCTAAACTCAATAGAGTTGTAGGGAGATACAATTGGATCATATGTGACATGATTTGATCAGTGATGAAATTTTAGCATAATTACTTGTTAGTTTCCATATATATATATGTAGTAGAGACTACATTATATATCCTTAATAAAATTCCATGCAAGTAAGCTAGAATTGAGCACTAGAGAGTGCTACTTCATTAGGAAAATAAAGGATAGTATTGGATATAGCCTGAGATTCTTAAAAGATCTCATCTATGAGAATGTGATTCTTAGAGGATGACTCTCTTGAGAATCAACATGAAAATGAAGTGAAGGAACTCATTCAATGTTGAGAAGATAATGAGGCTCCTGAAATCGGGAACTACAAGGACAATCAAAGATGAAACACTAATACTTCTTCAAATGAGTTTGAGGATGTATTCCATATGTCGATTAAGTCTGACAATGATCGGACTTCATGTGATGAAGCTCCTGAGGATCATGACATGGAAAGATGGATATTAGCAATAAAGTCTAAAGTAGACTTCATATACAAGTGTTGTATATGGACCTTCGAGGATCCACCTATATGGGTAAGACCCATAAAGGTGTGAATGGAACTTCAAGAAAAAGAAGGAATCTGATGAGAAGGTAGAGACCCTCAAAGCATGGCTTGTGGCCACAAGCTACACACCAAAAAGAAGACATCGCTTGCGATGAGACTTGCTCTTTAGTGACCATGCTTATACCCATCAAAATATTGCTAACTATAGCTACACAACTTGGCTTTGACATCTTCAAGATGGAAGTCAAGATTGCATTCCTCTATGAATGCCTCTCTGAGGATATTCACATGAAGTAGCCTCAAGGCTTCGTGATTGAGGAAAGTAAGGTGTGAAAGCTAAAGAAATCCATCTATGGACTCAAACAAGCTTCTTGTTATTGGAATATAAGATTTGATGAAATTATAAATGTTATGATTTCATATAGAATCTTGATGAACCGTATGAAGCTTAGTGGGAGTGCCTTTGTGTTCATCGTGCTAATTGTAGATGATATCTTAATCATTTAGAATAATATAAGTATGATAATAAATGTTTTATGATCTGGCTATTCCATACCTTGAGATATGATCTCAAAAAGATGCCCCTTGGATCTTAGTTCTGAAGGTGTTCAGAAGCAAGCATAAGAGACTATTCGGACTGTCACATTTGTAGTACACCTTGGACTTGTTCCATTATTGGAAAATCCCAAGGAAGGCTTCCTTCCCTTAAGATACGGTACTGACCTATCTAAAGGGATAACACCTCAAAGGGTTGAGGAAGTGAATGCTAAAACTGGTTACCCTTATGCATCAGTTACGAGAAGTCGGGTTTATGCTAGATGTGTACAATAGCCAGATATCTGCCATGTATTGGGAGTAGTAAATTGTTACTAATCCTACTATGGAGATAAAATACTTGATTGCAGTAATAACAAAATCTTCAAATATGACAAGCCTTTTGAGATAGTGATCTCTAAGTCTTATCTTCAAGGAATTAAGCCTATATAGATAGTGATCTAAAAGGTCTTAACTTTGGATACCTTTGGAGATAGAGATCTCCAGGAATAAGGGTATTCTGATAAGTATTATGGAAATACTGGTTATAATAATTACTGAACAATAGTGTAAGGACACTATAATTGCTTTATCAAGATTGAGTATTGGTTGCATAAGATGCAACATTCACATTGGATGCGAGCACTGTTACTAGGAGATATGTAAGTACCGTAAAAAGGACTTGACATAGTCTTTTGGGAACAGTAAATAGTATATGATTGTCACATGTGTATGGGTTTAAATGATTAGCCCTTAATGGCTCGTTAGGCTAGTGGGAGATTGTTGGACTTCGAGCCCACGATGAGCCATTATGTGATAAATGTTATTGCAATTCACTCCTTAATCTGAAATGAAGAATAACTAATTTGTATAATAGGTCCCTTAGTACAATTAGGGTTATGTACCATGGCCATCTTAATGATCATAGAGCTGATGATTCAATTATTGAATCATAGAGGCTGGTGCTTGGATGAATATCTAATGAGTTAGATTGAGGACTCATCAAGCACCGTCAAATGAGTGTTAAGAGATGATCTCCAGCATGAGTAGGAGATGGCAATCCTTTCCCAATTAGACTGATATCTGATCGACCTCTTGATGCAGATCCTCTACATAGGAATAAAAATTTGGAGATGTCAGATTAGTTAGGTCAAAGAGTTGATTTAACGAGATTGAGATAACCAAAGTCCTATGTCGTATGATATCATGATATAGGCACGCATCCTATGATCGGAGACAGATGTGTTACTATATGTCTGAGTATGTACATTTGGCAGACCAATATGTTGATGACCTAACCAAGGTCTATACACTGCCGCGCTAGTGTGCATGCAATGACATATGAGTAATACGATCTCTCAAAGGGATCATACAAGTTCATTTACTGAACTGAAAGACATGAGCTCACTCATGAGATATTGGAAAGGATCAAATTCCATGCACGGTCGTCTCACTTTGAAAGCTTGACTGAATTTGTAGGTTTGATATATACTTTTGGAAAGTGTATGGTCAACACCTGGGTGTGATATATGTTTTTGCCAAGTATATGATTAATACCAACTCCCAATGATCGAATGAGAAAACTTACTGATGAAACCCTAAAGTAGACAATGTAAAATAGATCTTATACTTTGGGTTTATTCTGGGTCTTCCAGTATGCAGGATGTACAGGTATTGGGAATACCTGAGGGTGATGTGATCATAAACGACTGTATAACCATGATGTTTACATTCCTAGGGAGTGGTGAAACGGATCTGGATTTTAGTGACTCCTCTCAGTAGAGAAGTGATCTGATACTGGTACAATTGTTGGACATTGATATGAATGTGATTCAGATACAATGAGAAGATTAAATTTGCGGTCTTGATTTAATCAAGCATCTATGAGAGGTCCGCAAGATCTGGATTTGAGATGTGATCTCAATATTCAAGTCACTATACGTGGAACAATACAATCGCCATGTCCTTATCTCCAAGTATCCGCGGAGAAAGCGCATTATCCTTAAAAGAGTTCATGGATAATTTCATTGTTGATATATGTATCTAAGCATCGAGAAAATTGATAATTAAATGTGATTTAATTAGCATGGATAATATGAATTTGATTCATATTATAAGGTGAGTTATCTGAGATAAATAAATGTGATTTAATTATCAAAGATATGAATACTGTGAATGTGATTCGTATTATTTGGCACATAAGAATAAAGATCCAAGATGATTAAATACGATTTAATTATCATGGATATGAATAATATCGATATCACTATCCATATCAATCACATATATATTATAAATGTGATTTATAATATATTAGAGAGAGCATATTATAATTTATATTTATTAATTAATCATTGATGTGAATTGGATTCACATTTGATGATTAATTAAAATATAATTTACATTTTGTTTTGGGTTGTGAATAAGATTCACATAATTTCAATGGCATGATTGATATTTTCTATAAGATAATTTGGAATTATTTTTTGGTGAAAATATTGTTAACAAGAGTCATAGGAGATAGCACGGGATAAGGAGATCTCATGATATTTTGGGGAGATTGACCCATTCCTCCCAAGAGGAGTGGACGACCAACCCTCTCCATGTGGAGAGGAGTATTCGTCCCCTTTCTTTTAGGGATGTGAATTGGTCTTCTCATTATCCTATTTCTAGTCAAATGTGATTTAATTTGATATTAATTATATTGATTTATCAATATTAAGTAATTTAATTAAATCACTTATTATTGTGTTTTTACAACAACATCTTAGCCATTGAAAGAAACACAAATCAATCTCATCCATTGATTGTGTGTTGTTCATGGATTGGGATCTATGGATTCCCATAACCAATAAGAAGAGGCACCCCTTGTTCTTCTATATAGACGAATAATGAATGCTCTCTCTCTCTCTTCTCCACACGCCAAGCCTTTCTCTCTCTTATAATGGCCGTCCACCATGGAGCCATTGTGAGAGTCGTCATCGACGCAGCATCATCGTTATGTTGCCGGATCATCAACTCGTGGATCTTCATCTCCTTCGGTGCGTCTCGCTCATGAAGAAGATGTTGGATCTCGTATGACGAGATCAGGAGATTTGTCGCTTGGATCATCAGCTTGGATTTTGAAAAGGACACATCTCATCAACGAGCTCACAAACGTCTCCTCCGTTGGATCGGACTTGAGACAGGAGGCCTCTTGGTTTAGAGACTCGACCGCAACCACGTTTCAAGAGGTAAACCTTATACCTATTTATGGTTTAGATGAAACTATCCAAAAAAGGTTCTTGGGTCATGTAGTTTCATCATATTACTTTTTTTAAATTCCACTGCCCTGAGCTACTAGTGTGACTAGTCGCTCCCGGTCGCATACGATGCGATCTTCATGCTTCCGTGATGCGCTTGAGGATTTTCCCCATATCCTTCATAGAGCCCGTCCTTCTCCGACCCCAAGCCCTCTCACCACCAGAGTGCCCTCTCCTATCTCCCGACTCCACCCTCATGCCGCTAGAGCAATCTCTCCAACTCCAAGCCCACTCACCGCCATCCTTTCGCCCGAGGCTCTCCCTGTCAGAGCACTCATCTTATCTCATGGCTCCTCCCTCTCTCCTCACCAGAACGCCCTCCCCCGACCCCAAGCCTGTTCACCGCCATCCTCTCCCCCGAGGCTGTCGTTGCTAGAGCCCGCGTCCTATCCCCTCGACTCCGCCTCCTCGGACCCACCTCTCTCCTACCACAACGCCTCTCATCTCATCAGTCCACACTCCTCGACGGCCCTAGGTATAACTAATATCTTATAGATCCTCGGCGGTCTATGTTCCTCAATTAATCAACTCATCATGAATAATCTTATTGGAAATATTATAGATCACAAAGTAAAGTTGGAAAGATATATTCATCTAGAAGATCAAGACCATAAGAAAGGTAAGGCTCTTTCTTTTAAAGCTAAGACTAATATCTATTTCTACTTAAGTTTTGATAGTGATGGCCATTAGCTATATATATTTATTTTTGTAGAAGGCTAACCTTTAATGTTAGGAGTTGGACGAAAACGAGAACACATGTGGTTGCATGTAGCTAAAAGACTATATAAGAACCAAGTGTTTTTGGGCATGGAATCTAAAAAACGGACATGGTTGAAGTGAAACTTTGCATATTCTCGGAAAAAATCAAGGATGTATCTATAATTACTATTAAAGAAGAACAAGGGTATTCAAGTACTTAAGAAGATCATGCCAATTTTTCATAAAGTTGTTTTTCTTACTTAGGATTATTGTGTAAAATATTTTGTTTTTATATCTCTTCTAATGCATGAAGGAGATTATTCGAAAGTCAATTAGTTTATTGTTATATTTTTCGATTGGCTCATATCTACTTAAGTGGACTACTATGACTTCTTCACAATTAAACTTCTTTTTTAATTTGTACATTTTTTAGAAGTTATTTTAATTGTGTTGGTGATTAATTTTATTCAATTATTTAGAATGGCAGCCTCCACAAGCAACACCCGTCGTAAGAAGATCTCGGTTGATAGCGATAAGAGATTTTCGCCAGCTACCACCAATGATGGAGCTACATGTAAGATATATATACATTGATGCAAATGACTAAACTGCACTATGTTTTATCATTTCACTAAAGAAGACATTGCTAACATGGAGGAACGTCGTAAAGACTAGATGTTCAAATCGGTGGTACTTGTCCTCCATCGAAGAAATTTCCCCAAAAGATATTCATTTTCAACGTATGAGCAAGACACCTTTTTGTAGATTATCGAACATCCATGAAATTAATGTGAATGCCTATCTACTGGATGAACTTACAGGTAGATATTTGGGAGACGACAAATTCGATATAGGAGGAATTCCACTTGAGTTTTCTAGTTTCGAGTGTGATTCCTGTCTTAGTCTACCATGCAATGGCTATTGCATTGAGCTGACTGGCAAGAACAAGAAGATTAGATGGTTGGAAGAGAGGTTATTCGGCACAGAAGGAGGTGTAGACCTGATTAGGGAATTTTTGGCCAAGAAAATGAAGAGCTTGGTAGAGTTGGAAAACGATGATGACATTGAAATATTTTATTCTTTGTGGATTTTGCTGATGTGTTCATCATTTCTTTTATGTACCACGTCTTACACTTATCCAAGGCACGTCATCACTTATTTAGCGCATTTGGATGATGTGAAGTATTACAATTGGGGTGGTGTAATTCATCACTTGCTTATGGATAAATTACATGATGTGTCAAACTGCATTAAGAAAAGAAATGAGGACCGTGTTGACCAGTCAGTGGGATATATGATCGGGTGTAATGTTGCTTTACTTGTAAGTATATATCATCCATCCATGCATCACTATAAATGATACATATGTTATAATAAATTATATAATGCAGGTTGGGTGTTATGAGCACACCACTCTTTGGACTCTCACATTCTTCGCTGCGTCTATCCAACTGCATAAATGGGCTAGTAGAGGTAAAGAAGATCGGAGAGCAAGGGTCATTGTTTTCTTGCAATCGGGAGAGGTATATTATTATTTTATTTTAAATATTTTTGTAAGATCTTATCTATTAAATTATATTTTGATGTAACTGTAATTATAGAGGTGGAGTAGTCTAAACAAGAGAAGAATATTGTTTATCCGATGATGATGATGTCCCATCATTCAGTTAGTTGATGAAGCGGATGGAGATCCCACCTGCATGTAAAGTCACTCCAAGGATTGCGACATGCTCATCGTCAACATATGAAGAGAATAAGCACCTAAGACAACGCATTGTGGAATCGGAACGCCTATTGGAAAAAAGTAAGGACGATGGAGAAGGGATATGTGAGGGTCGAGGGAAGCCTGAAAATGCAAAGGTAACCCTATATTTTGATCATGTAACTCTTGTATTAGGAACTTACCACTTCACATTAACTTGAAAAAAATTACTCTGTTGTCCGAGGATATAGTTTATCATACATCTTTGGGTAATTATTGCATGTCGACACAGTTGGAAGAAACCAGAAAAGGGGGATTTGTAGTCGATGATGTCGAAGGGTCTCAACTCCCTATTGGTATTGAATGTCGTGTCAAAACAGATAACGTCATCAAAGAAGGAGTAATCTTCCTGAATTCGTGAATCTACCCAAAATATATTTGTGACTTGGTCTTGCAATCGAGCTATAATACATAATGGAAGCGAGGATCTTGTAATGATTTCTCTTCAAAATATGCCAATAGGCATCCAAGCTCTCCTACTGCCATCTGATTTTGACGTCTTATTCATAAAAGGTTCTTATGATCTAATTTCGTGTATCCGAGATGCTCAACTCCTCCAGATAATTTTCCAGCAAGATCATGTGCCCCCTGCAGGAAAATCCCAGCATCTGCAGTAATATCTATTTGGATTGATTGTGCCTCCAAAATTTATCTTTGTGATCTCATCATGTGAGCACACTCTTCCAAATGTAATGGATGATTATTCTCAAATTTTAATTGTGTTACAACATACTTCTCAGAGACAGATATAGTTGGAAGAACATACATCTTTGGGTTCCCCTTCTCAGAGCCAGAAAAGGGGAATTTTAATTGTGTTACAACATACTTCTCGAGGATATAGTTTATCATACATCATTGGGTAATTACTGCATGTCGACATAGTTGGAAGAAGCCAGAAAAGGGGGATTTGTAGTCGATGATGTCGAAGGGTCTCAACTCCATATTGGTATTGAATGTCGTGTCAAAACAGATAACATCACCAAAGAAGGAGTAATCTTCCCGAATTCGTGAATCTACCCAAAATATATTTGTGACCTGGTCTTCGCAATCGAGATTTAATACATAATGGAAGCGAGGATCTTGTAATGATTTCTCTTCAAAATATGCTAATAGGCATCCAAGCTCTCCTACTGTCATCTGATTTCGACGTCTTGTTCATAAAATGTTCTTATGATCTAATTTCGTGTATCCAGATGCTCAACTCCTCCAGATAATTTTCCAGCATGATCATGTGCCCCCTGCAGGAAAATCCCAGCATCTGCAGAAATATCTATTTGGATTGATTGTGCCTCCAAAATTTGTCTTTGTGATCTCATCATGTGAGCATACTCTTCCAAATGTAATGGATGATTATTCTCGGATTTTAATTGTGTTACAACATACTTCTCAGAGACAGATATAGTTGGAAGAACATACATCTTTGGGTTCCCCTTCTCAGAGCAAGAAAAGGGGAATTTTAATTGTGTTACAACATACTTCTCGAGGATATAGTTTATCATACATCTTTAGGTAATTATTGCATGTCGACACAGTTGGAAGAAGCCAGAAAAGGGAGATTTGTAGTCGATGATGTCGAAGGGTCTCAACTCCCTATTGGTATTGAATGTCGTGTCAAACAGATAACGTCACCAAAGAAGGAGTAATCTTCCCGAATTCGTGAATCTACCCAAAATATATTTGTGACTTGGTTTTCGCAATCGAGCTATAATACATAATGGAAGCGAGGATCTTGTAATGATTTCTCTTCAAAATATGCCAATAGGCATCCAAGCTCTCCTACTGCCATCTGATTTTGACGTCTTGATCATAAAAGGTTCTTATGATCTAATTTTGTGTATCCAAGATGCTCAACTCCTCCAGATAAATTTTTAGCAAGATCATGTGCCCCCTGCAGGAAAATCCCAGCATCTGCAGTAATATCTATTTGGATTGATTGTGCCTCCAAAATTTGTCTTTGTGATTTCATTATGTGAGCACACTCTTCCAAATGTAATGGATGATTATTCTCAAATTTTAATTGTGTTACAACATACTTCTCAGATTTCCTATCCTGGTTAATCTTCATATGAGCACCACAACCGCATCGTGTTTGTGCTCTTAGCTTGGTTGTATCTTTGTCTCTTTTATCATTCCCTCTGTAACCCTCCTTGGCACAAACAAATTTAGCCGAATTAATAATTCTTGAAATTTTGTTTTTGTTTAGATAGTCTTTACGCTGAAGCCACATTTTGCTCCAAATGAATTATATAAATTGAACGCGTCTTCCACAGTTTCAAATTCCTGACTCAGAGATGGTTCTTCAAATTCACTAGGGGGTTCTTCTTCCACTGGCAATTCAACACTAAATGGATAATCGGTATTAACCATCATGGGAGAATCAACAACATTATTATCTACTAAACGATCTCCAGTTATTACCATGCACGAGATATGACTATCTTCCATTAACCAGCTACAAGAAACAAAATCATTGAAATACAAACCAAGCATTATCATACAAAACTAAAAAAGATATGTACAATTATTTGAAAAAAAACATAAATAACCTTTTATTCAACAAACAAGCTTATTCATACAATGTACAACATGAAAATTAATGACTCGGTGACCTAAATATACACACCCAAATAAAAACAAAAAAACAGTAGATTACATTATCAAACAAAGATGATTAATATGAACATAGATGTACTCCTAGATGTGGTATAAAATATAAATAAAGATCTTCATCAAGTTGAAGCCATACAAACATATAAAATATTAATCTAATTTAGATTTCTCTAGTATCGTGAAGATCTCCACCTTTGGAAGGAGGACTCGTGGAGGGAGGTGGGAGGGTGAATGAGCACCACGATCTGCTTTCTCCGTCGGAGGAGGGTGGGAGGGTGAACGAAGTGCCTCGATATGCTGAAAAATAATAGGAAAGAGCGAGATGTTTGTTGTAAAGTGCGAGGGTTGAGGATTATGCATCGGAGGAGAGGTAGCATTAGAGGACCATCGGAGGAGAGGTAGCATTAGGGGAGGTAGGAGTCAGGGGAGGAGGTGTTGTCGATGTTGCGAGAGGGGGGGCATGAGACGTCGTCGTGAGGAGAGGAGGAAGGTGGTGTCACCATTCGGGGAGGAGGGAGGCACCGTCGACGTTGGGTGGGGGGGAGCATCGAGGTTCTAGTGAAGTTTCTGTTTCGTTGGGTAGGGTCAGGGGAGAGGGTGGTAGCGAGAGGCAAGCGGTGTAGATGATGGGAAGGGAGATCTGGCAGCGATAGGGGTCAGGAACGAGAGGGGTTCGGGAGGGGTAGGGATTTGAGTGGACATAGGAGTCAGGGCAGGGGTGGGGCAACCGTCGGATTTTTCGGGGACACGTGGCGCTCATACATTGATTACAACAGAGTCTACTGCAATTAACTTACAGCAGACGATCCGAACCCTTTGTGGGAACTGGGAACGGTGCAGGCCTTCGGTAGGGCAACCTCGTAGTCGAAAGAGTTGCAGGGGACGTAGGATAGGGTTGATGAGTTCTAGCTCTTGTCACAGTCCACCCATGAGTAGCATATGCCATCATCATGAATGGGGGATATGCATGTGGCATCCAGCATCCTTATCATATCCTTCTCGGAAACATAGGCCCTTATCAGATGATCCTGGATCCATCAGAAAACAAAAGCACCAGACTTTCGTGGCCGCGTTCGCACGTATTTGGGAAGAACATGGAGGAAACTTTTGTTTTGGGTACTTTTGGGAAAGTTATTCAAGTTATTCCACGTGACCCTCAAGCGAACATATACTTTGTTAAGTATCATAACGAAGCTGTCACGACTTTCTTTTTAAGGGAGTGGTTATTTGAAATCACGACTCTCACCAAAGGAAGCCGCGACCTCAAGTCGCAGCTAGGGCTTGAATATAGCCCTAGCCGCAACCCTCCCCCTCGTCCCACGCAAACAGAAACCCTCCAGCCAGTCGCGACTTGCCCCGTTGTCCCCTTCATTCCAGCTCCTGCTCTTCTGCCTCTTCAAAGATGATGGCCGAAACTCGGCCTCCATCATTCCGACCATCTCCTCCACTACGAGTATACCCTAGATACATATGTTTACAATAATGTTTTTTTATTTTGTGCATGTCAATGATAGTGTCTATTATTATTTGTGTGTATTCTTCATGTGCAACGTTAATTGTTCTTCTTTTTTGAAGAGAGTCGAAGTCATGGAAGTAATGTGCTTGTACCGTGTTGGTGAGAAGATAATTAAAGATGATAAAGAGGTCAGATACAAGGGAGATCGGGTGAAACCCATAAAAATCGGGATGGGTTTGACCTTTAATAGATTGATCAGGATTGCAAGCCCATTTCGTGTTGACATAACTAATGGAACTTCATTTATTTCACAGGATTTCGGAGAACAACGCCATATTTTTTTGATGTTGAGTATAATGGTGACTTTGATGATATTATGAAGTATGTTGAGATGATGGGAGGGAGGCACATGCCAACCAATTTTGTTTACCGACCTCGTATGCACATGAGATCATGTGTTGATAGGTCAACATGTGGCTACGGTTCCAAGAATGCATTACATGTCTCATCACCCAGTATGGCACGACCCACTTCTGCCAGGGCCCCGTAAACCTCTTCATGTATCTTCAACTCATGTGAAGATGTTAACATCAGTACATTTGTCCTAATATTTTGGGACCCTTCCTGAATGGTCCCATCTCTACTATAGAGGAGAACTATGATCCTGAAATTGATCGTATGATGGAGGATAACCCTGCATAAAAGTGATGATGAAATGGAAAATGATGATGGTGAACTACCAAACGATGAGAATCAAATACTGCGTGTTGAGTCTGACATTCCTTTCCATAACACGTGTGGCGGTGATGGATATATCCGAAATGGTGATGACGTGATGGGTGTTCATGATGAACTGGCTATTTTAGAGGAGTTAAGGAATGTGATGACATTCAAGTCAAAAAAAGGCTTGATGTATTCAGTTAAATTGTTTCACATTAACCACCATTAGAATTTTAAGGTGCTTGAATCTGATCTTCAAATTGTTTATTGTAGCGAGCAAGGGATACCTGTGACGGTTGCGTTGACATCACCATACACTTGATGGCCTCTTTGTGATTTTCTAATTGGATGCACCACATACTTGCTTGTATCGTGTAGCAAATCAAGATCGTCCTTAGCTTGATTGCAATTTCATCATACATAATATTCGAATCATATCAATATCTCATCAGTAATGAAGGTTTCGTACTTGCAGCAGCCTGTTTCTGACGAGTACACGTATATTGTGAGTTGTAGGACGATATGTGGTGTCAGTAGAAAGGGAGTAAAAATGGTATACGACAATTGTGTTGAATCATACAACGAATTTTCACGTGGGCATTCTAGGCATTTGGTCCATGTATCAGTGCATGGAGACATTACTAAGCCCATATACGTAGAATGACCATATCGTGATGCAATTGACCTTTAGACAACGTCATGTGTATAAAAGTAAATCTACCATGTTGTAACACCACGAGTAGCTATACATGATTCTAATATTATTCTGTTTATTTTCTTGGGTTGTTTGGATGCGTTACATGCTAGATGTAACACAAATGCTTCCTCAGTACTTCTTAAAAGCATAAGATCTTCACGTTGCAAAGAGTACCACTCATCCATTCTATTTGGTTAAGTTATATACTCCAGATCGTGTCTTATGGCAGTTTGGAGTGCAGGGGATCTCAAGTTTATGCAACACGTGCATAAAGCTCCAATCAATAGATCTTCGAGGGGAAGATCAATGTTGATTAGATCTAATTCCAGGCCAACTTCTTGAGGGATGTGGGAGAAAACGAGGGGATTATATTGTTGAGACAGTCCCTATAGTTCCATGAAGAGTTGGGATAACAGACGACGTGAGTTGATATAACCGTATCACCCGACGATTCATTGGTAGACACGTGCGTATAATGAACTTTGTTGTAAGTATCAGATATAATATCCTTGCATTTTCAACATATCCAGAACATGAATCAAGTCTTTCTCCTTTTCATGTATCAACGTTTGAGGAGATCTATCTGGTGAGCGACGACCTAGATCGTGTGATCTTTTTGACAGTTGATTCTGAGCACCGACTAGTTGAAGTCATCGAAAGACAATTTAGAGATGGCCCAGACAATGATGAGGATGCTGGAAAAAATGAAGAGGGGGAGTCCGGGGAACCAACTCCTACATAGCGTGGTTGAGGATGAGGACATGGGTGAGGACGTGATGGTGCAAGAATTGTAGGAGATCGGCGGTGGCATGTCCAAGCATCTGGTGGTGATGATTTTTAGACTTCTTTTCAGGTCCATTGCACCTCTAGTAGCCCGTCCACGCCAACGACCCCGATGAAAGAGAAGAGTCCTACTGACGCTGGTCCTTTGCGTTACTCTCTGCTTCCGGTACTTCATATGGATGCCGTTGAGATTATTGGTGGATCTTGGATTTCAGAGATTGATCATGCTAGCTAGATCCTGCCCGCAATTCAACTGCAGTCCGAGACAATAATGCAAGAACCCGAGGTAAAGCCACTAAAGCTTATATTCTTTTGTAGAAGAAAACGTGTGTGATGTACTTGTCTTATATAGTTCTATATATCACAATGTATATTAAACGACCGGTTTCTTTTTATATTATGACTCTATGTAGTTCTATGTAATTAGATTCTTGTTATATCATTTTTTTCTTGTCTGTGATATTATCACTTCTCATGATAGAAACTCCATAAAGTATATGATGTGAATTGAAATCAGCCCAAGAGAATATATACATTTCTTAATTGAGAGGGAGAACATTTGAGATGATATGGGTTAACAAAATATTATATTAATCACAACCTGATGAAATTGGAACCTTTTTAAGCCAAATTGGAACAATTGCAACTCCCTAAAAACGGAGCTGCCTGGTTAAGGAGTAGAAACAATTGTGACTTGAGGTCACAACTTCCTTTTGTGGGAGCCTGATGAAACTCGATTTCATCATCTTAATTTGTAGATTTTAACCCCCTTGCTTAAATGTATGTCAATAAAAACCAGATAAAGTATTGTAATTATCAGAGTCTTGAATAAATTAAAAATCACAAAAAATATCAAAATTAAAAAACGTGGTATTTTTATCCTTAAAAATACCTTCAAAAAATATTTTCTTTCTTTAAATGACCTCATCTCCGTTTTTGTTCAACATAAAACTTATAGATCTCATCGAGATCTACAACTTTTATGTTTTGCATTTTTCCAAATTAGGCCATCTACCCCCTCATATTTCAACTTTTATCTCTGAATAATCTTATTGGGCCATGTGGCTCATTCTGGTTGAGCCACGTGGCCCGACCCCTTTGCCCTTGCCACCCTCGCTCCCGGCCGTTGGATCTCTCCTTGATCCAATGGTCTTGCTCTCTTTACGCATCCTCTTCTTCTCAGCCCTTCGATCGGTATGGGCTTCTCATCATAGCCGCACGCCAGCGCCGAGACCTCCGTGCGCCACGTGGCGGTGTTTGGATCGTCCGATCTTCGCCATCTCAGCCGCTCCCTTCACCTATGTTCTCCACCTTCCGATTATTCCTATGAGTCCATCTCCACCGCCCGTTGGCGCCTTGAGCTCTGCCTGCCACGTGGCGCGTTGCTCGCCATTCGATCTCGCCCTCGTCTCTTGATCTCCACCGTCCATTATCGTTGTGATAACTACCCTCAGATCATCGTCCAGATGCGATTTGGGCCGACCGCCAACGCCCCTTCCACAACACGACACGTGGCGTCTCATACACTCCTTCGATCGTGTCACCAGAGATCTAATCAAGACCGCTCGATGGTGCCTTCTTCTCGACCGTTGGATTTTGTCGGATCGTCGTCGTCAACCTCCGGTTTCCCCTCTATCGCACGTTCTCCATCTCACGCCACCTCCTCGCCCTTCTCATTTTCCACATCATCTCAGCCACCATCTCCACTATCCGAAAACCCCACAACCTTCCCCCATCATCCATCTTCCTCACGGCCTATCACGCGCTCCACGATGTCCCTCCATCCTCTCCATATCGTCCACTGAAGTCACTACTACCACCTCCGAAACTGTCATCGACCACCCTTCAAATATGCCATCTCCGCCCCAGTCTCCGATGTCCGCCTTTACATGGGGGAGTCGCCCAGCGAACCGCCGTCCCCCGGTGACAGCGAGGGGGTGGAATGGATTGCGAAGATGACGAGTACCTCTGGTGTTGACCCACCACCTCCCATGGCGACGTCGCGGAGCTTCGCGCCCGCTCGAGCTGTCCCAACTGGCTGAAGGGGTCCAGCGAAGACCCGGGGCTCGCATCGAACCCCAGCCCAAGCCGCAACCTCCATCTCTGACCAGGTAAGCTTCCTCAAACCTTCTTGTATTTTTCATCTTTCTTCTCTTAATTAATGAGGTCGCTGCAATCCCCTTCGCCCCCATTGATCACTCCTAGAGCTCCGCCTCGTCTCCCTCTTCCACGCGTTCACCTCTGACCATCATCCCTATCCTCCATAGCCTTGACCACTTTCGACCCAACTCCTCTGAGTTCGCCGGAGAAGACCCCCGACTGCCACCTGCTTCCCCTATCACGACCGTTCACTTCGTCCCACTTTGCTTCACATTACGCATAACACATTTTCAGCACTGTACTAACGTTGCAGGCACTCTCCATTATTGCATGATCGGAGGGCTCACCGGAGTGAGTTTGGCAAGCTCCATGTCCATCACCAGAGCAGCTAGGCCCCCCTCCATGCACATCTGCAGCTTCCCCATACTTGGAGCGTCATCATCAACAAGTCAAGAGTGTCATGCGAGCCCCATTGACACCAGAGAAGAGCGGCGGAGCTCTGATTACCTCGCCGGAGGTCTACTTCCGCCGCCAGCTGTAGCTAAGGAGGAAAGCACAGGCACCGTTGGATGCTCCTCCCCGGAGCTCATCCAACAGTGCAGGAGCGTCCACGCCGACATTCAGCGCAAAATCCAGCCATCGTTGGATCCTCAAGATCCAACGGTCTACGTTCGTCCACGTGTCAGTGCCAGATCCTCTCCAAGCTTACTGTCCAAGCCTGGAGGCTCGTACATCTGAACCATCACCGAGCCTGTTTCGAGCATAAAGCGAAAGCCGAAGCAACCCCATGCCTCAGATTCGATCCGAGCCTGGAAGAGCATGTGCAACGCACATGCTATATGGACAAATTTCACAGAGGCCTGCCAACTTCTTCAATTTTGCAAACAACTCCTGGATTACATGCAGACACGTGCATAGTGGGTATTTTGCATTTATGCCCTCGCGGGTTTTCGTAACTGTAAAAATACCCCTGTGCGTATGGGTAATTTACAGGGAAGGTCCCGAACTTTCTTGTATTTACATTTTAGTCCCTCCCGGGGACCTGTTTGCCAGTTATCTTTCACGTTTTCTTGCATTTATGCCCATGTCTTCACTCGTGTGTATCTTGAGCATCCTAGCTCCGATTGAGTCGATTTCAGTGGCGTTTTGAAGCTCTTTTAATTGTCTTCTTTATGGCATGCTTATCTTTCAGATTTGAAACTAAGAAATTTAATGTATTATTTTATTACCTAAGTGTCTTGATTTATATGTTTCTCATGCCTGATTTTTACATGAATGAAGAGAGCTTTATTATTTGTCCCTGATTTGACTTCTTATTAGTTGGCTCAAGTATTGCTGATTTAGGGCATATTTTGCGTTGCATTGCATATCACTTATTTGCATGATTAAAAATAAAATAAAAATTGCACAAATCTCATGTTTACTTGATGCATTGTTTTGTCTTCGTGCATTGTTTGATCTACTGTTCTTTAACTAAACACTTAATTAAATCGATAACAGTCTAGATAATACGAGAGAGGCTCGTGTCCATGAGTTCGACCTTGGTTACTTACCAAGTAAAATATAGATTTATGACCATCTGATTTCATTGATATATTCAAATGAGATGGTTTTTGATAAACCTAATCCAGCCCGGCTGCGACGATCTTAAGTGCTAATTCAACACTTTAAAAGGGCTGAAATTACGGTTTATCAAATGGCGTTGTTGTCGGGGACATGGCTCATCTCTTGTATTATTTGGATTTTTATTTATCTAAATTAAGTGTTCCTTTATATAGGTCAACTTGTTCATTTATCTTGCATCGTAAGATTTTCTTCTCGATTGATCTCTAACCTTTGCTTTTGTAATAGGGCCCTTGATAATTCAAGGACGTGAGGAGCATGTGCTACCCGCTGCGAGGAGCCACAAAAGCATGTTTGGAGCAGATCGAAAAGAAAGAAAAAAATGTGTCATTTCGCATATCATGTAATAATCGTCTTTACAGCAGTCTTCGATAGAAGACTCGTGACTGTAAACGAACGAGTATATGTGGTTGTGTGGGGATCGTCCCCACTTGAGTGTCGACCTATGACTGGGCACGCGGCTCTTCGAGCTTATTTTCTCATTCATTTTTTACGCGCTTGTTCGTAGGTAGGGCACACATTAATCCAAGACGCACATAGCCTCGCTTCACTTAGCCAAATTTAAAAGACATTCTTCCCCGCTAATAGAAGTACGTTAGGTACGGCTTTCGATCGACTTGCATACATATCGTTTTGGTTTTTAAAACAGTCCAAGTTTTCATATATTTTCTCCAAGGTATTGCATGTTTTCTCAAGTAGCCTAGATCATGTTTTTTATCGAATACATGGTTTTTCTCGATTTCCCCTCCTAGCTTGATCACCTGGATTAATGGAAAATGGGAATGAACGGTAGACGATGATTGCTCGATTTATTGTGCTCACCTTAATTCAGTGATAACCTTAAGCAAATTAATTGGGACTGTTAATTGCAAGTCAACCTAAAATGGAGTAAAATATTGTTTTGAGAGAGCAACACCCTCGTTCGCGGAGTTGATTTTACTTAACACTTTTTCCGCGTAAAGATAGAATGTTTTAATCACCAATAAAGCCGACAAGATAAATAACCAACTTCGGTTGGTTTCATGTGTGAGTTGGTGAAATAGAAGTGTGTTGCATGCTTGATTGAGTCGTGTTTGCTCTGACACCCTCCCCTGAGCTTTAGATACTCCATTGATCTCCGAAGATTCATCCACTCATTTGTATATCCATCCATCTTCTTCGTTCACCTCGGGCTCCTCCCATCATCAAATCTCCAATCTTTATACTTCGGCTACTCTCAGCCTAAGTATAGGGGGACCCGAGTCCCTGTGATTTTCCCTACTCTTCTTTCCTTGCCTCGATACTTAGGTTATTTCTAACCTAAGTATAGGGGGAGACCTCCTTAGTTCCTGTATATTTCTTTATATTGAAATGGACCTATGTTCTTGTATCATCTAGTGCTACGAGGACATAACAAAGTTTAAGTATAGGGGGGTATACCTTGTATACAATATATGTACTTTAGCTACAATCTGAAAAAATTGAAAAATTTAAAACTTTTTGGCTAAAGTAAAATTCTTTGAACTAAGTGGACTCAATGATTTTCAAGGATTTTATATAATATGTTACATTATTTTTATAGAAAAATATTTTTGAAAATGATTTGAAAATGAGTTTTCCTTGTTTTGAAAAATCTTTTGAAAATGTTTTGAATTTTTTTTGTGTGACATGGTATTGAAATTTTCTTTCTCTTTTCAAGGAAAGTTGAGTCTAACCAGTGTTCTAAACTTTTATTAAAAATTCCATAAAAATGAGAAAATTCAAAACCCTTCAAGAGTCATTAGTGACTACTAAGCCCAAATAAGTAGCTGCGTTCAGTGAGGGTTTGCCCTTAGCAGAGTGGGTGGTTTAGAGGACATCGCGCAAGGCTCCGTCCTTAAGCAACGGGCTTCGGCCTGTACTTACATCCATACTGGCTGAATGCATATACATCTACTTAATTGAGTTTAGGCAGTCATAATCTCTCTTGATGTCAAAAAATTTTTTTTGAATGAAGGATTGGATTAATCCTCTACATTCACACTTCCACCCAGGATCTGAAATGTTCATGGAAACTTGATTTATGAGGACTTGAGATTTTAGGTTAACCAGCCTTAGCCATCAGGGTCTTAGACTTAATCATCCATATTCCCTCAGTTTTCTAGATTTGCGTGCTATATTACATGCTTAGTCTCCGACCATAAGAATATGATCAGCACATCACATGCACGACTGCGGTTTCGATGAGATGAGTTGACTCTTCACTTGAGGGACTGGGATGAGGGATTCGAGTCTGGACTTGATCTAATGATGCTCGAGGATGGGATAATTTTTTTGAAGGCTTCATGAAACATGAGTGTCAACAAATTTAGCCAGTATGAGAACTTGATTCTTATACTAACCTCTTGACATTGACCTAAGTGCCAGGGTGTGAAATAAATAAAAAAATATTGATCAGTGTGCGCCAACTCTTGGTAAAAGCAGTGGAGCTAGCCAAAAATACTACAAATCAATGAAATGTCAAAGAAAAACTCTCATTCCACAAAGTCAAATACGCCATCTCTGCCCCAGTCTCCAGTGTCCACCTTTACGTGAGGGATCATCCAGCAAGCCTCCGCCCTCGGGTGACGGCGAGGGGCGGCAAGGAGCGCGAAGACGATGGTTCCCTCCGGTGTTGAACCCTGGCCATGGTAGGCTAGGTCTGCGGTGGTTGAATCCCCGCCAAGCTGCTCCTCATGGCTGGGGGAGTCCAGCGATGACCGGAGTGCCTTTGGCACTCATCCCAAGCCGCCGTCGCTCCGCCCAACCTCAGATGAGTTCTTCTGATCCTCGTTGTATTTTTCTTCTTCCTTTGCACAATTAACTAGGCTGCTACACCCCTCTCCATCTTCCATTGATCTCTCCTCGAGCTTCGCCTCGCATCCACCATTCACGCGCACACTCCCGATATCATCCCTCTTTTCTCCAGAACCCCGTCACCCTCTGTCACTTTCACCATTACTCTCCGACGGTGAAACTTATAGGGGATCCATTCCCTTCGCACGAAGCTCCTCCATCTCACTCGCACTCGCACCCATCACGCTTCGGCTATGAAACTAACGCTGCAGGTACTCTAGTCCTCAATGGTCGGAATCCTCGCTGGAGATAGTTTGCGCAGCTCCGCCTCAGTCATTCAGACATGGTTAGTCATATCCAGGTTGCTCGGTGCATCCCCATGGGCTCCAGCTACATCGCCAATCTTCAACGGAGTTCTGGGGACCTTCATCGAGCAAGCTAGAAGGCGGCGGAGCTCGAGGTCCTTCGCCGGAGATCAGAACTCGCCACCAGCCTTCGACAGAGGAGAAAGTACAGCTACCGTTGGATGAGTATATCTCAGCATTCATCCAATGGTCCAGATGAGGACACACCAACTACTCCACGCAACACAGGTGACGTCGGATCATCTTGATTTGATGGATCACAGACGTCCACGTATCAGAGCCAGGGCTGCCCTGAATCTTAATGTTCGACCCTCCAGACTCGAGTGTCCCGAGCCTACTCCGAGCCTCCTACGAGTCCAAGCCTGGAGGCTCGCGTCTTCCGAACTGATCCGAAGCTACATTGAACCTCATCCGAGCCTCAGAATCATCCAAGCCTGGAAGAGCACGTGCATGTCATGTGCGACCTGGGCAAATTACAAGGAGGCCCCGCCAACTTCTCCATATTGTAGACAGGTCCTAGTTTCACGTGCAAGCCACGCGCGTCTGGGGTTATTTGCATTTTTACCCTCGCGGGTTTTAATAATTGCAAATATGCCCCCGCGCATGTGGGTTATTTACAGGGAAGGTCACGTGCCTTATTTTAATTGCATTTTAGTCCCTCTCAGGGATCTTTCTGCTAGTTATCTTTATGTTTTCTTGCATTTAAGCCACTGACTTCACTCGTGCATATCTTGAGCATCCTAGCTCCGATTGAGTCGATTTCAGTGGCGTCTTGAAGCTCTTTTCATTGTCTTCCTAATGACATTCTTTTCTTTCAGATTTGGCACTATGAAATTTGATGTATTGGTTCATTGGCCAAGCGTCTTGGATTTCTATGATTCTCGTGCCTAGTTTTTACAAGAATGAAGAGTGCTTTATTATCTGACCCTGATTTGACTTGTATTTTAATGGCTCAAGTATTTATGATCTAGGGCATGTTTTCATGTCATTTCATCACATATAATTGCATGATTAAAAAAATGCATAGATTCGTGTTTGTTTTAGTGCATTGTCTTGTTTGACCTATTGTTCGCTAACTCAACACTTAATGAAATTGGTAAGGGTCTAGATAATACGAGAGAAGCTCGTGTCCTTGAGTTCGACCTTGGTTACTTACCAAGTAAAATATAAATTTATGACCATCTGATTTCACTGATATATTCAAATGAGATGGTTTTTGATAAACCTAATCCAGCCCGGCTGCGACGATCTTAAGTGCTAATTCAACACTTTAAAAGGGCTGAAATTACAGTTTGTCAGAGCTGTGACTTTAAACCATGACTCCCTTAAAAAGGAAGGCGTGGCCTTAGGTCACGGCTTCTTTATGGTACCTAACAAAATATATGTTCGTATGAGGGTCATGAGGAATAATTTTATACAAGTACCTCCAAGCAAATTTTCCTCGAATAACATGTCTTTCTCCCGACTCTACATCCTCAGTTGGATCATTTGAGGAGTATCGATCAAATTCGTCCGTTCATCTTTATGTACATGTGTTTGATCCTAAAATTCCGATGCTCTATAGCGCATGAACTAAGGGCGGGGCCTGATTAACTTTACCTTAATTCAAGAAAATTGAAGAATTAAATTAGCAATATGATCCACGACGCTAAACGGATTAAGTTTGCAGAGTTGAAAAACTTGAAATGATAACAACAATGTTTATTGGATTGAGAAGATAATTGATAAAGCTGTTAAAATTTAGTGTAAAATTTCGAAGGTAACTATATTCTACCTAAATTGATGCACGTTATCATGTCATCGATCTAATTCCTCTTGGCATCTCACAACTCGCTTGCATGCAGAGAAAGCCCGCACGGGACCCCTCTGCAAAGCCGCCCTTTCCCTCTCCACCAAACCCCTTCTCCTCCCCTCTCCACCGCGACAATGGCGGGCCTCTCCCTGCGATGCGGAGACTGCGGCGCCCTCCTCCGGAACACCACCGAAGCTCAGGAGCACGCCGAGCTCACCTCCCACTCCAGCTTCTCCGAGTCCACCGACGCCGTCCTCCACCTCGTCTGTTCCACCTGCTCCAAACCCTGCCGATCCAAGACCGTAATCCCCTACCCCCTCTCTCCCTTTCCCCAAATCGCACTCCCGGTCTGATGGAATTGTCCCGCCGTTTGTTTATGAAGGAATCCGATCTGCACACTAAGAGGACCGGGCACGCTGACTTCGTCGACCGGACGCTGGAGGAGGCGAAACCCATCGATTTGGACCCCCCTCCCAAGAGTGACGCCGAAGGCGAGACGAGTCAAGAACAGTCTCAAGGTTGCGCTTTGTTGTTGTTGTTGCCTTGTTGGATTCTCTGCTAATTTGATTTAAAGATGAAAAAGACAAAATTTTGAGTTGTTAGATAGGACTTCATCTTAATTTGAGATGACGGGTATCGCTGTTCAACGGCAACGATGAAATTAGAAGAGATGTCGACTGGTTAGGATGGATACACGAGGTAGAGAGATGGTTTTTTATGCGACAGGAGCTTCCAAACGGTCGCAATAAATCTTGTGTTGTATCCCCCTCGCTAGAGCAATGCCAACGGCAGGACGAGTTGAGAACAGTTGCAAGGTTGGGTTTTTCTGGATTGTTTGTTTTGTTGAAAAAATGTTTTTTCCGAGTTAGATGTCGATTATCTTGATTTGAGGTGATGATTTTGATCTGGAAGTTTTTTTGGGACGTTTTCTATGAAAATGGTGTAGTTTTGGAAGATGTGAACTAATATATTGGATATATTTGAGGTTGAAGGAGCTATTAATGTACATGGAGCTTTCGACTGGTCTTTGTAAATCCGGTGAGATGAGCCCTGAACTCAATTACAAGAGGGGGAGGGGGTTAATTGTGCAAAATATGTATATTCGACCAAAAACTGCAAATTAAAATTTTATGCAATTAGAGACGGAGAAAGAGATGCAAATCACATACAACATAGTGATTTTAACATGAAAATCCAATTGGGGAAAAGTCACTACCTAAGTCGTCTTATTCTAAAAATGTTCTTTTGCTTCATGAACAAGCTTCCCTCGCTAGTTGCACTACTTCAAAATGAGGGCACAAAATCTCGTATCGTACAAGCTCTACTTCCTCGGACTACGGTCATGAAAGATTTCCTCTCCCGCAGAGAAAGAGACCCACACATCATGTAACTAAGTACAACAAGCTAAATGAAAAGCCTTCTTACAAATAATCTTAATAACACAAGCTTACCATGCTTTTGCACATCTGGAACAAGGTTCAAAACAACTCGTGATGAATGGGGAACATATGAAGACTTGAGAGCAATCAAGCACAACTAAAGCTTGAGCGATAATATTGCATACAACCATGGAAGGACATATCGATATCGGTACCATGTCGATACCGATATATCGCCAATATATCGGCGATATATCGACGGCATATCGCCGACATCGGACCGAATCTTGCTTTTTTGGCATGTCGATACCCGATATCGACTATATCGGCGATATATCCGTGACCTGTCGATACCGATATATCGCTGATATATCGCGATATGGCTGTCCATGCATACAACAATGAAGAAACTGTAGGTCACAACTTAATTATAAGTGTAGGAACGAAATGTTTGTTTGTATGCCTTGACAAGGGACCTAAGGGTCCTATTTATAAGCTCACGTAGGCTTAAAGATCAGTTTAAGCAGAGTAATTAGACTTAGGTAGAAGTTAATCAACGGCTAACTTGGAAACATCCGGGTTCAGTGAAAAGTAGTCAGAAAAAAACAATTAGTGGAGCGATTTGAGATTAGTCGATTGGATTGGGACAATATTCTGCAAAAATGGCTACTCGGAATGTACCGGTATTGGTTACAAGATTGTTTTTTTTTGAAGTCATGGTTACAAGATTATTCAATTGACTTCGACCAAAAAAATGACTTAGTCGCCTCAGAAAAATACCCATCTTGGAATTTGAAACTAACATTTAAAAAAAGAATTCTGGACTAAAAAGTAGATTACTGAAATCGTGCTTAGTCGATTGGTACGAATTTAATCTACTGGATCTGTGCTTAAGTTGACTGAAAATGTGAAAGACATTAAGCTTGAAGTTCAATGCAAAAAGTAGTGGAGTGTCTGTGTTAATTGACTGAAGACTTTTATTCGACTAAAGAGAAAGATTAGCAGGCTGAAAATACACGAGAGAATGCAAAATTTGGGTTTCAAGATTAGTCATTCATGTAAAATCATTAGTCCACTTAAAGTGATTTCAGTCTGGATAGTCAATTGAATTGATTTGGCTTGGAACTTGCTTGTTTGTTAAGGTTATATTTTTTTTATATCCAAAACTTTGCTTGCATTTAAAACTAAAGAAAAGGATTCTTGAACTCATTGCTTAAGTTCTTTGAGCTTTAACTTGAGTGCTTCTTCGTAGACTTTGATCGCCCTGTAAAGCAACTCTTTTCCGTTCTTTTGATGCTTTCGAATAGGAATTTCTCCCAGTCTCTAAGTATCCATAACTTCAGTGATTTGACCTCCTTAGTCCTTTTTCTTGATTGAATGTTCAGCTTTTCTCCTTCATCTGAATTGAAATTTTTGATTTGAAATGTTAACTTTCCTAGAAAATTAAATATAAACTCAACTACTTGTCATTATCAAAATCAAGCCATTAACAAAACCTTAACGAGATGCTTTCATTAGGTTGCTTGGTTGTTAGTTCAAGTTAAAGAAGATGATGGTTGAGTTGTAAGAAGTGCTTTTCGTGTCTAACAGTAACGACGAAGTCAGCTGAGTTGTGAACTGGTTTATGGATTCGAGAACAATTTATTTGAGTTGTTAGATAGGGTTTGCCTAGATTGAGGCTATAGCTGGAGGTGTTTATAGGATGCTATTGAAGATAATAGCGAAGATAGTGGAGATATTGACTAGTTTCGATGGACATAAGAGGTAGAGGAGATTATCTATGTGTAGGGGTGCTTTAAAGCAACCAAGGATGCAAAAAACAGTCTAAACGTCCGTTTAAACGCATGCGGTGCTCGACCGCATCGTTTAATAAAAACGGCCCATAAATGACCAGGCCGCTTAAACGGCCTTAAACAACCTTTTAAACGGCATTTTAAGCGCATTGATCTATTTTTTCAAAGGATCACCATTATCCATGACTTTTATGTTGTCTATTTCGACATTTGGCTATGAATTCTTGTTGTTTATGTTATCTATTTTGAAATTTGGATGAAACATTCCTTGAATTTAACAATATTTGATCTATATTGTGAATCTATGATTATATTTCTTATTTAGTTATATTTTTTTATTAATTATATATATATGTAATAATTTTTTATTAATTAAAAATGCAAAACCGCATAACCCGTTTAATTTCCGTTTAAATTCCCGCATACCGTTTAATCAGTAATCAGTGACCCTACAGACCGAATACCGCATACCGCCTTGTGCAACCTTGAAAGCAACCATGGTATCTTTGAGTTGTTTTTTTTATAGAGAAAGTACCTTTAGTTGAGTATAGTTGAGAATGGGTAATAAAAATGTACTAAGCCTTCTCCCACTATAAGTAGGGTCGGCTACGTGGATTCTTGTTCAAATCCATGTTGAAAGATTCGACCATTTTTTACGCTGGCCGTCGACTACCTAACGCAACCCCTGCAAGAGTGGGATTTGAACCCTGGTCTTTTGTGTGGTAGACACACTGTACTACCACTAGACCTTTAGTTGAGTATAAGTGAGAATGGGTAATAGATTGAAAATTTAAACTGGATTGTTTCAATTTGAGGTGATGTTTTGGGTCATGTAGATTGGAAAATCGACTCAAGGCATTGTTATTAGAATATATGGCATCTTTTCTACATGGGATTTATTTACGAGTGCTGAACTTCGAAATGAACCAAGGATTTGTCTGGAACACAAAGCAACTGCCTTTTCTCAACACAAATTATTAGACCAAGATGTATAATACTTGCATCCTATTACGTGTCGACTCATACGTATCCATGTAGAGTACTCAACCATCAGCACAGGTGAGGCTTGGCCTTGTGTACCCGGCCATCGACATTGGCGAGGCATCTCAGAGGAGGCGTAGCATGGCAAGTGTTGGCGAGGCTTAGCAGTGAACGCTGAAGAGAAGGCAGAGCTGCGTAGTCAATGGTGGTGATGCTTGGTCATGCATGATCAAGAGGAGGCAGAGCCGTGGAGCTGGTGACGTCGAGGTTCGGTCGCAACCATCACGAAGTCAAAGCAGCAGGGCTTACCTGCAAGGCTGCAAGCTTGCAAGGTGGGATGTAGCCTACCTCCTCTTGTTGGTGCTGTCGCTGGTCAACAACGGAGAGACATGGTAGCATTCTGGTCCTAGGGTTAGAGAGTTATTAATTGTGACATTGGGATGGCACAGGCAGAAGCAGTGCCACAGAAGCAAGAGTTCGATGATAGTGTCCAATGTTTTGGTGGGGGATTTCAGAGGCTTATTTGGGTGGTATATTGGATCGCAAGCGTAGGATTGCTGCTCTGATATCATGTTGGGAGAAATTAACAACTTGGTTATTATGAGACCCCAAGATCCTCTTATATAGAAGAGGAGGAATCCTTCTTTTAAAGGAAGACTGCATAAAAAGTCCACAAAGATCAAATTAGGAGCACAAAATCATTGCCTTTATTCAACAAAAAACAGAGAACTGAGATCAATTCAGTCTGTGTAATCTAGACAAAATAACATGGTAAGAATTAAGATGATGGTAAGGAAAGTGCTTAAATTCTAGTGGATTGCATGATTCATCGTTGCTTGGTTCTCTTTAGAATATGCGGGTATAGGTTGTCTACGATATTTTCTCATAGAATTCCATATTTTCTTAATCTTTCTTTCCGATTCTTTCTTTCTGCTACTGAGGTGTCAGCAAAATTCAATCTTTTTATTGGATTGCTGATCAATTGAGTTCTGGAGGAGTTTTTGAGGGGGTAGTCATATATTATGGGCAAAGAATATGGAAAATCATGTGCCCTTTGCTAACTGGAATATAATGTTTCCAGGTCAGAGATTTGAGGGTTTATGTCAAAAATGTTATATAGAATGCCTTTTTCTTCTCCTTTTAGTTTTGATTTTCCTTTGGAAAGGGTGATTTTTTCTGTGAGGCATGCATAAGTATTTTTCAATGGGCACATGAATATGGACCATCAACATTAGTATTCATCCTTCAGTCTGATTGCTTGCATGCATTTCTCATCATTTTTCTGCTTATCTTCTTATCGCATATAACAAGGCCCCTAGTAAAAAAAAGTATTTATGGAAATATATTTTTAGATAAAGTTAAGGATCATCCTGGGTGATATTGACTGTTTCTTTCTCGTTTTTGTATCGACATGATTTGATTTGAAATGACTATGTTTTCCAGTACCTCAACTTTCTAGTCTTTCATTTGGTTGAACTATTGCAGAGATGGTTGTCCCGAAGGTTGATGAAAAGCTACTTCAGGAGCTTGTTGAATCCATGGGGTTTTCAGTCACACGTGCAACCCGAGCACTCCATTTTTCTGGTCATTTAGATTTCATTTGGTGTTTGGTTTTTGCTAACTTATTTACCTGTTGTTGCCGTTCCAATGGGAAACTGTACATGCCAGATCTTCATTTTTTTGAAATTTAAAGTAAGATGGAAACATTGGAATCTGGACTTGCTTTGCGACCAGCTATGCTTTTGTTATTATAAGACTAAAGATAAAGAAACTATAAACAGTTACTCTGCAGCGTTCCAAACAGTTACATCCATGGTTTTGCATGTTCAACAACTTTTCTACAGGAAATCATCATTTGTAGGTTTTAGATGGACGAGCTAACTTCAAATCAACATCATTGAGTTGCACAAGTATGTGATGTTGTCTATCAGATTCAATCCCTTTAAAACCCATGTATACGCTATAGCTATAAGTGATAGAATTTGTACACAATCTAATTTATTTCAAAAGGAATAACTACAAATTTGAGTTCAATTTACACCTAAATTATCATCTTCTATTGATTGAAATTGGTTCCTTTCTTGCCATCATCCTTTGAAGAGAATCTGGGTTTACATTTGACTTGCTTTCAGATATCTAAAGCACATAGTTAGATGCATTTCAGTCTGTGATATAAGTCTAAAGAGCATAAATACTTTCTTAGTAAAGTCTGACAGGTAAGCGAATGGTTGCAATGCCGCTCTTTTAGCTCTGCGTGTGCTTCTCTTGTAGGATACTCATATTGGGTTGCTCATACTGGTTGTCCGAAATACTTGGTGCTGGTTCTGGACTCTGGAGGGTGTTTACCTTTTGAAACAGGGGTAAGCCCTTTGGTATGATGTGTAAGCCGTATCCCATTTGAGGGGTTGATGCATCAATTTCCAACCTACTAAAGCGGTGGTGTTGATTTCGCCCCATGGTTTTGGTGGTGACCTTGTGATAACTGTCTTCTGTAGTTTTGCCATACTAATTCCATTGCACTTTCTCGCCTCCAAGCCTCCCCTCTCTTCTCCTCACCTCCATCGAGCATTGTTGCGCATTCTCTATTCAATAAATATAAATTGCATATACATTTTATTATGGACTAATGATTGCATTCATTAATACTTGGATGATTTTTATAATTATCCTAAATAATTAATGCTAATTGTCTAGAGAGATAAATCCATAATTATTTTAATATCAAGTCCAAATTTTAATATGAATTATTAAATGAGATTAATGGAGAAAAAATTTGACCTTTTCTCTCCATGGTGGACGTCCATGTATGCGCACGTATTGGAGAGAGAAGATTGTTTTCTATTCTTTATCTCATCCTTTTAATTCAAGTTCGATTTGAGGGCTCTTTTGATGGCTTCATTGCTAAGATTGCGCACCACATTAATGCATTTGTCGACAACAACACCAACAACAAATCGCTCCATGTCACGACAGGGACGAGTTCGGATGGCACATTGCAGGGAGTTGGCAGTGATGCGTGTCATTGTTTCTATGTTAACAATGTTCCCTGTAATTGGACATTAACATGTAAGTAGAGGGATTGTTTTGATCGCGTGATCATGGAATTTGGTGTGATGTTACGGGAATTAGCAGGATGGTTTGGATATTTTGAAGGCTAGTCAAGAAGCTCTCCATGTTTTTGATGGTAATTTCTACAAAGAATGCAAGTGTCATGTAAGCGATAATAATTTGGATGTGAATGTGGAGTCAATGGATGTCGAGTATGATTGAGGGTCTGCGAATATCTGAACAATCGTAATATGCATTCAAGCCACAATGGGAGCATAATGAGAATTTTTGAAGGTTTCAGAATTTTAGTAGGTTCCACCATGGATTGGTGCACTCCTCGAGGATATGTTGCCTCAAATGCTTTATGAGGGATAATAAGACCCAGACTTCCAAAATCCTTTGTTAGAGAAATGTTTGAAGGTTTGTTTGTGTGGCAAGAATAGACTGCAAGATGATTAGTGCGTACCGAGCAATCACAAAATCGTTAAAGAACAAATTCGCATAAAAATGCAAACACATTAACATACTGATGTAACTGTGGATGCTTGACTAATTTAAAATCACAACAAGAGGATTAAATCCTTCAGAATTCACAATTGATCCTCTTGGTTACTCTACGAATTGCTTCCAAAGTGGACAATCAAATCACAATACATCCTCTTTTCTCAAGGGATGATCTCGAGGAGAAATGAGCTCAATATGAGGTGGAGAAGGATATGAAGTAAGAGGTGAAGTTGCTGCTCTCGGGAATGAGGGGAGGCTCTGAGGAGGGGGGGTGGACGCTCGTTCGTCGGAGGAGATCGGTGCGTCGAGAGAGGATGTCTACCAAACCCACTCCCCTCCCCAATCCTTTTGGGAGGGGCTGCTTTCGTTGTGGCTCTCTATCCCACTGGTCACAACAATGCTGGGAGCCCCTGCGGCGCTTTACATGTCGCGGTTTCGCCCACAGAAGTCGTCACTGTCCTCTGAACGCGATGCGGACACGCCGACAAAAGTCGTTGGGAAAGAGGTCGATCAACTCCTTTGCGCTGGCACACGTTTGCTGGTGGGAGAAGGCGGTGGCCCGGAGGAGGCTCTGTTCCGGGGAACCTCTGATGTGGGTCTGCTTACGACGGGCTTATTAAAAGGGGACATCACGAGATTGTCTCCATGGTGGGTCATGGCTCGTGGCATGAGGGACATTGAAGTGGCGGAGCTGTTGCGTTGGTCTAAGGAGGGCTGGACGAAGCTGAGGTGTCGGCAAGCCGGGGTGGAAGACGACCTTCTACATCTGAAGCCTACTTCCCTAGTGTCGGTCAGGGGCATCCCTTTCGCCCAGCATGGGCGGAGTCGGCTGAAGCAACTGCTGGGGGCATGGGTGGACGTCTTCAACATCATCTCTACGGGTTGTCTTCGTGGACAACTACAGGACCCCGTGATTGAGGTTGCGAACCTCGTGCCGGAGTCGCTGGGCTCGAGATGATCAAATATTGGCGGAAGGAGGCCTCTTGTGCAATTCACACGTGCCATTCCCATCCCCGATCGTGAAACGGTCGGGCACCAGGGAACTCAAGCGACGGAGTGGCTGTCGTCGGGAGCGAACGACGCGCCGTTGGGTAATCGAACCACCGCTGTGGGAAACGAGGAGGCACTGACGCCCTTTTGTGAACCGCAGTCAATTCGATTCGGTTCATTTTTGGCCCCGCCGCTTGGTTTTCCCCAAGATATCCACCTCGGGAATTTATTTGGGGGGCGATCTGAATCGCCTCGGGCGGGCCCTCCTGCTGTGATTACGAAGGCTCGTAAGTCGATTGAAGATGACGTGGACGTAAGGATCGGCGGGCCTGATTATACTCAGCAGGTGGACCCATCTACGGATCCCGTTGGCACTTCAGAGAAATCACCCCATTTACGGACCCCGCACAATCTGCGGATCCTGTCAAAGCGGCTGACTCGGCCATGGAGTGGCGACCCGAAGAGCAGTGCAGGTCGAAGATCCGGGTTGCTTATCTGGCTAGCGTTTCGGATTCCCTTGCCACGGGCCTCGATCGGGCCAAGACGTCTCCTGCGGAGAGACCGTGCACTGGTGAAACAACTATGGAGGGCTTTAGCGAGGGGACCTCTCCAGGGGCTTGGAGGAGGTCGGCGACGCGCCATTGGGTAATCGAGTGGCTGCCGTCGGGAGTGGACGACGCGCCGTTGGGTAATCGAACCACCGCTGCGGGAAACGAGGAGGCGCTGGCACCCTTTTGTGAACCACAGTCAATTCGATTCGGTTCATTTTTGGCCCCGCCGCTTGGTTTTCCCCAAGATATCCACCTCGGGAATTTATTTGGGGGGCGATCCGAGTCACCTCGGGCGGGCCCTCCTGCTGTGATTACGAAGGCTCGTAAGTCGATTAAAGATGACGTGGACGCAAGGGTCGGCGGGCTTGATTATACTCAGCAGGTGGACCCATCTACGGATCCCGTTGGCACTTCAGAGAAATCACCCCATTTACGGACCCCACACAATCTGCGGATCCTGTCAAAGCGACTGACTCGACCTTGGAGTGCGACCCGAAGAGCAGTGCAGGTCGAAGATCCGGGTTGCTTATCTGGCTAGCGCTTCGGATTCCCTTGCTATGGGCCTCGGTCGGGCCAAGACGTCTCCAGCGGAGAGACCGTGCACTGGTGAAACAACTATGGAGGGCTTTAGCGAGGGGACCTCTCCAGGGGCTTGGAGGGGGTCGACGACTGGGTCCCTCTGCCCAAATGGGTTGCAACACTTGAGGGGGCACTGTTATGGCGAGCTCCCGAGTCTGTTAGCGGCTGATGTCGAACATCTGGATGCGAAGTTCGGGGGGATGTCACCCCACGCCACCTCCATGCCCAATGAACTGTTGACCGTGGAGGGAGGAGAGGATGCCCATGGACCACAAGCGACGGTCAACGACGCTGCCAGATTTGGGACATGCTACTCCAAGAAGACCTCCCGAAAAAGGAGATGGCGGAGGGCAGTTCTGCTAGAGGAAGTGGCTCGTGTGGTGAACGACGCATCGCAGGAGGAAGCCTAGGGGGCTCGGATAACTTCCCATAACCGCTTCCGGATTTTAGATAGGACTGTGGCCGAACGTCTTGGCCTGGTCCCGCCAAGGAGGACATCCCAGTTCTTATGCCTTTAAAAGTTCTGTCGTGGAATGTGAGGGGGCTGGGAAGGCAGGAGAAGCGGAGGGGTGTCCTCAAGCATATAAGGGACAATGGAGCAGACATTTTCATGGTTCAGGAAATGAAACTCGACGCCGCATCCTCGGGGGCGATTTGTGACCTGGATGGAGGTGGGGTTTATCAGCTGGCGGAGCGTGAGGCTCATGGCGCATCGGGAGGAATGCTAACGGGGTGGAAGAAGGATTTATTTGATCTCCAGACCGTATCCAAGTCTCAGTTCTGTCTCTCTATGCTGCTCCGGCGTAGCTTGGACGGTCTGGACTTCCTGGTGACGAACTTTTACGACCCTAACGGCGGGGGCGGCACCACCCTTGCGGCGGAGATTGAACAATTGGGCAGCTCAGGGGAGAATGGTGCGTGGTTGATCGGTGGGGATCTTAAAATTACTCTACTACAGGATGATCGGCCCCAGTGGCGTGGGGGGCTAGATCCGGACTCGGCGGCATTTCGAGGGATGATTCATCGGCTGGGCCTTTCGATCGTGGATGCGGTCGGTTGCGCATTCACTTGGTGGAATACGAACTCCAAATCTCTCCTGGACTAAACATTTCCTTCTCTCTCTCTCGGGCGTGGGCTCTTCTGCGGGTGCTTTCAGATCATGCGCCGATTTGTGGTCGTCTCGAGAGGAGGGGCGGGGGAGGTTCTTTCGTTTCGAGAAGAGTTGACTACTTGAGGAGGGGTTCCGGGAGTTGGTTGTGGAACACTGGAGAGGGGTGGTTTACGAGGGAACCGCAGTCTCGCTTTGGCGGGCAAGCTTAAATCTTTGAGGAACATCCTATTGTCCTTCGGAAAGGAGGTCAGGACTCGACGAAAAATGAAGCGGGTGGAGGCACAGAACGAGGTGGCTAGACTCGATGGCTTGGATGATGAAAGAGGACTTTCCGATTTCGAGCTCTTGACTCGACAGACCCTGTTGGAGGAGCTTCTTCTTGACGATAGGAAGGAGGAGGTGGAATGGAGGAAGAGATCCAGGTAGAAGTGGTTGAAGGAGAGGAACACCAACACTAGGCTCTTCCACTCGATGGCTTCTGGGCGGCGGAGAAGAACCTGCATCCATGATATTGAGGTGGAAGGTGTGCGGTTTTTGGGAGAGGCGACTATTGGGGAGGGCCTTGCGGGGCCACTTTGTTGGGGCTACTAGAAGAAGGGGAGGAAGTGGTTGGGGGTGGCGGGGAACTGGGGTGGAATCCCTATCGGCATCTCAGGCAGACGGGGTGACGATGTCGTTCACGGAGGAAGAGCTAAGGCGAGCGGTGTGGTCCCTGAATGCAGAGGGGTCCCCAGGGCCTGATGGATTTCCCGTTCTGTTCTATCGTGAATCTTGGGACTCACTGAAGGAGGATGTTATGGAGGTCCTAATTGAGTTCAGGGAGGGCAATTTTGGTTTTGAGAAGATAAATCGCTCGCTGATCTTTTTGTTACCGAAGAAAGACAACCCCTTAGGGGTGGAGGACTATCGACCTATCACAATTTCAAATGCGATTTACCTTATCATTGCGAAGGTCCTGGCAAATAGAATGAAGGGGATTATGGATTCCGTGGTTCTGCAGGGACAATCTGCTTTTATTCCAGGTAGGCAGATGGCGGACGGACTGGTCATGGCCTCGAGATCTGTCTCGAGTGGAGGAGGAAGCGGGCCAAGGCCGCCCTGTGGAAGATCGACTACTTTAAGGCTTAAGACTGTGTGGATAGGAAGTTTCTTTGACAATCCCTGACGAAGAGGGGCTTCCCTAGTGCTTCAGTGGACTGGGTAAAGAGATGCATTACGACGTCGTCTTACTCGATCCTGGTGAACGACAAACCTGAGGGTGGCTTCTTTCAGCCGCAACGGGGTGTGAGGCAGGGCTGCCCACTGGCGCCTATGCTATTTGCCATAGTGGCTGACGCCTTGGGGGCCCTTTTCAAGCAGGCGGTCGAATCGGGGTGGTGCGAGGGCTTCCAGATTGAGGATATATCTATCCCCCTATTACAATATGCGGATGACATGGTCATCTTCCTGGGAGGTACGACTGATCAGAGCAAGAACACAGCCCAGTTGGTGGAGATCTTTGGCGACATCTCGGGCCTCGAGATTAACAGGTGGAAGTCATCCGTGGTAACATTTGGGTTGGAGGAGGCCGGCCGTGTGGAGATCTTTGGGTTGGAGGAGGCCGGCCGTGGGTTGGAGGAGGTTGGCCATGTGGCGACATCTCGGGCCTCGAGATTAACAGGCGGAAGTCATCCGTGGTAACATTTGGGTTGGAGGAGGCCGGCCGTGTGGAGCTTGTTGCCGTCTATGGATGTGGACTGGGTCAACTACCCATTTCCTATTTGGGGCTGCCTTTAACGGTTGGGAAACTAAGGAACATGGATTGAGAGCACATGGTTGGTGCAACGGATCGAACAACGGTTGGCCGGATGGAAGGCTATCACGTTATCTAAAGGTGGAAAGCTAGTTCTTCTGAAGCATGAGCTTTCGGCAATTCCGATCTTCTTCTACTCGACCAGAATCATGCCGGCCGGGGTGAGGAGGAAAATTGAATCCTTGATGAAGCAATTCTTTTGGTCGGATGGGAAACAGATGGGGCATGGCCTCCATCTGGTCAAGTGGAAAGATGTCATGAGGGGGCGCAGGGAAGGTGGTCTGGGAGTCAGAGATATGGGCTGCATGAGCAGGGTCCTCATCACCAAATGGATAATACAAATCTAGGGGCCCTCCACCTCGTTGGCTGCTACTCTATTGCGGAAGGTATACAGTATGGGGGGTGGCTGGCCACGACGAGACTCCCCTTCGAGTCTCCACTTTGGACGGGTATTCGCGTGGTGCTCCCATCTTTGGCCAATCTTTTGCGTCCCAAGGTGGGGGACAGACAAACTTTCAGGTTCTGGCACGACGATTGGATCGGCAATGGTTCTTTAGAGGAGAGGTTCCCGCATCTTTTCTCATTTGTGGAGTCCAAGGACGCGGTGATCTCGGAGGTGGCGGTCGATGGTGGTTTGTGGGCACCGTCTTTTGTCTCAACCTTGTCTGATCAGCGATTCAAGGAGTTTATGACGATGCAGTCGATCATACCGCCCACGGGGAATCACACTGCACTAAAGACCACTTCCAATGGATGGGCAACACCTTCTCCGTGAAGATTGCTTACAAGGATCTTAGTCAGAGTGATGAACAGGATAGAGAGTTTTGCCAGGACGTCAATATCATTTGGGCTGCAAGAATCCCGTTGAAGGTTAAGATTTTTCTTTGGTGCGTAAGGAGGAACCGTATTTGTGACAAGGTACGAAGGGGACACATTCTAGGGGCCTTTGATACGTGATGTGACAGATGCGGTACATCGGATGAGGACGATGAGCATATTTTTTTCAACTGCCCTTCCTCGACTGCGGTTTGGACTGAGTTGGCGATTTCGTGGGTGCGGAGCGAGGGTTTCACAGAATTTTGGAGATCCATTAGAGTGGTCGGCGGCAACTCAAATGATGATTGTTCGAAGCCTTTTGCTACGTTATGGGCCATCTTGACCGGGAGAAATGAGACAATCTTCAATAACCAGAGGTTTTATGTCGAAAACATCTTGTCCCATTGTAACGCTCTTTATAATCTCTGGGTATCACGGTAATGTGCTCTAAAACTTTTTAATGGAATATAGCGGCGGTGACCCCCAAAATGAGGGCTCACCCGTTTGATTCTCAAAAAAAAAAGTAAGAGGTGAAGTCGAGGTATCGTTTTTGATAGAAGTGGTTGAAGGATCGCAAGCCTATCATTTTATCCAACTTAATGTAATTGATTGTAGTGGTGCCCTCACTCCTCGCTAGGGGACTCCAAAAGTAATCGACAATTTAGGGAATAATGCTCACTTTCTGGTAGGGTTGGGCATTGGGTTGGGCCGGCCCGACCCGGCCCAAAACCCGACCCGTATAACCCGACCCAAACCCGAACTCGAAATTTAATGGGCGGGCCGTGGACCTTAAAATGAGCCCATATTGATTATCGGGCCGGGTTTGGGCCTAAGAAGGCCCAAACCCGTTAGCCCGATAGCCCGACCCATTCTAAAGCAAGTATATTCATATCTAGTACGGTATAATTATATCAATTATATTCATGTTCATTCCAAATACCATGTTCTAACTTTAATATCCTTATTCGAGTGTAGAATAAATGCTTAGACACATTAATAATCATATCCATTAGTGGATTGAGGATATTATTACATTAATATACAAGATTATTACATTAATATGCAAGAATGGAATCTGTGTCCTCAAGTGTTACAACATGTACAACTGTAAGTAAACAATATGTATTGGGTCATAGTGCCCGCATCTACAATAGAATATGTAATTATGAATTGAATGGTGGTTTAAGTCGCCATATTTTTACCACATTTGTATTTCCAACATACAACTAATGTTAAAATCTCAAATTAGTTAGCATGCTTTATAGTTTTTAACATGCACACATGCATAAGAAACAACCACACAAATGCAAGAAGAATGGAAGACATGATATTGGTATACATAGGTGTTAAATAGGGCCGGTCCGACCTGAACCCGACCCATTTTGTTTGGGCCGGGTCTGGGCTTGGGCCTAATTTTTGAAAATAAAATGGGCCTAGGCCCGACCCGTTAGCCCATATTCTAAAATGGGCTTGGGCCGGGCCAAGGCGAACCCGGCCCATGCCCAACCCTACTTTCTGGGTAGATCCTTGATTGATAATTTGTTCTGGTAAATGAGGGAATGATGAAATTCTTTTAGAAGGTTAATTTTGTTGAGGCTTAAGACACTCTAGATTGGTCATTCCTGTGGAGTACCTTGAGGAAGAAGGATTTTATGTTGCATCAGATGGCTTGAATGAAGTGGCGTGTCATGACAGTATCATTTTCATTGCCAGTTAATAGGTTATTGGAGTGGGTGTATCTTGGAAGGGGCTTGAGGCACGACCACCCTTTACTTTCTTGGTTCCAGCATTAATTATGCTGGCAAGCATGGCATCAATCATTTGTGGGTGGTTCGTTCACTGGCTTCAAATGTGCAACATATTCATTGCTTTAGTGTGCAAAGGACATTATGTGTTTTATACAAGCTAATAATCATAAGGCATGACGAGTAAGATGGTGGTAACTCTGCAGCATGTCTAAAGTAAGTTGGAAGCTCACTTCCGTTGCTTTTGACATAGAGGAGAGGGCAACATATGAAAGGGCTTTGGATAGATGCGATGATAGAGTTTCCGTTAATGCCTCTTAGTTTGCAATTAGTGAGTGCCTCATGTAAGATAGATTATTGGGATTCTATGGTTGTAAGGCTAGTGAGGACATTCACTCGATTGCTCTAACCCAATTTACTTGATTGTGGCAAATGTGTTACCTAATCATCTTCATTGGTAATTGAATTCACTTATTGCCGAGTCTTAGATGTTATTCATTCCTAGGAGACACTTGATGGATGGTGTGGTGTTGGTATTTGAGATCACGATCGGTTGGAAAGTAAATGAAGGTGAATCAAATTTTATGGAAGGTGGATTTTGCTAAGACCTACAATTGTGTGACCTGAAACTTTATTTGTGCGTTGCTCTCTCGCCATGGATTCCCTAATGAATGGATTTACTGGATCAAGAGAAGTGTGATGACTACATCATACTCATTATCGAAGAATGACCGTTAGGAGGGGGTTCTTTCAGCCGTAGAGGGGGATGAGATGAGGGTGTCCCATGACTACTCTTCTTTTTGTCTTGGTTGATGATGCTCTATTCGGATGGTTACTCATGGGAGGGAGGTGGTTAGTGCTCTGGTTTTTGTCTGGATGACCTTCCGATTTATACCTTGTAGTATGCGGATATACACTGTATTCTTTATTAAAGGGGGAGAGCATGGGACTATCGAGATTACTACGATGCTTGACCTTTCTGGGATGATCTCGCATCTCTAGATCAATGGGGATAGGTCAACCTTTGTTCCTTTTAGCATGACAGAGGAGGTGGAGGCACGCCAATCCTTATTTAGATCTCAACGGGGTACCCTCCTTATTAGCTGCATGGGTTTTGTCTTTGGTTAGCGGTTTGCGACGGCAGTTGGGATGGCTTCCTTCGTTGGGGAGACTTAAGTGGAAGCTTGTGGGTCGATGGCTACTTGCTAGTCGAGAGGTGATTGCCTTCTGCTGTTGAAGGTGGTCTTATCAACGATCCTAGCCTTCTTCCTATCGTCGAGGTCGCTTTCTGCTAGCATGCATGGGGAATTGAGTTCTTTGACGTGATGGTTCTTTTTGGTGAGTTCTTGTATCTTGCTAGGCACATCATTAGTCAGTTGGAGTTGCTCTTCGAGGCGGATGGTGTCGGGGATCATGTCCTTGAATCTATGAATTGTTTCACTGCTTACGAAATGGATCTCTCGTATTTGGCGTAGCAGGTCATGCCTTTGTTTTACTATGTTAAGATAGATCTATGGTGTTTCCGCGAGTTTATCATGGTGAAAGACTTGACTATTCAATGGGACAAATGTCTCTTGTATGAGATGTGATGATGGATCATAAGATCGAGATCATCTTTTTTCCTTGTGTTGCAAGTCGAGGGATATTTGGATGGAGGTTGAGTGTGGCACCCCAAACATAATCCAACATCTAGTAATCACAAAGTGTGATAGCGCGTAAAAGTAGTATGGACTACTATTAAAGACCTTGGAAGCATTTTGTGCAGTGGTTTACAGGCTCAGTTGGCCCCGAGCCCAACCAAGTCGCGAGGCCATTTGTCCTCCATAAATGGCCCGGGCTGAGGTTGAGGGCGTTACAGATGGTATCAAAAAAGGTTCATATATAGTGGAAAAGGTTATCTAAGAGGCAGAGCCATCCTTATCAAAGAGATATGAGGAAAGGACTACCCAAAGCATGCAACCATCGCTATTACTAGGAATAAGTGATGGGCTATGCAACGAGGACGTTGCAAGTATTAGTATGGGAGATTGCAACACCCCAAATATAGTCCCACATCTAGTAATCACAAAGTGTGATAGTGGGGTATAAGTAGTGGGGACTATTGCTAAATGATTTGGGCTTAAGCATTCTCATCGGTGGTCTACGGGTCCTATTGGGCCCTATCCCAACAAGTTGTGAGGGGCAATATTCCCTGATAACGTCTCAGGTCTAAGCTTAGGATGTTACATTGGACTTACTGGTGTGATAAGTATGGATGCATGTACCTTTCGGGACTAGCTTGAGATGTTACATTGTATGAGGAATGTGTTTTAAAAAAAGGTATGTAGAATATGTTATACTCCACCTCATAATCCTCTGGGATTTCTGATTTTTGTAATTATGTTCTAAAAATGTGAATATAATTTCTGGTTGCTTATATCTACGATGCGACACCCTTCTTTCTTGCCAAAAAATAGTGCTTCACATATCGAAACGTTTCCAGAGTACGAACATTTGCTAGAGTAAATGACTATCAACTTCCCCTGCATAAATGGGTTAACTTAGCAGAAAAGTAGATCTATTTGTAATTGTCATTATCAAAATTGAACTACAAGCATATGTTCTCACAATCTACCCTTTGTTGATATAGTAACTATTTTGTTCGAAAGGTTGACAAGGCAGGTTTTGAAAGATTTAATATGGCAAAGCACAATCCTAATATTTAATCATAAGCAGTCACAATCCTAATATTTAATCATACGCATTTACTCCCCTTTGGCATTAGCAAAATGATGCAAATAGGAATTTGCTACGACGAAAAAATATATTTGATGGTGGAATTTATTTGGTGGAAGAAATAGGAGTGGTTGAGAAGGAGAAAACTTGTCAAAGAACGAGGGATTTTGGAGAAGAGAATCGTGGAGATCGCGTATGGAAGAGAGAGACGAGAGAGGGAGATAGAGATAAAATCTCAAATTTTCATATCATCTCAACTGTCCTTACAATAGACTACCATCCCTTTTATATTGGAGGGGTGGGATTACAAAGATAGAAATAGAACTCAAACTGACTCTAATTGATTTGAATCAAAATTCAAATCTACCTTATCCTAATTTGACTCTAATTTTAAATTCGAAATTCAAATTAAAACCGACTAACTAGTTTGAGATCAGACGCGATCTCTCTTTTATTTAATAAAAATGCAACGACTCGAATAAACATAAATAAAATTAGACTCTAATTTAACGGATAAAAATAGAAAAATGAGGTCCTATTTGTTGACTTTCTGCTGCATCAGTTCTCCTCTGCTTGAAAAATTCGTCTCCCGACGAATTGCTGGATCTACAGGCTTGAAGGTTGATAAAATTATCTCAGCGTTCTCGATCATCCTATGGAAGAACCGATGTGGAGCAAATGGTGGAATCCAGGCATGCGTGGTGCATAGGTTCGAGCCGTTAGCTTCATGACGGAATAGCATGTGTGGCGCGAATGTGGATGCCCACTCGGATTTTGTCCTCTTGACGTGGTGCTTAAAAATTTGATGAGGCATCTTCATCTCCAACATCTTAGCCTTTGGAGATCCCATAGCAAAGTAATGGCACAAATTTAATAGAGGAGGAGCTGTGGCCAATGAATTAAGCCATGAGACACAGATTTAATAGAGGAGGAGCTGTGGCCAATGAATTAAGCCATGGGGCCTTTAAATAGGTGAAACCCATAGTCCTAATCCTAATTGGGTAAGGAGACCGTCCATATTTCTTTCTTTCAGCGCTCCCTTTTAAATATTCACGCACCAGGGGGGTGGACTGCAATTTTCGTACCCCGTCACTTAAACAGATTTTGTAATGGGACTCCTTTCTTTTAACCTTCTCATAAAAACTTGTATGGGGTTGGGATTTTCCGTAACTTTTCCCATTCATTTCCCTTATTTCTAGGGATCCGACTGAGGATAGCTCCCTAAATATTGTTAAGGTTTCTCCCTTCATAGTTAAACGACGATGGCAATAAGAAGGGTGGAGACGACGTGCTGGTGAGCAGAGGGGTGGCGTGTCGTGTAGGGCGGGGAGGGCTGGCCGTGGCGTGGACGATGGAGGAAACGAGCGGCATGGAGGGGGTTGGTTGCTCCTCTGTGCGCGCAAGGATGGTGTGAGGGGATGGTGTGGACGATGGGGCGGGCGGGTCACTGGGGGCGCCAGGGCCGCGTGAGGGTGTGTTGGCGCTGGGGTGGTGGAGGGAGGGAGTCTTGGCGGTGGTGCGAGGGTGGCGCGGTGAGGTGGCGACGATAGTGGTGGGGCAAGGGGGTTTGCTAGAGAGGGCACGTGGGATGGGGGCTGTGCCGCATGGGGGTGGTAACGGGAGAGAGCGGTGGCAGTGGAGGGGCAGGGGGAATCGCTGGAGGTGCTGGGGTTGTGGGCTGGGTAGCAGGGGGTGCAGGAGGGGGTTCTGGGGATGCGAGGATGGCGGTGGGAAGGGGAGCTGGGGCAGAGGGGTTTGCCGGTGTTGGGATTGGGGTTGGGGAAGAAGGTACAACGAAAAGGGGTACGGGTGCAACAGGTAGGGGTGGTGGGGCTGGGGCATGCATCACAGAAGGTGCGGGGATTGCGGGAGGGGTACCTGTAATGGCTTTGGACGGTACCGAGGTAGCATGTATGCCGTCCTTGACGTCATTTTTTCCACCCAGAACGATCTGAACAACGCACAAATCATCGTCGACGGCAATATTTTGTTCTTCGTCAACGTGTACCATAAAGATATCAATGTTGTACCATAAGTCTATCCATTGTTGAACCTTGATGCTTGTCTGGAGGCGATTCTGGATTTTTTTGACGCGAACGCGCATGCGAGCCACGAGATATCCTACTTTGATCGACCTTCATCTTCCAATACGCGACAGGACCGTCGAATCGCGAGAACGATTAAATTTCCATGCTCTGATACCAAAATGATGCAGACAGAAAAATTCCCTAACGAAATAGTTAATTTGGTGGAAGAAATTTAGAAAGGGGAGGAAGAAGGAGAAAACTCATCGGAGAACGAGGGATTTTGGAGAAGAGAATCGTGGAGATCACGTGGGAAAGAGAGAGACGAGAGAGGGAGATAGAGATAAAATCTCAATTTTTCATATTATCTCAACTGCCCTTACAATAGACTACCATCCCCTTTATATAGGAGGGGTGGGGTTACAAAGATAGAAATAAAATTCAAATTGACTCTAATTGATTTGAATCAAAATTCAAATCTACCTTATCCTAATTTGACTCTAATTTTAAATTCGAAATTCAAATTAAAATCGACTAACTAATTTGAGGTCACACACGATCTCTTTTATTTAATAAAAATTGCAACGACTCGAATAAACGTAAATAAAATTAGATTCTAATTTAACGGATAAAAATAGAATAATGAGGCCCTATTTGTTGACTTCGTGCTGCATCATAAAAAGAACTAACAAAAATACAATAAATACAAATAAGAAGATAAGTGATACAAGCAAAGAAAATATAATTACTCAAGTATATAGCTGTTACCAACAAAGTATCCAAATGCAGTTTCATCAAACATAGTCTTACAATTATATAAGCTGTAAACGTGGTTTAAGACAACAGAAACCATAGCAAACAAAATAACGTCAAAAATTTTGTTGAATTTATGACTTGGTATGACCTATACTCGATTTTTTGGAATCAGAGGTTCGATGTAGCAGACCCTGCTTAAATTGGGAAAGACTTGCTTGTTGTTGTTATTGTTTTATACTATTTGAAGATATACTATTTATTGGAAAAATAGAAGAACTTGTTTATTCCATCAACTCTAAGCTCTCTTATATAGGAGAGCAGCCTATGGGTAAATTACAGGAGATGTTCAACAGAAAAGAAAAATAACGCAGAGGTACATAAGAGAATAATATATGTTTACACCCCCCTCAAGATGGAGCATAGATATCAATCATGCTCAGCTTGGATGCATACTTCTGAAATGGGCCTCGCAGTAGTGCCTTAGTAAAAATATCTGCTGTTTGATTCTCTGAACTAACGTGGGATGTAGCAATGAATCCCTTCTGAATCATGTCACATATAAAGTGACAATCAACTTCAATGTGCTTGGTTCGTTCATGGAATGCTGGATTATTTGCAATGAACAAGGCCGCCTCATTGTCACATTCCAAAGCCATAGGAAGTGGAACTTCTATAAATCTGTAAGCACAACCTTTACCCACATCATTTCTGTGTTCACCTGGGCCATAGCCCTATACTCAGATTCAGCACTAGACCGTGCCACCACAATCTGTTTCTTGCTCCTCCATGAGACTAGAGAATCTCCGACATATACAGCTAACCCAGAGGTGGACTTCCTGTCCTTGGGACACCCTGTGTAGTCTGCATCTGCACAGGCTGAGATAGTAGTCTCTTTGCACTTCTTGAATAACAAACCCGCACCCGGAGATGACTTGAGGTACCTGAGTATCATATGTATGGCATCCATGTGTACCTGACGTGGTTGCTCTATGAACTGGCTCACGCGACTCACAACAAAGGCTATATCGGGCCTAATAATCGTAATATAAAGAAGTTTACCCACCAGTTCTCTGTACCTTCTACTATCCACCTCCTCTGTATCACCATCATATAACTTCATACTGGGGTCCATAGGTGTGGTAGCAGGTCGGCAACCAAGTATTCCCGTTTCACTCAACAGGTCGGTGACATACTTCCTCTGAGACATTACCAACCCGTAAGGATTTCTGGCAAATTCCAGTTCCAGAAAATATCTAAGGACCCCAAGGTCCTTGGTGACGAATTCACGACCCAGCATTTCTTTCGCCTCCTTTATTCCCTGTTCATCATCACCTGTAATCATAATGTCATCTAATAGACCATAATTGCAATAATACCTCTGGAAGTCTTTTGTACAAACAAGGAATGATCAGCATTGGAACGTTTGTATCCTTGTTTCTCAAAGAGATCTAAGAGCTTCTGAAACCACGCTCTGGGGCTCTGCTTAAGGCCATAGATAACCTTATGAAGTCTGCATACCGTAGGATACTCCCCCTCAACAGCAAAACCAGGTGGCTGTTGCATGTAGACTTCCTCCTATAAGTCACCATACAAGAACACATTCTTCACATCCAACTGGTATAGCGGCCACTCTCGAGTAACCGCAACAGACAACAAGATCCGTAGAGTGGAATGGCGGGCCACTAGTGAGAATGTATCAAGATAATCCACCCCATATGTCTGTGTAAAGCCACGAGCAACAAGATGCACCTTGTACCTGTCAATACTGCCATCGACATTCTACTTGACTGTAAATACCCATTTGCAGCTCACTGGTGATACATCAGCAGGTACAGGAACCAGACTCCAAGTACCTCTAGACTGAAGAGCTGCCATTTCTTCCTCCATAGCAAGACGCCATCTACTATCCTTCAGTGCGTCCTGGTAATTCCGTGGAATAGCTACTGCTGACAATGCGATGACAAAATTCTTGAAATCTCCAGTTAGTCGGTCAAAGGACACAGAAGCTGCTAAAGGATAGGATGCACAACTCCTCTTCGACTTTCGTATAGCAATAGGGACATCTAAATCATTGGTGTCCTCGTCTGGCCTCTGTAACACAACCTGCTCAGAAACATCATCAGATCTATCAATGGTAATATCTTCAGAACATACCTTAGGCAAGCTGGGTGATGAGCAATGACCATGAGCTGAAGTAGGCCTGCAGGTGTAATGAAATGGTAAAGGGGAAACTGGTATAGTGATAGGTGGTAGTGATGGTAGTGGTGGTGGTAGTGACATGTAAATGGCATCATTATTATTATTAGCAGGGGGTATCAACTGATCACCAGAAGCTGAGAAATACATGATAGATTCAAAGAATGTAACATCTGCACTAACAAGGTACCGCCTGCGCAAAGGATCATAACACTTGTACCCCTTCTGAGTTCTGGAATACCCAACGAAGACACACTTGACATCCCTAGGAGAGAGCTTGTCATTTCTGGGAGACAACTGGTGGACAAACGCAATAGAACCGAACACACGTGGAGTAAGGGAGAATAATTCTTTTCCAGGGAAGATAAGAGAGAAGGGGATCTTCTCACCTAGAACAGATGACGGCATACGGTTGATTAGGTAACATGCTGTAAGAACAACGTCACCCCAGAAAGAGTGAGGAGCATGACTCTGTATAAGAAGCGACCTGGTTACATCCAATAAATGACGATGTTTCCTTTCGGCAACCCCATTCTGTTGGGAGATATAAGCACAAGATGTCTGGTGAACGATTCCTTGGGTAGAAAAATAACTGGATAGGGCATGAGTACACAATTCCAGGGCATTATCACTTCTCACAATTTTAACAGATGCAGAAAAGACATTACGAATCTCATTAAGAAAATTAATGATAATATTCTCTGTTTCAGATTTATTCTTTAAAAAAAATACCCATGACACTGGAGAGAAATCGTCCACAATAACTATATAAAACCTGTGTCCCCGATGATCAGGAACACGACTCGGACCCCAGATATCGACGTGAAACAACTCAAACTTGGAGGTACTACTCCGACACTGACGACTGGGAAAGGTTGAACGATGATGCTTTCCCAACTGACAAGCCTTGCATTGAATAGACGTGTGAGGTGAAATCTGGGGTAACACACGACACAATTTCTGAAGCAGTAGATGTCCAAAGCGCATGTGCCATAAAAGAGGAGAGACGGGTCCAACAGGTAAAGATGAGGTTCCAGCAAAGGGAGGCTGACTAAGGCGATCTAGGCCTCCTTGCTCATAGCCTCGCCCAATCACGTTGCCCGTAAGGATGTCCTGAAAAACAAGAGAAGATGGATCAAAAATCGCCCGACACTGTAAATCCTTTGTAATTTGACTGATAGACAACATATTCATCGAAAAATCAGGTGCGTGTAACACATTCTTGAGCTGCATAGATGACGTCAGTCTAATCTCCCCCTGACCAGTAATCGTGGAATGTGTGCCATTAGCAATGACCACTGTTCGACCTGGAGGGATCTGTCTGTAACCTGTAAGTAGACTTTGATCACCACATAGATGATGTGTGGCGCCAGAGTCCATAATCCATGCTAAAGTATCTGATCCACTACTAGTAAATGCATATGTACTACCTGATGTACTGGTAGATGCAGAGGTGGGTGCGACAACATCAAATTGGTTCTCAGTAGTAGGTGTTGGTCCAGATGGAGGAATAATGCCCCTTAGACGGGCAACAAGATTATCAAAGCGCTGATCCAAAGAGGCAGCAGATGGAGGCTCTATCTGCTCGACGACTCGTGCAGATGCAGGAAATCCATGCTTAGAGTAGCATGTGTCTTCAGTATGTCCGGTGCGATGGCAGTAGGTACATATTGGCCGAATACGACCTCCTCTACCACGAGGGCCACGGCCACGGGTATGATGGTGACCTCCACGGCCTCTGTTGGAAGCCATTACTGAAGCAGTCTGATTCGTGGCGGTAGAGGGGACGGTGATGCGACTCAGTCTGTGAAAGTCTTCCTCCATAGGAGGAATAGCAGAATCTGCCAAGATCTGAGATCGCGCCGCCTCATACTCTGGATCAAGGGCAGCAAGGAAAACTCCTACCATAGTGGCATTCCAGTAGGTCGTCTGCTCTGGCGTGGCTGTCAGGGGCATGAAGCTGTACAGCTTCTCGAACATCCCTCGTAGAGATGTGTATAGTGAGTGCAGAGGGCGTCCATTCTGCTTGATGGTGAATATGTCATGCTGGAGTTGCAGAATCTTCGTCTCATTCTTCGCTTCAGAGTATGTGGCAGCCAGAATATCCCACATTGCTTTAGCCGTGGGCTGATGAAGAATATCATTGGCAATCTCGATTGCCAGAGTTTCAGATAGCCATACTTTGGCATATGCGTCATCAGCCTCACATGAGGCATTAGCTCTAGTCTTCGCAGCAGGCTCTTCTTCGGTAAGAATGTGCTTCTTACCGGTTGACTTCATTATACTCATGAACTGCATCGCCCACAGTTCATAGTTCGTACCATCCATCTTTACAATAGGCGCTGGACCTCGAAAGGCGCCTATAGATATATCCGCCTTGCTTTCTGACATACTGGTAACAGAAAACTGAAGTAGTAGACTGAAGACGTGATTGTCTACACGGACATGTACGGGTTTAGTTGCATGTGTAGACTTTAAGCAACCAAACCCATTCTTTGGAGTTGTGAGCGCTAGAAATACGTGCAGGGCTGATTTACGGCTTAAGTGCGCACAACAAGGAGTGCGCGATAGGGCGCAGGGAGTGCGCGAGAGACTGCGTGAGCGGGCGCGCTGGAGATGCACGTGGGGTGCAGGAGATGCACGCTGGGCTCAGGAGATGCGCGCGAGGCGTAGGCAAGGCGCGCGGGGCGCTGGCGAGGTGAGGCGCGCGGGGCGCAGGAGGCGCACGACTGGCGGCGCGGGGGGGGGGGGGATCGAGGCGCACAGCCGACAGCGCGGAGAGAAGGAGAGGCTCGACGATGGGGCTAGGGTTAGGGTTTCAAGAACTCCGGTCTAGGACCGTAGCTCTGATACCATGTTGGAAAAATAGAAGAACTTGTTTATTCCATCAACCCTAGGCTCTCTTATATAGGAGAGTAGCCTATGGGTAAATTACATGAGAGGTTCAACAGAAAAGAAAAATAATGCAGAGGTACGTAAGAGAATAATATATGTTTTTACACTATTGATCAATCACGTGTGCCTTAAGAGAATGACATGTATTGTGAACTCTGATTTAAGCATCACGAGTATGGTGTAAAAAGTGGAAGGAGCATGATTATCTTTTTTGTTGGTTTTGTTACAAATCCTAAAACAATAGTTTGCTCTCTAAAAATATTCGAGTATTATAGTCAAGTCCTTATCAATCTCAAAATTCTCGTTTGCACTTCCCTAGTTTATAATTGGCTAACATTTGATACTTGGGGGATTCTGTGATATCTGTTGAAGAGATTGCATTGCTAAATAGCAAGGTGATACTCGGTGTAAAATTTTATTCATTCTTAACTTGCTTTGGAGTTAGGCAAGATTCTTTTTACCTAGATTCGCATTTAAGAAATGCAATGTGCTTGTTGAAGCAATATATTTTTCTGCTTGCATAGCAAAGTTTTACGTTAATACTGCAGGTGATTCAAGCATCGAGGGTGCTGTTAACTGGATTGTTGAACATGAGAATGACCCAGACATTGATGAGATGCCTCTGGTAGCCCTTTTCTTATTAAGATCGAGTATATGTGTGTGCTTACGCTTCAACTGCATGCATTTATGTGGTCTCTAGAGATGTTGATTGCTTTAGCCAAGCTTTAATTTTGAGTTTGGAATAAAATGGTGAAACTTGCTCAAGCGATGCAAACTTGTGCAACTCTGTAATAAAGGACACCTCCTCGTCATTTATCTTAAATTTAGTACTGCATGTATGAAATTAAGGACAGTTCCTTTCAACAAAAAGCTTCATTTGATAACCAAATGCTTTGTTTAATGATGTGGTCGGTGATTGCTAATTTAAAAGCCATCCTTCTATCTTTCAAAATAAATAGAAATCTTCCACATTTACTAACATGTCATGATGCAAATGAAAAAAGTCTACTGCGAGAAAGAATGCGGCATCTATATGTGATGACCTTAAACTTCGTAGGTTTGAGATAAAAAATTATGCTTCCAGATAATTGCAGTTAATACAATGTACATTGGCTTAGAATGGCTGTTTTTTCAGGTTCCGGATGTTAAATCTGAGGCCGAAAAGTCATCTCTGACTCCAGAAGAAATTAAGCTAAAAGCACAAGAGTTACGGTATACCTTCTTCTCCCTCTTCTTATTAGCAGGGTCCAGCTCAAAGTGCAATTTTGGAAGACTTTGTTTTTTAAAATTTTCTCTTGAGATACTCTTCATTTAGACCCTAATGGTATACATAATTTTCGTTAATGCACCAGATCCCATAAGAACTCCGAAGTTAAGCATGCTTGGATGAGCATAGTACTAGGTTGGGTGACCACCTGGGAAGTCCTCGTGTCACACTCATTTATAAAATAGAGGATAAGATGAGAGAAAACCGCTTAAGATGCTTTGCCGATTTGCAAAGGAGGTCGGTTGATGCATCAGCTAGAGGATGCGAGATTTGGGATGTTGAGCCAGTTAATAGAGAGTGAGAAAGGCCCAAGAAGTGTTGGAATGAAGACTCTCTGAAGAGATCTTAGTTATTTGGATTTAAGCCCGAGAATGACCCAAAATAGATCTGAATGGAGGCAAAAAAAACCGTGTAGCCGGCCCTATTAATTGTGGGAAAAGGCTTTGCTGTTGTATATAAATAGGGAAAAAACATATTGGTATTTGGTACCCATTCTTACCATAATGGTACCACTTCAATGGTATGGTGGTAGAGTAGTGTGCTTACCATACAAAAATCCTTGGTTCAAATTCCCCCTCATCGAGGGTTGCGTGAAGTAGCCGGCATGTAGCATAAAAAACAATGGGTTCTTTCAACATGGATTTGATAATAATCCATGTAGCCGATCCTACTTAAAGTGAGAGAAGGCTTTGCCATTTGCTATTTGTTATAAAAACAATACAATTTTCAGTCCAGGTACTATACTTATATTATGCCTCTGACCTGTCACAATATAATCACATTTGATACTTCTAAGTGGCATAATTATATTCGAGGGATACAATAACCAGCTAGTTCACCGAATGCGAGATGAGTGTGAGGTCTGTAGAGAGAACAAGGCTAAAGAAGGCAATGGTTGGTCAGCGTGAGATCATTGTTTCAATACATGGGTTTTCGGCATTGGGCGAGAGACTACTGCGACTCAGACCTTCCTTTGCTGTATCAAGAGGTCAACCACTGTAGACCCTTGTGTTCCAAACATGTAGTTGGGGACATTAGAATGGACTTGTGTTGGGTGGAGGCATGTTGGTACTCGTGTTAGGAAAGGGGCTTTGGATGCTTGCCCTTTAGAATATTTTAGGTATCTTGCTTGGTAGGAGAGGTAATAGGAACGCACCATCATGGCTGTCAAATGTCTAGCATGGGTTACCTGATTTTATCGTGATTTCGAGGAGGGTATATGGTATGTTTTTAGCTTTGTCAGCCATCTTATTACTGAGGAATTGAAGCCAATCAAGCATGCAGATGTGTCCAGGGAGGCTGTCAGGCATCGACTTCTCAAGGGGAAGACAACTTTGGTGGCTTGATTTATGAGGAACCGACGAGAATCTTATGTCAGTACAAGTTAAGATATTTGTTGTGAGTTTGTTGGGTGTCCCTGTGGTTGAGGTTCTAGAAGGTGCTGGAGTTGACTGTTCATTGGAGAAGTATGTTGGTGATCCTGTTGCAGCTCTTCAGTGGGGTGCTTTGGTCATATGTTTGCAAAAGTGTTGGTGGGAATGAGAGGGGAGGTCCTAATGGAGATTGTGGCGAATCTGGCGATGGGTGATGGGGCGACCTATATGTGGCTGCTGGAGTGTTAATGGAGGAAGAGTAGAGTGATGATAATGTGGTTAGCCCTTAGTGCATGAGAATGCTCACTCGAAAAGAGGTGGTCGAGGAATGATGAGCTTGATGGTATAATATTGTTGGTGGTTCTGGATGTGGGCCGGTTGTCGATGGCTAGTGTCGCATGGTGCTTTGATCGAGGATCATGCACAACACCACATGTCAAGGGAGTAGAAGTCAAGGTCGGATTGACATGATGTGAATTAGGATGACATAGTGATGCAACCTGTTGCGGACCACTAATGCAGTGCACCTACCACACAAAAGACTAGGTTCAAATCTTGTGGTGGACACCTGTGTTTCCCCCTCTTGTTACAAAAAACAAGACTTACATAACCCATTAGTGATGCAGACTTTTAATATGCCCCCATTAATGGTCACATTTATAACCATTAGAAAGATCTAGAATTTGGTGCAATTTGTAAAATCTAAAATTGTAAAAGATGATTGCTGAAATTTGTATCTTAAGGAGACAGATCTTGAATCATCTTCCTCCCTCCACAGGCGAGGGCTATGCAGAAATTTTTGTATTTCTTCTCCTTTCTCCATAAGTGTAGAACACTCTAGAATAATGTTTAAATTAACATGTATAAAACTCGATAATAATGTTGTAATTTCTACATGTTGTATGGCCCATCTATAAATAGCACCTTTGCCAAAGAAATGAGGCATGCAAGAAGTATTTGAGTTCTCTCCAATGAAATCTCTCATTTAAGTCCGTTACATATTCTCTTTCCGTCTATAACACTCTATCCACCACCATTCCCACTTTTTGTCTTCCTTTTCATGTCCTTCCTACCATCCCCACCATTTCCTCTCTGCTCTCCCTACCTTTCTCAATTCTCACCTCCCTTCCCCTTTTCCTTCCACCTCTATAATCCTACTTCACCACCATAATCCACACCACTAACATTCTCGTTGCGTTGCTGTGCCGACATTGAGAAACCACCTCCATTGCCACTAACCTTCAAGTTTATGTGATCCTTTTCCTACCTCATTGGACACCTCCACCATCCACCTCTTCACGTGGGACAACATTGTTGCATGCCATAACATTGAAATACATTTGCATCCCCGCATTTGCATCACATAAAGGTGGGACTTGGACATATGACCTTGTCTTTTCGGTTACAGTATGCAGATGGCTTTGCGAAGGAGTAGAGGAGAGCATTCATTGACTTTTTTAGGATTGCGAGTCATGTATGATCTATGTATTCGAGTTTAAACGATGCTGAAGGAGGTGCGTTAAGAGAGAGAGAGACCATTATTCAGTTCCAAAGTAGCAACTGACCATGGACCTGAATACGATACAAGTAATGTGAGATCTTCTTGTATCAATGGAAGATCTGTCAGATGGTTGTTTCTAATGGATAAATATGAGGAGATAAGAGTCGATCACATTAGATTTATCTATTAGGTTGGGGTCACCAGATCTGGGTGAAGGGAAATTATTGAATCCAATAACTCATATTTGCACCTCTCTTTGACATGTGTTGCATGATAAGGAGGTTCGATCAAGTTTCAAGGGAGAAGCGGTGTAGGGAAGTGTAGAGATGGTGGGCTTTTTGATCACCAAGGGTGCTCGAAGCGAGGCAACTTCGATCGAGTGGCGATCTGGGGGGAGGGGCAGTGGATTTGATCTTGTCAGGGCCTTTGTGCGATGTTTTTTTTGAATGGAACACGAGAACATAATTGTAACACCCAAAAACTTTATATTCACAAGATAAACTATTAACATTATAAGAACCAAAATCCCAACAAACCATGGAATACTCCAAAATTATACGCACATAAAATCTCACTCTAAAAAATCGCTTTATTTCTCGCAAGTAGACCTAGGCAAAGTAAGTGATGGGCCATCCTGACTGTACTTCATGGTCCAAGTCCGACTCAGCTTGGGCCGAGCCGGACTACTATGGCCCTTGGGCCATATTTTTCTAATATGATTGTTTGAAAAGAAATATATTAGTCGGCAAGTAGTCCAACTATGTAATAACAATGTTAGTAATATAAATCACTACATTTGAATATGGAATCTTGTTAAGGGGAAGAAGATGAGTCTAGACCATTAGGGCGAGGAAGGGTGGGGCTAAGCATCCCCAAGGAAAAGACGACAACTTGGTGGTCGGAGACAAGCGGAATCCGAAGGGTGAGTTGACTTCTCAGTTGGAGTCAACTCTTGGCGATGGGCTCCTCCTCCCTAGAGTCAAAGGTGGTTGCACATATATATGAGGAAGGGGATTATCAGTCTCCGAATGCATGTAGGAGGCATGACAGTAGGCCGGAGCTATGTTGCTAATGGTTCCGATATTGTAGTGGGTGGCTTTTTGCGAAGAATTACATCATGGAACAATTGTGCTTTGGTTATGGTGCCGTCGGTCATAAGAGGGTGGACTACGCAATGAAGAGCTTTTGGAAGATGAAGGCACATGCAGAGACCTTGCTGATTAATGGGGTCCTGATTAGGGATGTCTATTGAGTTGAAGAAGTCAAGTCGGCCTCGATTTAGAGTTTAACTCAATGGGCTCGTGTGATTACTAGGTTACCCCGAGGTAGCCTGGTTTACTCCTTACATTCTTAGGTTGGGATTCTATCACAAATCAGTGTGACATCACATCACATTCCTCATTCCAACCATCTCCAACCCTCCTAACCATCCAAACAACTACTATCTACAAGAGGTTACTCCAACCCATCTCAACCCAATTATCAAATAGGCCCAATAAGGAAATTCGGACTTGAGCTTAGATTCAATAAGCTTCGAGCCTAGGAATGCTGACTCAAACTCCAACTTGTTGAGTTCGAATTGGCTCAAGAGCCTTTTAATGAGCATTTTTATAACATGTTGGTTTTATATTCCTACTAATATTCTTTGAAGAAGCAATTGAACTCATTATTAATATCATTAATAATTATAATGTTTGAGTTTTTTGATAATATATAAGTGTATTTATTCATGTGCATTTGATAAGAACTATAAAATTGGATATGTAATACAACTGAAATATCAAAAAAGTAAAGAAAGGTGCTATATATATCCAACATGTTTCACACCATTTTTACGGACTTTTAAAATGGCATGTCTTAGCCATCTCTTTGAACAGGGTAACGATCCAAGGATGGATATCAACATACAACTCCAAGCATTTTGTTGGTGTTTCACCATTTCCTCATATTCATTATTCATACATCATGTGCTCTCATATGAAATGGAAGTTGCATAAAAAATAATAAAAATGAAATCATTATTGAGTCGAGTTCACGAGTTGAGCATGCTTCATCTTGAACTTGGATCAATAATCCTAACAAGCCATTTATCAGAGTTGGACTTAGACTCAATAGCTTTTCGAGCCTATATCACGAGCTCTTATCGAGTTGAGTTCGAGTTGAACTCATTGAGCTCGAGCTTTCTTGACATCCCTAGTCTTGATTGGTAAAGGATGTGAGGCAACAATGGAGGAAGCTTGGTCTTGGTCTTGGCTTCTAGGGTGATATGGTAAGAATTGGCTTGGAATTGTTGCGCTTGCGAGTTTTGTATGTTAGGGAGCTTAGTGGACTGCTTGAGGGTGTTGTGGATGGTTAGCTGGCGTGCATCTAATGGAGAAGGATGTTTCTTCAAGATTGCACAGGCTTTCGAGTTTGGTCCTTTTGTGTTGCTATAAAGGGTCTCCCAATCCATTGTAGGAGCTTTGCGATGGCGGGGACTCACTCTCCCAACTGGGGGGAGGTAGTGATCGAGTACATCATGGACTTCATCCGGGTAAGTTGTTTAATGTTATGGCAAAGCTGAAGGGCCCTATTTAGGAGAACCCATCACTTCTGGAGTTCTAAGTTGGGCATACGATTCATCCTCTGGATGTGTCCATTGTTCCATGTGTGCAATTAAGGAGGTGACATCGACCACCATGAAAGTTAGGGGGCAAAGGAGGAATATCTGAGGAAGTGATGCATGTATTGGTGAAGCTGAAGAGTCTCTCTTGTTCTTACTTGAGAGCGGAGTTTGTCTTCAATTTTGACGCTAGGGGCATGCCCTTGGGGAGTGGATTGGTTGTTGGTCGCACAACTTTTATGGTTTAGCCACACCATTTCTCTCCTCGGATGGATGCATAAATGGTAGTTTATTTTGGAAGGGACATCCCTGAGCAGGTTAGCTTGTCTCTGGAGGGGTGTGGGGGAGGTGGCACATGCATGCACTCATGGGGTCGTTTGGTAGTGATGACGAGCAGGGCAAGTGGGGAATTGATTTCTTGAAAGGCAAGGGAGTGATGCATGAGGGACCAAAGAATGGAGCTAGCAAGGCTGGGGTTCTCCATGACAGTTGGGAGGGAAAAGGTTCTGCTGGTGTTCCAGCAGAAGAGGTGCATGGTGGATGAGGTTGCCTAGGAGGTAAGGGACCTAGAGGATGACAGACACGTCTTCTGTAGTGGAGGTGAATTAGAGGAGCCTCTTCATTATCAGGTTGCCATCCTCCAACCTCAGGCAACGATTTGGGCCATCCGGTTAGGTAGAAATGGTGCACTTTTCTCTTCTCAGCGGTTTCATTATGAAAATATTTTGTGTCAATCTAGGTACCCACTTAATGGTCCAATGGTAGTACAGTGTGTCTACCACACAAAAGACCAGGGTTTAAATCCCACTCTTCCAGGGGTTGCCTTAGGTAGTCGATGGCCAGTGTAAAAAATAGTCGAATCTTTCAACATGGATTTGAGCAAGAATCCATGTAGCCGACCCTACTTATTGTGGGAGAAGGCTTAGTACATTTTTTATAATCCAGGCCTCTTCTCGAGTCCTGGAAACTGGAAACTGTAATTCCCTATGCATCCATCTCTTTTTTTAATCTATAAATCTGGGGTGGACACCTAAGCGTGTTCCCCCTTTTTTTGACTCAAAAAAATGATCGGGCTACCAGATGTGTGGGAAATTGACGGGGGCAGTCACCGTGGTTGCTGAATGAGGTCGTCTCATGAAATGTTTGAGGGCATGGTGTATCCGGGAGGAGGATGGATGGATATTTGCTTGGTGGGTTGCGGGTACATGTCGTTTGTTTGTAGGATATGAAGTTGGATAGATGGGGTGTTCTTACTTGGAGGTCGATGGTTGGCCTGTGGATCTCTAAGTTTGGGGTGTTTCCCTCGGTTTGAGCATTAATGGAGCATTCTAATGAGGTGGAGTGCTGATTTTCTGGAGGTGGTTGACTTGACAGAAGTGAGGCACTTGCTGTCAGTGGTACCACACCGGGGGTCAGGCTGAGTGCATTTTTATTCTCTGCTGCATATTGGCTGCCTGCACCTTTGCTGTTATCGATTTGTGGGATGAGCTATGGATGTTGCATGCCCATTTTCCTTGTGGTAGTTGTGACTTCAATGTCACTCTGTTTACTGCTGATTGTCCTCAAGAGAGAGGGGGATGCATACCGCATACCTTAGCTCCCCTATACTTTCCGGTTGTATGGGGACATGTTGTTGGATGTTAGATGCCATGAACTCAAATTAGACGTGTCAGAGCTCGATGCCTGAACCGGCCTGGACCACCTTCTGGGTTCAATTGAGCTGTTGGGGCTACGGTCTCATTCTGATCACCCTCGTATCGGCTGGGATTCTGGTGCCATATGGGTTGTTTGCTACATTTTGAGCGTTCATGGTTGCTTGATAATGGATTCAGGAAACAGGTGTTCTGCTGCTGGTTGGACCTTGTGACTGGATCGACTCCCAGAATGCTAGTGATGAAGCTTGGGATCTTGTATAGGATGTTGTTCAATTTGAATTGAGAGGTGTAGGCTAAAGATGGGAGAGAAGGGAGTAAACACATGCAGAGTTGGTTTGCCTTTATTCGCTTGAGAATACCGAGGAGTTGGTGGAGGAGTAGGAGGCTAAGAGGAAGCATCAACATCTCGAGGATGATAAGAAGTGTGAGGCAGTGTGCCAACAATGTTCTAGGTAGGTGCCTGAAAGAGAGTGATGCCAACACTTGACTTTTTCATGTTGCGGCCAATAGGAGGTGAATGCACAACTTAATCCACTCTTTTAAGTTGGATAGTTAGGTGGTAAAGGGTGATCTGGCCATGGCGGATATGACTAGACTTTTGTAAGCCATGTAGGAGGGTCCCCCATGTTGGTGCAAGGTGGATTGGCAGGGATGTACCGAGGCCTACTGAGGAGCAAAGGTCTGGACTGTGAGACCTTTCTCGTTCGAGGAATTTCGTGCAACAATATTCAGGCTGAACGCAGATGGATCCCCCAGATTGGATGTCTTACTGGCTTTCTTTTTCCAGAGTTTTGGACTTGGTTAGGTAGGATGTTGTTGCAATCTTTGAGGAGTTGCATCAGAGGAACCGAGGCTTTGAGTATCTGAACCACTCTCTTCTTTTCCTTCTTATTAAGAAGGAGGTTTTGCGCTAGGTGGGGGAACTCCAACATATTGCACTTTCCAATGCTGTTTACTTTATTGTTATGAAGGTCCTTGCGAATCAGCTTTTTATTGTTTTGGATTCCATCATTGCTTGTGACAGTCATCATTCATGTACACATCTTTTGAATCAATGAAAGCAGCTGGTCACTGGAATGACACAATATTGAGCTTATTAATATAAAAAGAGCAACTATTTGTATCGAGCATGATTTTTCAGATTGCAAACTCTTGTGGAAGGTCGAGGAGCCTTTGAAGGTAAAATTGCCTGAATTATTTGAGGGCGAGTGAGGTTGTTTATCATAGCATTTGGGGGGGGGGGTTGCATGACACTAGCCCGATTTGTAATAACGGGGTGGAAATATGGAGGGCATATTCTTAACTTGTTCACCGTAGTCGTTGTTTGGGGAGAGCCGTGGATCCTGTAGGGCATCAAGATAGGATTTTGGGCTTGTGGAGCAGGAGGAATGCTATGGTTTTCTGGGGTTAAAGGTACTATAACGAGAATGTGTTACATTGTATGAAAGCATTGTATGCATCATGATGTATTTGTGTTTTTGGGAGTTGCGAACATGTTTCTCTTTCCTTGATAATGTTCCATGCCATTTGATTTACATCAGGTATTTATAATTGTATAAAGAAAAATGGTTGACTGATTTTAAAAATAATGAAACATATCAAGGTGACATTGTTAGTTGTTTGGAGAACGCAATTGCTTTCTGTTTAAATTATATAGGTTAATGTGGTCAAAGTTTTAAAAATGACTAGAATTCGTCTGATTGAACAAACAACCTTGAGTCTTCCTTTCACCTATGTCATACGGGGTAAAAAAAACAAATCCGAGAGGAGGAAGTGTTAGTTCATGTTGTTTGTGGATGTTATGGTTTTGTTGGATGAGATAAGAGATGGAGGAAACGTGAAGTTTGAACGCTAAAATGAAATGATATTCATGTGAGTTAAGTTATAGAGATAAGTTGAACTATGTGACGATTGCGGCACATTACTTTCTAAAGGAATATGTTTTAACACATGAGATCTTTTAGAAGGTAAGGTAGAAATTGATGGAGATGTTATGCATAGAGGAGCTTCTTCCTCCTTTTTTGTTATAAAAGGTTACCATTTATGTAATGATTAAATATATAGAATCAAGAACATGGATTTACGTGAAATGTTACTTCAAAGGAGCTAGATGAAACCACAAGAGAAAAGCCGCAAATGGTTGGTTATGCTACTAAATGATTACAAAAGGTATGTGACTTTGTATATAGCCCATCAACACAACTGTCTTAAGTTTGACCGATGCGAGTTAACATAAATCTTATAAATAGGGCCCGATTTCTGAATTCTTTTTTTTTAATTCCAAAGTGGGAGAAACACGTTATGGTGTCTGCCCTGATGTATTAACTAAAACGAGAAAAAGAAAGTCTTACAGAAGCCATGACTCAAGTAGAGTCCTAGAATCAAAACAAACATTCTCACAATAGAAACGTTGGGAAGAAAAGACATATAGCCCAAATAGTTGCCAGAGGTCGTACTTCCTCCCTAGGCCGATGTTTTGCCTCCACCAACGAGCTCCAGAAAGACTCCAAATTTTGTATGTTGATCCACCTCTGATCAATGTAATTCCAGATGGACGACGGTATCGAGCAATGAAAGAACAGATGATCAATTGTTTCAACTTGCACTTCTATTAGAGATATATGCAAATAGTCTTGTGCAACGATCCCTTGTCATGATCCGCTTTCTTCTAAGCAGCCACTTAAAAAAACCAACTCTCGCAGGCAGTTTTGAGTTCCCAAATAAGGTTGCAATCATGTACTAGTTCATCGTTTCTTGATGGCAGTGGTCTACAAATTGTTCTGTATGCTTTTTTAACCGAAAACGAGATGCCCTTCTAAACCCAGAGACCGCACCCTTCAGAAGACCTACCTATTTCCTTTAATGACTCCAACAACATCAAGAATTCCTCTAGATGTTGGTCAGAGAAATTTGTATGGAAGGCATCCAGTTACAATTAATCCAACAATCAACAACACACGCGTCATTATCCGTAGCCAGGGCAAAAAGGCATTGAAACCTAATTAGAAGAGGCTCATCGATCGTCCATGTATCTGCCCAAAATGCAAAGGATCTTCCATTCCCAAGAACACGACGAAATAGTTCATGAAAATGAGGTATGTCTTCAAGAACTCCTCTCCAGAATGCTGAGGTCTGCGACGTCGGACTCCTAGTCATAATGTATGGATGATTGACGTTGTAAATACCACGGATGAGCCTACAACAGATATCTTCGCTTCTCCCCCAGATTCTTCCCACCCATTTTAGTAAAATCACCTCATTCATGGTCTCCAAACTGATTTCTGAATTCTCTTGACACTCTCCCTCAAGTTGATGTAATGGAATGCTCATCTTATACAATACAAAACTCGATAAAAAAATGAAGATTCTCTCAAATTTCGAAACTGCATCTTCTCACATTTGTGGTTGATAACTTCCAGTGTCGGATCTGAATTGCTATAGATATGGAGATTGAGGTGAGCCTTCTACCAGAGACTTCTGCGAGGGCCTCCATGGTATGAAGATCTGAACATGGATATCCTTATGAAACCTTTGACATGGGTTTATTTCACATCAGAACCTAAATTGGACCTTTTCCATACAACAGCTCCGAGATAATGATGCAAAGTATGAATCGTTAAGGGGATAAATTAGAAGATAAAAAGGAAGGAGAGGACATGCATGTAACACACAATTTTGGTGGAGAGGCGTAGAGTTGCACAGAAAGAGAGAAAAGGAGAGATAGATGAAGAAGCTCCAAATTTTCTATTATTCCTCTAAATTGACTCCTAAAAAAATTCAACTCAAATAACCAAACCATACCGTTTTTATAGATCTCATGTGATCTCAATTTATTTAAATAAGTACAATTATGTCGGATGTAAATTGGATAAAAACGTTGCTAGACAAAGTTTAATTTGGTCATAGTTCCTAACTTAGCGTTGCATCAATTCTCCACTACTTCAAAAAACTCATCTCCTGACGAGTTGTTTGCATATTGGACATGGTGTTGGATGATTCCGTTTGTTTGCATATTGGACATGGTATTGGATGATTCCGTCTAGAGCTGTTGGAAGCATTTCTCTATTTTTTGGATTTTCATTTATTTTTAGCATTCTTCTTATGATGTTTTTGTATTGAGGGGTTTAATCACAATATTCTTACTCCTTCACTGACAAATACCCTTCTTATCATGCTCTCCCAACTTTGATCTTTTAAGAAAAAGGTTGTGCATGAGAGGACATGCATGTAACACACAATTTTGGTGGAGAGGCATAGAGTTGCACATAAAGAGAGAAAATGAGAGAGAGATGAAGAAGCTCCAATTTTTCTATTATTCCTCTAAATTGACTCCTAAAAAAAATTCAACTCAAATAACCAAACCATACCGTTTTTATAGATCTCATGTGATCTCAATTTATTTAAAATAGTACAATTATGTCGGATGTAAATTGGATAAAGGCGTTGCTGACAATCTTTAATTTAGGCATAGTTCCTAACTTAGCGTTGCATCAATTCTCCACTACTTCAAAAAACTCATCTCCTGAAGAGTTGTTTGCATATTAGACATGGTGTTGGATGATTCCGTTTGTTTGCATATTGGACATGGTATTGGATGATTCCGTCTAGAGCTGTTGGAAGCATTTCTCTATTTTTTGGATTTTCATTTCTTTTTAGCATTCTTCTTATGATGTTTTTGTATTGAAGGGTGTAATGCCAATTTTCTTACTCCTTCACTTACAAATACCCTTCTTATCACGCGCTCCCCAACTTTGATCTTTTAATAAAAAGGTTGTGCATGAGGGGCTTCCCTAGAATTTTTCCATAGGATATTTTTTCTCCCTTATTGGGGTTCATTTCCCATGGGAGATGAGTCCCCACCTTTGGATAGAATTTGGTGTCTCCCAAACCTACAGTTGCACCACTCCTCGTGGATATTGGCGCGGTGGAGACATAACCAGCTAGACAGTTCTCGTTAGCGCTTAGGTTCAGATGGTGGAGGCATCTTCAGTTTCCCAAGCGGGGCATTCTCGCCTGGGACTTCAGTGGCACTGATGTGGGCCTCACATGGCCTTGTTCGAGAACAGCTGTGGCCTTCTACATGAAGCAAAGATGCACGTCTGAGGCGATGGAAGTAGATCCCCTTCCAAGCTCCAAGCAGGGGCAGACTATAAAATGATTCAACCTTTTGTTAAGCTCAAGAACTAAGCCCATTAAGAAAGGAAACTCAAAGCTACCTCGATGTTTTGGAGGGAGCATAAATAGAGTAAAAAACAAAGAAAAGATAAATGGAACGGCTTGGAACAACCCTTTTAGAATAGAAAGGTTCTCATTGATTGGAGTGGGGGTTGATTCAAATGTGCTGTTTCTATCACACAACCTCTAGCTCATATCTCTAAGTGAAGTGGATGCATCATCATTTTAATCCTGCAAAAGGCTTCTTTAATGGGCAGAAGAGCTTCTGGACATACATCGAAGTGTGAAAGGGGAGAATTATGACCAATCATTGATTGATATAAGATCTCTAAGTGGACAGATGGAGGATAATAAGATAGTGTGTTGAGTAGGGGAACACATTTAAGGTCTCCATTAGAGGCGACGAAGCAAACACGGTGGAAGATGAGGTCGCCGAGGGACTGGAAGGTTGGAGACACTCTTGATATGTACGAGAAACCTTATATTGGGGAGGCTAAGAAAGCGAGAAACACCAAATCATTCTACATAGAAAGAATACCTATCTAAAAGGACCTAGTGACAATGGACAAAATTTAGAGGCATTAATGCAATGGTTCATGGACCGAGATTTTGTGTTGGATTGCCTGCTGACTTGGGAGGGGGGCTAGATTCCACATTAAAGTCAGGTTATATGCCTGGTTGTTGAGGAGAGAGATTGGTTTTCATGGTTTCTAGAAGCAGACGAGACAACGGTTTGGACAATACTTGTCCAACTTGTGGTAATTGGGAGGGATGCTCATCTTTTTCTCCTGCAAGTTGGACACATTATTTTGGAGGATGATGGGGATCAATTGGGTGGATATGAACCACTGGGATGGCTTCTGGGGAATCTGCAGTTCTGGCAGGATGGATGCTGATTAACGTGCATATTAAAAATACCATGACAAGATTCAGCCGCTCGCAGTTTCAAGGGATCTTTTGACAGTGAGGAACATGCTGGTGTTTAGATGGGATGCCTTATTTCAGGGCTTTGCATGCGTCTTGGAGGTTGCTGCCATACAGCGGGTGATTGACACCAGCATTGAGCTCTGGGCTTTATTTTAATTTTTGTTATGACAAATAATTAGTCAATCTGCATTTTAGTGGAAGTGCAATGGCTTATAATATCTTTCTGTTTACTTGGATGCTTTTCAATGAGGTGCAATTTTTTTGTTTTAAAAAAGTCACCCCATTTCTCATGTCTTACTTGTTTGTCACTGGTATATACATTGCCAACACATTTAATATCACACCTGCGAGTATGCCTAGTCGCATGCACACATAAATTTTATTATGCATAACATCCATATCTTAATTTACAAGATATGTTTTCTTTTTTACAAAGATCTTATTTTTTCACAACAATCATCAGATCAATTGCGGAGATGAGCAATTTTCAGAAACAAAAAAATGTTACACCGGATTGGAAAATTCCCTTAAATATACTATTTTTTTGAGATCTATGATATATGTTGATCTATATATTAAAGCACATTTACATGATAAGTACATGGTAGTCCCTAAAACTCTGTTCTGATTTTCGTGATTGTTTCAAATTGGCCAACTGTTCAAAGTTGTCTTGGACAGTCTCACCCAATATGTTTAACATTTTCCCCCTTTTGGTATCTTGTATTTAATGATGCTATAAATTCACAGGGAACGTGCTCGCAAAAAGAAAGAGGAGGAAGAAAAGAAAATGGAAAGGGAACGCGAGAAGGTGCTGCTTGTTATCTTTTCGTTTGGTGTTGTTTTCGTCAAACATGCTTCTTTTTGGTTCATTTCCCTTATCTTATGTACCACTTGTGGACCATCTTTTGCTTACCGGCTATTTTCTGATCCAGCATCTTATCTTTGTATTGTTTGGGATTGTTGCACATCATCATTGAAAAAATTGCACGTCATGTTTTAAGAGACCTTGCTGCAGTCAGATGTTTGACATTTCACTGAAACAAATAGGAGATAGTTGTTCTGCATTCCAATAAATCTGCAGTTTCTTGATTTTAACTTGAGCTAATCATTTCTTTATCATTTTGAGTTTGACTGTCTTAGTTTCTGCTGTCTCCTAAGTCTCAATTATTACTCATGCATTGTGAATGTAGCATCACTAATAAGCAATGATAACCTACAAACTGGTTTAGTATGGATGATGTTGTTTTTTCTAAAGATTTAATTTCTGTGTATTTTGATGTTTTTTAATATAGTTGGTATGCATTTGTTACTCCTATCTTTAGTTTATTATCTTAGAGGGACTCATGGTGGTCACCACTACATTTAAATGCTATATTTTTAGATCCTCTAAGGACTAAATTGTCTCTGTATTGCAGGAGAGAATACGCATAGGTAAAGAGCTTTTGGAAGCCAAACGAATTGAGGAAGAAAACGAGAGGAAAAGGTAAAATTCCTCTTATTGAAAGTTGTGTTATTCATGCTAGATGGGTATGATTTCTCTTGAGAGGGAATATACGAGTATATGATCCTATCATAATCACCCATTTGCATATTACATCTTCATTAACTTGGTTTAGATAATCAATCAAATGGTTCAAGAAATGGTTAATGTCTTTACTTGTGAGCTCTATTACAGAGGCAGAACTTGAGTCTCCTGCTTCAGATATAAAACAACAATTCGAAGCCACACAGATTTATTAGATCTTCACACCAAGTAATTTGATCTAAGTGAGGCAAACATGTATCTGAGATGATCAAATCATGGCTTGAAATGTTGACAAATTTCACCGACATTTTGCCCAAATGTCGGTTTCGCTGAGGTGATGAAATGGAACCGATACGGCTAAATTCGACTGGTGTCTCTTCGTTTGTCATGGCTCACTGTGTTAGTTTGGGGCTGATTTTGATGATGTATCAGTGATATTTTGCCGACGTATCGTTGACATGGTGAAACAACATCAACGATATGTCGGCGAAATACTTCAGGATCATATAGAGGGGTCGTGCACCACTAAAGGTAAAGATATTCATGTGGTTTAGATAGTCAATCAAGTTGTTTTTCTTGAGAGGGAATATGAGAGTATATGATCCTATCATAATCACCCATTTGCATATTACATCTTCATTAACTTGGTTTAGATAATCAATGAAGTGGTTCAAGAAATGATTATTGTCTTTACATGTGAGGTCACACAACTTGAGGGAATTGATGATCTAAGGCTGAACTTGAGGAAATCGATGATCTGTCTCCTGCAGCCCTGCTTCAGATATAAAAACAACAATTCGAAGCCTCACAGATTTATTAGATCTCCACACCAAGTAGTTTCATCTAAGTGAGGCAAACATGTATCTGAGAAGATCAAATCATGGGTTGAAATGTCGACAAATTTCACCAACATTTCGCCCAAATGTCGGTTTCGCTGAGGTGATGAAATGGAACCGATATGGCGAAATTCGACCAATGTCTCTTCATCCGTCGTGGCTCACTGTGTTAATTTGGGGCTGATTTCGATGATATGTCAGTGATATTTCGCCGAAATATCGTTGACCTGGTGAAACGACATCAACGATATGCCAGCAAAACACTTCAGTATCATATAGAGGGGTCGTGCACCACTAGGTTTAGATAATCAATCAAGTGGTTTTTCTTGAGAGGGAATATAAGAGTATATGATCCTATCATAATCACCCATTTGCATATTACATCTTCATTAGCTTGGTTTAGATAATCAATGAAGTGGTTCAAGAAATGGTTAATGTCTTTACATGTGAGCTCTATTACAGAGGCAGAACTTGAGGAAATGGATGATCTAAGGCAGAACTTGAGGAAATTGATGATCTGTCTCCTGCTTCAGATATAAAACAACAATTCGGAGCCACACAGATTTATTAGATCTTCACTCCAAGTAGTTTGATCTAAGTGAGGCAAGCATGTATATGAGAAGATCAAATCATGGCTTAAAATGTCGACAAATTTCACCGACATTTCACCCAAATGTCAGTTTTGCCGAGGTGATGAAATGAAACCGATACGGCGAAATTTGACCGATGTCTCTTCCTTTTTCATGGCTCACTGTGTTAGTTTAGGGCTGAGTTTGATAATATGTCAGTGATATTTCGCTGACATATCGTTGATTTCATTTCACCAGGTGAATGATACGAAGACACCCTTGGTATGTGTTCATCCCCAAAGCTCTATTAGAAAACTTAAAAATAGAATGAGATCACAATAAAATGGTTTCATTCTCAAAGAAGGCAGAAACATGGGCCAAATTATTCTCAACACCACGTCTCTTCCTGATGAAAAATAAGGATGTTTCTCGGCAACATAATGACCTTAGAACTACCAAAGGTTTCACCCTCTCTGCTTTGGAACGGTAGATGGTGCCCATAATCTTCTCCATCCATTATCTCTCGCCAATCCACCCTTGCACCTTTCAAATCCGACACGCAATTTCCATGGAAGAACTAGTGGTCAAGGTCCTCCTCCTTACCATAGATATGTCATGAGGTGATCTCTTTTGTTATAAACCTCGGTCTTAAAGATCTTGTCAGTAACCTTCTCCTTTGTGAAAAACCACACGAATATCTTTACCCTTAGTGGTGCACGACCCCGCTATATGATCCTGAATTGTTTCCCAAATTTGTGTCGTTATGTTTCTTCTGCACCATCAACACTTTGTATGCCTTCAAAGAAATTGCCACACCCAGTGGTCACCCCAACCAGTGGAGCATTCTTATCTTCTCAAACTCAGACAACAATCGTGTAAACTACTCAATATGCTAATTGGAAATAATTGTCGAGAAACAGGATGTCCAAACACCTCTCTCGGTCTCTATGCGGAACCAACCACTCGCAATAATAGCCTCTCTATGTCGAGACAAAGCCATGTTCAATTTAATCATCTAATCATAATCGAGAGCTCTCGTCGTTTCCTCATATTGGTCTCATGACACTATATAAGGCACCACAAACGGATGCCTTTCCAGATTATACAGGACGACCTTACCTTACGTTACCCTTCACCACTTTCAATTAAAGGCAACATTAACCGAATATAATGGTGGAGACAAAGGCCTGCATGGAGGGGAGGTTAAGCTTACGGAAGATGGTGACAATGTTCATTGAGGCATTGATGGGAATGAACGTGAGCATTAGAATGGGATGTAGAGTGCAACAAAGGAGCTACACTACCTTAAGTATGCCATAAGGTGGGAGGGTTGCTGCTGGTTAGGCGGAATGAGGTAGGGAAAGTCAATAAGGAGGGGGGGGTGTGTCGACGGAGGCTCCAAAGAAGGTGATGGAGGTCGTATTAGCCCTGTATCTTTACCTTCTTTTGCAATTGCACTTGTGCCAATAATGACTGTTTGGGATGCGGAGTCGGAAGTGTTGAGGAGTACAATTGTTATTAGAGGGGAAACTAATTCGAAGATCATAACTTGGCGTTCAGTTAGTAGAGCCTTGCACTTTGAAGGGCATCATTTTGTTGTTAAAAGAAGCTATATCATGGAATGTAAGGGGCCTTGAGGACCTTGAAAAGAGGAGGGCAGTGGGATGTCTTCTGGGGGGTGGTACCATAATATTGTGCTATTGGAAGAAACTAAACTGGGTGGGTTAAACTGACTATTCGTGGAATCTATGGGCAATCATCGCTTGTGGCATTTAAGACCATTGATGTTGTTGGCATGAGTGGAGGAGTGGTTGGTCATTGTTGATTGGGATTAAAATCTCTTGTCTATGGATGGGGAGATGTTCAGATGCCTTGTATTTTTGGTGGTATTGAATCGAGTGGATGATGGTATAGTAATCATTACATCTTGTGTCTACCCACTGAGAAGACTCCATCCATGGGAGGACTCAAGGATTGTTAGATTGATGTTTCCTTTGGAACCTTGGTTGCTTTAAGTGGCAAAAGATCACCTTACTTTGCAGCGATCTCATGCATCACCGTGGTGGCCAGGATTTATGATTGATGAAGTTTTCTATGTTAATTGGTGAGCTTAGCTTTGAAGTGGTTGATTCTTTATAATGTTGCTTTACTTGGAGAAATTATGGCTCGTGATTGCACCTTAATTGATTTTAAAGGCCGACTTAAGAAATAGTGCTCTTTTCATGTGCATATGCTTGTTCTCGTCGTAGATCTTGTTCGGCCATATACGATTTCTTGGGTCTCAATGGAGGGTATGCACATGTAATTCATGGTACTATTTAAAAGGCCATTGCTATATGAGGATGGGTTTCATGAGCTTGTAGTGCACCATTGGTTACCCATTGTTCATGGTGGCTCGACTTGCCTTGAAGAGAGTGATGATTGAGTTTTAGAAATGCTCGAGAGAGAGATGCTATCAATGTCAAGTAGTGAAGTGTTATTACCTGTGCTCATGTTTAGTCCCGCTCCGACTTTTGGTGGGACTTTGATGTGTTGGTGGGGCTATTTATGGATCCCAACACCTATTATACCTTTTGAGAAAATAGAAGAAACATTGCTTTGCTGCTTTGTCCGTGGTTTTATCCCGTTCCTTGGGGAGTAGGGTTCCATGTAAATCTCCATGTTTCTGTTCTTGTTTCTGTTTTTGTTTCTGATTCTACTGTTCTTTATTTTATATTTTCATAGCGGGTCAATTTTGAAATCATATCCGAAGATGTAATTTATTTGTTATGTCAATTTTTTGTTCTCTAAGTAACTAAGTTCATGGAGTTTATTTTTTGAAGTTTATTTTGCACGAGTTGTGAAGATGCACAATTGTCAAGCTCAAGGTCTGTTGCATCAATGCCTTGTCATCGCCTTAGAGTGATTCTATTTACAGAAGGCATCGATGATGAAATCCATCCTTATTGTGAACGTTCCGATTGATGAACCCTTAGTTGAGGTCTTGCATGAAGAACCATCTCTTTCCCTTCAGGCGCATCCCATGGTGTGCCCCCCATACAACCACCATACCGACACTGCTTGAGGAGGTGCAATCTCCCATCATCTCTAGGTTGCCGCCTAAGTGATGCACCTAAAATAGCCACATCTTCTTTGCAACTTTTGGAATGAAGAAGCATCAACCAGGTTGTGCGAGGTGCTGATCTTCAATAAAGAAAGCGGCACCAACGCCAACTAGACAACAATGCTGTTAGTGGAAAACTCATGGCGACTAAGGTGGCAGGCACAAGCAACATGTATGCTCTAGATCCGAAGATTGTTGATGAAGAAGAAAGGTGTGCTCTGGAATGCAGCACGAGTATCGATGCCCTTAGTTGGCGATGGGTTTCTCCCCATTGCCCGAGAATGACCCAAAATAGATTTGAATGGCGGAGAAAAATCCATGTAGCCACCTTAATTGTGGGAAAAGACTTTGTTGTGTTGTTGGTGAGGGATTCTTCTTTGTAACAGGGCTACAATATCTTTGTTTGGCACATTTAAAAAATGAAACAACCAAAACAAGAAGATTGAATGGCTGAAGAAAAGGATGATGAGAAAACGAGGAGTGTATGAGAAAAAAAATAAGGCACTAAAAAAGTGGGAAATAATCCATAAAAAATGGGATTGTATTGTTGCTCTTTTAATATGGGCTTTGGTCTCATTGTCCATGAAGGGAAATAGAGATCAACATGGGTGTTGCGCCCATATTATTTGTTTTATTCATTTAGGTCCAAGAGACCAACATAGAAAAATGGCTGAAAGAAGAGAATATCCCATGAAAAAATGAAGGCTAAAAAATGATTGCAGTGCAAAAAAGAGAGAATGATTTAAAAAATTGGTAAAAAAGAGAACAAAAATAAGAGAAGTTTCTTGTTGAATCCCCCTCTTCGTTTCTTTTCCCAATTTAGTTGATTATATTCATTTTTCAACAAGTATGAGAGAAATGGGTAGTATTAAGTAGAGTTTTGAAGCTATGCATTTGTTTGAGGCATCTATACATGAATGTCCATTTTCTCATAGATCTCCAGAGAGAGACTCATTACTGGTTCCATCCTCCATTGATAGTGAACTGCAGAACGAAACTCTTCTGAGGTTCCTATGAAGAGACTTCGCTTCAAGATCGTTGTAAGAATGGCATACGTTTGAGATCTACGTATGGATATTCCCACGACATTTCTTTGGCATCCCTTTAGAGAGATAAAGCAATCATCCATCAAGGAGACATGTTGCAAACAATAGTTTTCTAGGAAGGTGACTCATTACAGTACCCATGACTTTGATTGATGCATATACAAGGTACACAAGCTAGTTAGTGATCCATATTTCTCTATAGATTATCATGTATAGTATACTCCAGCCCTTCAGTTCCTGCTCACCAACATGACCTGAGAAGCATCTTCTTCAGTGAAAATAAGTAGAGTATCTGTTGAGTCAAGGTTGTCTGTATATCATGTATTCAGGGTGTGAGCGAGTGCTTTTTCTGCTTATCTAAACTGAGCATTGAATGGTCCAACTTGAGGGGAAGTGTTGAGAGTAGTGAATGGTTGATACTCACTCTCATGGTTAGTCCCATACTTATTATCAGTAGGACTTTGGTGTATTTGTGGGGCTATAAATGGAGCCGAACACCTGTTGTACTCGTTGAGAAACTCAATAGAAGAAACAATCCTTTGTGGCTTTCGCCCATGGTTTCATCCCACTCCTTAGGCAGTGGGGTTCTGCATTAACATCCATATTTCATATTTCTGTTCTTATTTCTAATTTGATGTTCTTTATTTTATATTTCACAAACAATATTTAGACGCTCAATAATGTACTATTAGGAATCTAGGATTGACTTCTTGGAAGATGATTACGATCTCTTAAGGGTGGAGCTTGATGTGTTGTCCGCCAGAAGGTAGTATTAGAGGAAGATAAGATGTGTCTAATTAGGTGGATGCAACAATCTAGCCAATAGTGACTTTGTGGGGGTATTAAACTATTAACAGAATTTGATTTACTTCTCTTTTGGTTGATGGTGTGAGGGTGGAAGGTGATAGGGAGGTTGGCGTGGTTCTGGTCAATCACTTTCGCTCAGTGGTGGGGGAGTGGGCACGTCAGCCTCTCGTTTATAGCGAGGGTGGGGGTGGGGTTGGTGTTGGCATGATATGGAGTTATGGGATGGATAAGATCTGAACCGCGGTGCACGAGATGAACGCAAAGGGCTCTTGTGGACATATTGTTTTCCAGTGTTATAAATGACATTATCAAGGTTGCAAAAGTCCGTAGTTGGTACTCAATCGACATGGTCACTGACTAAGGATTGATTGACAGCTGGACTACTAATCAGATTTAGTCGGTCTTTAGTTGATATTGATTTTTTTAATTATTTTAAATATCTAAATCATTTTATGAAAACGCTAAGGTGGATGTGTGGACACACACGTAAAATTCGGAATGATGTAATCAGAAAAAAAGTTGGTGTAGCTCCGATCGAGGATAAGATGCGAGAAAACCGCTTAAGATAGTTTGGACATTTGCAAAGAAGATCAGCTGATGCACCAGTTAGGAGATGCGAGTGATGGGATGTTGAGCCAGCTAAGAGAGGGCGAGGACGGCCCAAGAAGTGTTGGAAAGAGACCATATAGAGGGATCTTAGTTTTGTGGATATAAGCCCAGGATTGGCCCAAGATAGATCTGAATGGAGGCGAAGAATCCATGTAGCCGACCCTACTTAATTGTGGGAAAAGGCTTTGTTGTTGTTGTTGTATCTAAATCATTTTATACATTTATTCTTATATATTTGCATAGATTTAGACATTTTCAATACTATAATAATAAAACCTTCAACTATAAGAGCGTCAGTTACATGGATTCTTGCTCAAATCCATGTTGGAAGATTCAACTAATTTTTACGCTGATTGTCCACTACCTAATGCAACCCAACAAGCATTTTCAATACTACAATACATTCATAAAAACATAAAAAGTTATGCCAACAATAGCACCTATTAAAATTAAGCAACCAATAGCATTAGTATTAACAATAATACAAAACTTAATGTTATAAACAATTGATATGCATTGAATCCTAACGATATGTTCTTCACCTAGTTGAAAAAGAGTATGGTGTCCCTCCGGTGCCAACATATCCTGCCATGTTAGCGAGCCCGTAAGGGGGGACTGGGGAGAACAGGTGCTCCCCCTTGCGATGGTTATAAGGGGCAACATGTAACGTCTCGGGCTCTAAGCCCGGTCTGTTATAAGGGATTACTGACCCATACAACCTATTCAGCTGAGGCCCAACTGGAGCCCTCAACCACTACCCAAAATGCTTAAGCCCACGTATTCTAATAGTAGCCCCTACTACTTATAAGCTACAAATCACACTAATTACTAGATGCGTACCATGTTTAAGGTGCTACAATCGCCCCTCACTTGTAATCACAATGTCTTCGTTGCGCAATGGCTCATGAACTATTCCCAGTAACAGTGGCGACTTGACCTACTGGATAACACTTTCCTCCTGACGCTACGATAGTGGTGGCTTCACCTCTTGGGCAACCCTTTCCTCTATTGAAGGGAATTTGCTTTGATACCATCTTTAATGTCCCGAGTTCTAGACCCGGTACATTATTGGGGATTACTAGCCCAGACAACCTGTTGGGCTTGGGCCCAACTGGAGCTCTCCACTTCAGGAGCAACATGATCCAAACTTTCATCCGGAACCTGATGCCCAACAGGTTGTATGGGCAAGTAATCCCTGATAATGTACCGGGTCTAGAGCCCAGTACGTTACAGATGGTATCATAGTAAAATTCCCTTCAATATTGGAAAGGGCTGCCCAAGAGGTGGAGCCACCCCTACCATAGTGTTAGGAGGAAAGTGCTACCTAACAGGTGAATCCCCCGCTGTTACATGGAATAGGTTGTTGGGAAAAAGAATAAATGTAGTTCTCTTCCTTGAACCCTAGACTCTCTTATATAGAGGAAGACCTATGAGTAAATTACACAAGCTAGACAAAAGAACAGAAAAATAAGCAAATAATACTGGGACAAAAATACACACCCCCCCCCCTCAAGATGGAGCATATGCCAATCATGCCCAGCTTGGATGAACATTTTGGAAAGGCTCTCTGAGCAAAGCCTTGGTGAATATATCTGCTGTTTGATCTCGAGAGCTGACATGAGAGGTAGAGATAAAACCTTTTCTGAACTGAATCATGTCCTTTGTATAGTAGCAGTCTACTTCAATATGCTTAGTTCTCTCATGAAATGCAGGATTGTTTCCAATGAGTAAGGCTGCATGATTATCACATTTTAGTTGCATAGGAAGAGGTACAACTATATGTAAATATGCTAGTATCGCTCGAATCCACATCATTTCTGTACAAGTTTGTGCCATAGACTGATATTCAGACTCAACGCTGGACCTGGCGACCACGGTTTGCTTCTTACTCTTCCAAGAGATGAGAGAGCTACAAACAAAAATCGCAAAGCCCGAAATGGACTTTCGAGCCTTTGGACATCCTGTGTAGTCTGCATTAGTGCATGCAGAAATATTAACTGTTTCCCCTTTTTTGAATAATAATCCTGTACCTGGAGAAGATTTGAGGTACCTCAATATCATATATACAATATACATGTGTACCTGTCGGGGTTGCTCCATGAATTAACTCACCCGACTAACTGCAAATGAGATATCCGACCTAGTTATAGTAACATAAAGAAGCTTTCCCACTATTTCTCTATATCTTTTCCTGTCCACCTCCTATGTATCATCATCATATAATCTCGTAATAGGGTCCATAGGAGTGATAGCACGTTGACATCCAATCATTCCCGTCTCAACTAGCATATCTATCATATACTTTCGTTGGGTCATCTCAAGACCCTGTTGATTTCTGGCAAATTCCAACCCCAAGAAATACCGTAGGGTTCCAAGATCCTTGGTAACCAACTGTTGGCCCAGAAATTCTTTTTCCCTTTTTATTCCCTGTACATCATCATCTACAACTAGTATATCGTTAACATATACCATAATACCCACCGTACCTTTGGAAGTTCTTTGTACAAATAGTGAATGATCCACATTTGACCTCTAAAATTCATGCTTCTCAATTAAATACGAGAGCTTCTGAAACCATGCCTTTGGATTCTGTTTAAGGTCATATATTGCCTTATGAAGTATGTAAACCTACATATACTCCTCCTCAGCAACAAACCCAGTTTGCTGCTGCATGTAGACTTCTTCCTGTAGATCGCCATACAAAAAGGCATTTTTAACATCAAACTAAAAGAGAGGGCAATCACGTACCACACCAACATAAAGAAGAATACATAGAGTGGAGTCATGGCCTTAAATTTCAGCGAAATTTGGTCGAATTTTTATCGAATATCAATATCTAGTCGAAATCGAAATTCGACCAAAATGATTGAAATGACCGAAATATGGGGGTCCTAGTACAAAAATTGACCGAAATTCCGGTCGAAGTTCTACCGAAATTCTATTTTGGTCGATGCCGAAATGGTGACCGAAACCGACATTTAGGGCCTTGAGTTGAGTGACGAGCAACTGACGAGAATGTGTCCAGATAACCCATTCCATATGTCTGAATAAAGCTACTAGCAACCAGTCTGGCTTTATACGCATCCAGACTCCCATCTGCATGGTGTTTAACAGTAAACACCCACTTGCAACTGACAACAGATGCTCTACTAGGGTCAGGAACCAAGCTCCAGGTACCGCGCAACTGTAAGACATCCATCTCTTCTTCCATAGGTAGGCGCCACCGACTATCCTTAAAAGTATCCTGATAATTCCATGGAATTTCCACGATAGACTATGCAACCGCTAATCTCCTGAATTCTCCAGTAACCAGTTAAGCTATCAAAGGAGACCTTGGATGCAAAAGAATATAATGCACATCTACGATTCTGCTTCCGAAGCGCAATAAGTATTTCCAGATCATCAAAATGTATGTCCATTCTATGTAGAGAACCCTGCTCAGGCAAAGCATTAGACCCATCGTTAGGAACAATGTATTAAGAACATACCTGATGCGTGCTAGATGATGAGCAGTGCGCATGAACAAAAGCAGGCCGACATGTACAATAATGTGGCGATGGTGAGAGCTGAGGATATAGGAGGAGGTGAAGGTGGTGATGGAAGTGATGGTGGTGAAGGTAGTGGCGATGGTGGTGGTGGTATGCATATTTCACATCGAAGTCTGATGAAGTCAACCGATCACCTGTAGGAGAAAAGTGCATCATTGACTCGAAAAAGATGACATCAATGCTAACATAACACTTTCTGCGCAACAGATCATGGCATCTATACCCTTTTTATGTCATGGAGTACCCAACAAAGACTTACTTGACAACTCTAGGAGAGAGCTTGTCAAGACCTGGAGATAGCTGGTGAACAAAGGCAATCGAGCCACAAATACGAGGAGTAAGTGAGAACAATTCTTTCTCATGAAATGCTAGGGAAAAAGGAATTTTCTCACCCAAGACAGGTGAGGGCATGCGATTCACAAGATAACATGCCACAATGACATCATCACCCCAAAAGGAATGCGGAGTATGACTCTGAATGAGGAGATTTCTGATAACATCAAGCAAATCGCGATGCTTTCTCTCTGTAACACCATTTTGCTGGGAAGTATTGGCATATGATGTATGATGAATAATACTACAAATTAAAAAGAAAATTGAGAGAGCATGAGTACATAATTCCAAAGCATTGTCAGTTCTCACAAATTTTCTAGATGAAGAAAACACATTCTACACTTCATTGATAAAGTTTTTGATAACTTATCCTGCTACACACGCACACACGCACATATATAAACCGCAAATACAAGCAACAACATATCTTCTATGAGACTAGAGAGTCTTTGACATACACAACAAATCTAGTAGTGGACTTCCTATCCTTAGGACATCCTGCGTAATCTGCGTCTGCACATGCTGAGATAGTAATATCCTTGTCTTTCTTAAGCAACAAACCTGCACCTGGAGACGACTTTAGCTACCCGAGTATCATATGTATAGCATCCATATGTACCTGACGTGGTTGCTCCATGAACTAGCTCACCCGACTCACAGCAAAGGAGATATCGGGTCTGGTAATAGTAACATAGAGAAGCTTGCCTACCAGTTCTCTGTATCTTCTCCTATCCACCTCATCAGTGTCGTCATCATATAATTTCATACTGGGATCCATGGGTGTAGTGACAGGTTGGCAACCAAGCATTCCTGTTTCACTCAACAGGTCAGTGGCATATTTCCTCTGGGTCATTACCAACCCATGAGGATTTCTGGCGAATTCCAGTCCCAGAAAATATCTAAGAACTCCAAGGTCCTTGGTGATAAATTCACGACCCAACATTTCTTTCGCGCTCTGAATTCCTTGTTCATCATCACCTATAATCAAGATATCATCTACATACACCATAATTGCAATAATACCTTTGGGTATCTTCTGTACGAACAAGGAATGATCTGCATTTGAATGTCTATACCCCTGTTTCTCAAACAAGTCTGAGAGCTTTTGTAACCAAGCTTTGGGGCTCTGCTTAAGACCATAGATAGCCTTATGAAGTCTACACACCTTAGAATACTCCCCCTCAATAGCAAAACCCGGTGGCTGTTGCATGTAGACTTCCTCCTGTAAGTTACCGTATAAGAATGCATTCTTCACGTCTAATTGGTAGAGTGACCAATCACGAGTAACCGCAACAGAGAGGAGGATCCGCATGGTGGAATGGCGAGCAACCGGCGAGAATGTATCAAGATAATCCACCCCATATGTCTGTGTAAAGCCACGAGCAACCAGGCGTGTCTTGTATCTGTCAATGCTGCCATATGCATTATGCTTAACTGTAAAGACCCACTTGCAGCTCACAGTAGACACATCAGTAGGTGCAGTAAAAAGGCTCCAGGTGCCTCTTGACTGAAGAGCAGCCATTTCTTCTTCCATGGCTAAACACCATCGACTATCCTTCAACGCATCTTAGTAATTCCGTGGAATATCCACTGCTGATAGTGCAATGACAAAGCTCCTGAAATCTCCAGTCAAGCGACTAAAAGATACAGTAGATGCTATAGGATATGACACATAGCTGCGCTTCTGCTTCCGAAGAACAATAGGTAGATCCAAATCACCTGCCTCCTCATCCGGCCTCTGTAACACATCCTGCCCAGGGAAATCTTCAGATCCATCAATTAATAATATTCTCAGAACATACCTCAGGCGAGCTAGATGATGAGCGGTGACCATGAGCAGAAGCAGGCTGACGGGTATAGTGGAATGGCAATGGGGAAACAGGAACAATGACAGGAGGTGTAGTAGATGGTAGTGGTGGAGGTGGTAGTGGTGATGGTGTTGGTGGCATGTATATAGCTTCAGTAGTGCTAGAGGATACCAACTGATCACTTGTAGATGAGAAGTACATAACAGACTCGAAAAATGTAACATCAACACTAACGAGATACCTCCTGCGCAATGGATCATAACACTTGTACCCCTTCTGTGTTCTGTAGTACCCGACGAAAACACACTTGACAATCCTAGGAGAGAGCTTGTCAATCCCTGGAGACAACTGGTGGACAAAGGCAACCGGGCCAAATACATGAGGAGTGAGGGAGAACAATTCTTTGTTAGGAAAACAAGAGAGAGGAATCTTCTCACCTAAAATAGACGACGACATACGATTAATGAGATAACATGTCGTAAGAACAACATCATCCTAGAAAGAATGAGGGGCATGACTCTGTATGAGAAGCGACCTGGTGACATCAAGTAAATGACGATGTTTCCTTTCTGCAACCCCATTTTGTTGGGAAGTATAAGCACATGATGTTTGGTGGATAATCCCTTGAGATGAAAAATAATTGGAGAGAGTATGAGTACAAAATTCCAGGGCATTATCACTTCTCACAATTTTTACAGATGCTGAGAAAACATTACGACATTGATGAAATTGATAATAATATTCCCCGCTTCAGATTTATTCGTTAACAGAAAGACCCACGATAAATGAGAGAAATCATCCACAATAACTATATAAAACATGTGTCCCTGATGATCAGGAACACGACTAGGACGCCAGATATTCATACGAAACAACTCAAACTTGGAGGTACTACTCCGACACTGACGACTGGGAAAGGTAGACCGATGATGCTTTCCCAACTGACAAGCCTCACAATGAATGGACGTGTGAGGCGAAACGTGGGGTAACACATGACGCAGTTTCTAAAGCGAAGATGTCCAAAGCGCAAGTGCCACAGTAATGGGGAGATGGATCCAGCAGGTAGAGAGGAGGCTCCAACATAAGGGGTCCGACTAAGATGATAGAGGACGCCTTGCTCATAGCCACGCCCAATCATGTTGCCCGTAAGGATGTCCTGAAAAATGAGAGAAGATGGATCAAAAATTGCTCGACAATGTAAATCCTTTGTAAGTTGTCTAATGGACAACAAATTCTTCGAAAAATCAGGTGCATGCAACATGTTATTGAGATGCATAGATGGTGTCAGGCTAATCTCCCTCGGACCAGTGATCGGGGAATGTGTCCCATTAGCAATAACCACAGTACGACCTGAAGAAACCTGTCGGTAACGCGTAAGCAGTCCTTGGTCACCAAACAGATGATGCGTGGCACTAGAGTCCATAATCCACTCTAAAATATCTGATCCACTACTGCTAGTGAATGCATAAGTGCTACCTGAGGTACTGGTGGATACAGAAGCAGCAACGTTGGAGTGACTCTCAGAAGTAGGCGCTGAAGCAACAGGGCCACATGGAGGAATAATGTCCCTGAGACGGGCTACAAGATCATTAAAGCGCTGATCCATAAATGACGCAGATGGAGGCTCAATCTGTTCAGCTGCAGAAGCAGGAAACCCATGTTTGGAATAACACGTGTCTTCGGTATGTCCAGGACGGTGGCAAAATGTGCATGATGGATGAACACAACCTCCTCTGTCACGAGGTCCACGGCCACGGAATTGATGATGACCCCCACGACTTTGATTGGCTGCCATGGCTGATGCGGTCTGATTTGCAGTAGACGAAGGAACAGTAATACGACTCAGCCTGTGAAAAGCTTCCTCCATAGGAGGAATAGTGGAATCCGCCAAGATCTGGGAACGTACTGCCTCGTACTCTGGATCAAGGGCAGCCAGAAATGCACCCACCATAGTGGCTTTCCGTTAGGTTTTCTGTTGCTCTGGCGTGGCTGTGAGAGGCATGAAGTTATAAAGCTTCTCAAACATTCCACGTAAAGACGTGTACAATGAGTATAGAAGCCGTCCATTCTGCTTGATTGTAAAGATGTCATGCTGAAGTTGCATAATCTTCGTCTCATTCTTTGCCTGTAAATAGGTGGCAACCAGAATGTCCCACATTGCTTTGGCAGTGGGCTGATGGAGAATATCGTTAGCAATCTCAATTGCTAATGTTCCGGATAGCCAAACTTTGGCATATGCATCATCTGCCTCCCATGAGGCATTGACCCCTGTCTTCTTAGCATGCTCTTCCTCAATAAGAATGTGCTTCTTACCGGTCGACTTCATCATACTCATGAACTGCATGGCCCACACCACAGTTCGTAATTTGAACCGTCCATCTTCATAATAGGCACTGGACCTCTGAAGGCGCCTATAGATGGGATGTCTGCCTTGCTTTCTGACATTATGATAATGCAAGACTAGGGGAGTAGACTGAATATATGATTGTCTACACGGACATTAACGGGTTTAGTTGCATATATAGACTCAAGCAACCAAACCCATTAATATGGAAACGCGTACGCGGAACGAGTACTGGAGCCGCACGCGCGCTGGCCTAGGGCTGCACGCGTACGGAAATCACACGCGCAGATATGCGCACAGATGCACGTGCAGGATCACGAACAGGGGCACGTACAACAACACAGGGCACGTACAGAGGTGCGCACGGCTTCACGTGCACAGGCGCTCAGAAGCGTGCATCGATGCACAGAGGGCGCACGACCTCACGCGCACAGGCGAGCACACACCTACGTACAGGAGCGTGCGCAGGCGCACAGGAACGATGAATGCGCACAGGAGATTGCGCAGACACAGGCGCACAGGAGCGCTGACACCGGGGCGACGCGAGACCGAGCAGGAGGAGACGCGAGGCTATACGAGGTGGCGCGAGGCGGGGAGGCGCGCGCGGAGGTCTTGAGGGTGGAGGCTAGGGTTAGGGTTTGGTTCGAGAACTCCGGTCTAGGACCGTTTCTCCGATACCATGTTGGGAAAATGAGAAAACTTGTTTATTCCATATGCCCTAGGCTCTCTTATATAGGAGAGTAGCTTATGGGTAAAATACATAAAGAGTCCAACGGGAAAAAGAAAATGCGAAAAGGTACAGACGAGAATAACAGAGAATAACATATATCTCTACATGTCCTGTGATCGAGGAATGAGTCCCATGTGTATAACCATAGTCCTCTTTGGAGGAACCTATCTGTACGTTGTAAGTTGACATCTGTCTCCACGCAAGTGATGTGTAGAACCAGAGTCCATAATCCATTCTATAACATCAGATCCACTACAACTAGTAAGTGCATAAGTACTATCCGGGGTACTAGAAGATGTTGAAGCAGCCACGTCTGAGTGACTTCTCGAGGTAGACGAAGAAGCAATGAGACTGGAAAGAGGCATAATATCCCTCAATTGTGCTACAATGATAGTAATCCCATTGAGCCTGCGAAAAGCTTCCTCCATGGGAGGAATAGTAGCATCCACAAGGATCTGGGAACGAGCAACCTCATACTCAGGATCAAGGGCTGCTAGGAATACACCAACTATGGTAGCATTCTTATATATCTCTTGCTGCTCAGGAGTAGACATGAGATGCATGAAGCTGCGGAGCTTCTCAAACATCCCACGCAAGGTTGTATATAACGAATGAAGGGTATGGAAGAGAATAAAATAACGTGTCTTATTCCATAGGTTTAGGAGTCCATATGTAGGACGAAACCCTAGAGAACTCAAAAGAGGAGAAAATACATAAGTGCCCCTAGCAGGGTTACAACGAATAATAATTAAGAGCTGTAGGATACATCAATAATACTCCCCCTCAAATTGGAGCATATTTATCAGTCATGCCCAACTTGAAAACAATCCAGGAAAGATGCTTCTTGGGTTAGGCCTTTGTGAATACATCTGCAAGCTGAAGATCTGTGTTGATATGAGTAGTAGTAATTCTTCCAATCCCGAGAGCATCATGAACAAAATCGTAGTCAATCTCTATATGCTTGGTTCGCTCATGTAACTCAGGATTCGTGGCAATGTATGTAGTAGATTTGTTGTCACTGACAAGACAATAATACCAAGTTCTTGCAGAGAAGTCAATAACCACGTGATCTCACATGTAGCTTGAGCCATCGCCTTATACTCTACTTCTACATTGGATCTGGATTCAACAATATGTTTCTTGCTGCTCCAAGTATTAAGGTTTCCTCCAACTATCATAACATATCATGTGGTTAACGTCGATCCTCTGGCGAACTTGCATAATCAGCATCATCATATGAGATAACATCGGCGTGCCCATTCGTTCCATAAAAGAGGCCACACTCTGGTGATTCCTTCAAGTATCGTAGTATCTGAAGAACATCCTACAGTGACTGTAACAAGGTTGTTCCATGTGTTAGCTAGCTCTGCTCACTGCATAAGAAATATCCGGTCTAGTGATCGTAAGGTGTAGAAGTTTGCCAACCAAGTTTTTGTATCGAGTAACATCTTCGAAGATAGGATCAGAGGATATGGAGTGTTTGATCTGCAGGAATACCAAAGGGCTTGCGCCCAAGTAAACCAACTTCATTAAGGATGTCTAGACGGTATTTTCTTTGCGAGAAATGAAGACCTTCTGTCGTGCATAGTACTTCTATGCCTAAGAAGTAGCGTAGTGGACCAAGGTCCTTGGTAACAAACATCTTCTGGAGGAAGGCCTTGGTCTCAAGTATCCCTTTATCATCATCACCTATGACAACCATATCATCCACATAGGTTGCAAGTATAATAGTACCAGTTGTTCGTGTTCTGACAAACACAGAATAGTCAGAGGTTGTCTTCTGGTAGCTAAGAGGCAATTTCTGCGGTATGTCTGTCAAACCATGCTCTTGGGCTTTGCTTCAGACCATATATTGCCTTGGAAGTCGACATACACACTCCCCCTCGACTTCATAACCCGGAGGCTACATCATGTACACCTCCTCATCAAGGTCGCCATATAGGAACACATTTTTCACGTCCAACTGAAAGATAGGCCAGCCCTTATTAGCTGCCACTGAAAGTATAATTTTTATTGATCCCATTGCAACCGGTGAGAATGTCTCAAAGTAATCCACTCCATGTATTTGTGTAAAGCCTTTGGCCACTGTAGAGACCGATATTATTATATGTTATGTACCTTTTCATAATTTCTTATTGTTCTCTCGACTGCTATGTATTTTACCCGTGAGGCCTCTCCCTATATAAGAGAGGCTAGGGTTCCCTTGAATAATAGATTGCTCGTTTTTCCCAACATGGTATCATAGCCAAAACCCTAGGCTCTTCCACCCGTCGTCCCTCCCTCTCTCGCCGCCGCCGACTCCCGGTCTCGCCCCAGCCCCTCGGCACCGCCCCAGCCTCTCGACACCGCCCCAGCCCCTCGGCACCGCCCCAGCCTCTCGACACCGCCCCAGCCCCTCGGCACCACCCCATCCCCTCGGTACCACCCTAGCCCCTTGGCCCCGCCACCGCCACCGCCTCTCGACCGGTTTCGATCCAGGCCCCTGCCTCCGCCTCCGGTTCAGGTCTTCCGAGTCTGGACCCATCTCCCGGCCACTGCCTGTCAGGGCCGGTCCCAGCCCTTGCTCTCAGTGCCGCCATCTCACCGGCTTAGCCCTAGCCGGCGTCAGCCCACTCCTGCCGCTTCAGCCGTAGTCGCCTTCTTCGTCGTATCCATGGATTTGGGTGTGTAACGTCTACATACACGCTCAAATCCTATGCCGTTCGTGTAGACACCTGTCTCTTTGTCTACAAACCCTAGTACTTCATCTCCGGCATTATGTTAGACTCCAAGGTTGATATGCCCTCCATAGGCGCGTTCAAAGGTCCTGTACCGATAGTGAAGATGGATGGGATGAATTATGAGCTCTGGGCGATGCACTTCATGAGCCTCATGAAGTCAAACGGTAAGAAGCATATTCTTACCGAGGAAGAAACGACGGAGAAGACAGGGATATATGCCTCGTGGGAGGCTGATGATTCGTATGCCAAGGTTTGTCTGTCAGGTACACTATCGATGGAGATTGCCAATGATGTCCTCCATCAGCCCACCGCCAAGTCAATGTGGGATATTCTGGCTGTAGCATATCCTCAAGTGCGGAATGAGACCAAGATGTTACAGCTTCAACATGATATATTCATGATGAAGCAGAACGGCAGACCACTTCACTCCTTGTACATGTCCCTGGCTGAGAGGGATGTTTGAGAAGTTATACAGTACCATTCAACTCACAACGACTCCTGAGCAGCAGAAGACATTTCGGAATGTCACCATGGTGTGCGTTCTACTTGCAGCCCTAGATCCTGAGTACGAGGCCGCCCGCTCTCAGATTTCGGCCGATGCAGTTATTCCTGCAATGGAGGATGTTTGCCGGAGGCTCAGTCGCATATTAGTTTCTTCCAGCTCATCTACTCCACCCCCATCGGAGATGACAGTATCGCGTGGGAGAGGTGGTCAGTTTTCTGGTCGTGGACGTGGACCCCATGGTAGGGGTGGTCGCTTTCGTCAGCCATGTTCATACTGCCACCGCACAGGCCACTCGGAGGATACACGCTACTCTAAGCATGGATTTCCATCATCGACGCGTGTAGCCGAGCATGCTCTTCCCCAGTCAGCATCCACTGCAGACAATCGTTTCGACGAGCTTGTGGCATGTCTACGTGATATTATGCCAATCATTTGCTGATTCTTCTGGTGGACCTTCAGATGTTGCTGCTACAGCTTCTGTCAGTTCCTCTGCTGCCGCTAGTACCTCAGGTAGTGCTACTGCATTTACGTCTTGTCATGATATATCTGATTGGATTATAGATTCTGGTGCCACACATCACCTCTACCGAGATCGAGAGAGACTTAAGTCCTACAGGGACATTCCCCATGGTTCAGTACAGATCGCAGATGGCACTCATTCCCCCCTAGTTGGACAGGGGGAGGTCTTCCTATCTCCTTCTATGAGTCTACAGAATGTTCTACATGCTTCTCAGTTCTCCATGAATCTGTTGTCTATTAGTCAAATTACGAAGGATTTGCACTGTCGTGCTATATTTGACCCCTCTTCTCTTATTTTTCAGGATATACTAACGGGCAGGGTGATTGGCTGTGGCTTTGAGCAGAATGGTCTGTATCGGCTGGTCCAGAATTCTTATGCTGGCGTCTCTTCTCATTCTGCCGGACCTGTATCTTTGTACCTTTGGCATCTTCGCTTTGATCATCTCCCTCTCCAGAAAATGAGACATCTTTTGCCTCAGATCTCTCCCAGGTCTTCCTTTCGCTGTGAAGCGTGTCAGTTGGGAAAGCATCATCGGTCTAGCTTTCCTAGTCGTCAGAGTCGGAGTAGTAGCTCCCCGTTCGAGTTGTTTCACATTGATATTTGGGGTCCGAGTCGTATACACGATCATCAGGGACACATGTTCTATCTGGTTGTAGTGGATGATTTCTCTCATGTATCTTGGGTCTTTCTTTTAAAGAATAAATCTGAAGCACGAGATGTGATTAAAAATTTGATTAATGAAGTGCAGAATATTTTTTCGTCTACTGTCAAATATGTTCGTACAGATAATGCTTTAGAATTCTGCACAGGTCTATCTCTCAGTTCCTCTCGTCGAAGGGCATTATTCACCAAACTACTTGTGCTTACACATCTCAGCAGAATGGCATGACAGAAAGAAAGCACCATCACTTTCTTGACATTACTCGAACTCTCCTTATTCAGAGTTGTGCTCCTATCTCTTTCCGGGGTGATGATGTTCTTACAGCTTGCTACCTGGTCAATCGCATGCCGTCATCTGTCCTTGGTGAGAAAAATTCCTCTTTCTATCATTTTTCCTGATAAGGAATTATTCTCACTTACTCCTCGAGTCTTTGGTACTGTTGCATTTGTTCATCTCCTGACTCCAGGACTTAACAAACTCTCTCCTAGAGTTGTCAAGTGTGTCTTTGTCGGTTACTCTCAAACTCAGAAGGGCTATCGTTGTTATGACCTCCTCAACAAGAAATACTTTGTCAGTGCTGATGTCACGTTCTTTGAGTCTGTTATGTATTTTCCCCTTGCAGGTGACAGGCTGGTACCATCCACTACCAACGATGATGTCTATGTTCCTCCGCCTCCTAGTTGGAGTTTACCTGAGTCCACTCCTGCTCCAGTTACCACGTCATCTTCACCACCACTACCTCCACCACCACCTATTCCACCTTTACCAAAATTCTATACGCGTCGGTCATGTCCTGCTCAGGCTACACGTCAGACATCCATCACGCCTCAGGTATGTTCAGATGGCATTATTATTGACGGGTCAGATATGGTACATGTACATGATTCTTCATTGTAGGAGGAGACTACACCATCCAGTACAATGGACGATGACCTTGATATTCCTATTGCTATCAGGAAGCAAAAACAGACGTGTGCATCTTACCCCTTTGCTTCCCAGGTGTCTTTTCATCACCTCACAGGCGACTTTCAGCGGTTTGCTGCAGCTTTGTCTTCCGTGGACATACCATGGACCTATCAGGAAGCTATGAAGATTGATTGCTGGCGAATGGCTATGGAAGACAAGATGCGTGCCTTACAGTCTCGTGGCACATTGAGCTTGGTTATTGCTCCTCCTGATGCATCCATTGTTAGCTGTAAATGGGTATTCACAGTTAAATACCACGCTGATGGCAGTCTAGATCGATACAAGGCTCGGCTGGTCGCGCGAGGTTTCATACAAACCTATGGCGTGGACTATATGGATACATTTTCTCCGGTGGCTCGTCACTCTACTCTTCGCATTCTCTTATCAGTTGCTGTGGTACGTGACTGGACTATATCTCAACTTGATGTCAAGAATGCCTTCTTATTTGGAGATCTGCAGGAGGAAGCCTACATGCAGCAACCACCAGGGTTCACTGCTGAGGGGGGGGGAGCGTCAAGGATCTTGGAATCCTAAGATACTTTCTGGTGTTGGAATTTGCCAGGAATGCACAGGGTCTGGTGATGACCCAAAGGAAGTACATTACAGATTTTTTGACTGAAACATGCATGGTTGGATGCAGACCATCGAGTATTCCCATGGATCCAAGCATGAAACTGTATGATGATGACACTGTTGAAGTAGACAAGAGGAGTTATAGAGAAATGGTGGGTAAGCTCCTTTATATTACCATAACTCGATCCGATATTGCCTTTGCAGTAAGCTGGGTGAGTCAGTTTATGGAGCAGCCAAGACAAGTTCATATGGATGCCATATACATGATACTGAGGTATCTAAAGTCTTCTCCAGGTTCAGGGTTGCTATTTCGAAAGGGCACAAATTTATCTATTTCAGCAAATTTGCAGAGGCTGATTCTGGATGAAGGTCAGAACCTCACATATCTCAAAGCATTTGTCTTTTTTTTTTCAAAAAAAGCTTTAAAGTCATCCTCCTTCCCCTTGCAATGAATCATTGTTTCCCAAGGTTGGCTTAAGTAACCTCCATTCAAATCGTGCAAGCTCAATGGAATTTGATGTAGGACTTTTTTCAAAGCAAACTCCTTGATTGACCAAGGCTTAGGGGGACAAATCATAGGAAGATCCCTCTTCAGAGGCAAACCACGCCAAACTTGACTGAAATGCCTTCATTTTCGGTGCAGATGCCGATTATGCAGGATGCCCTAAGGATCGAAAGTCGACCTTAGGATTTGTCGTCTTTGTTGGGAGCTCTCTGGTTTCTTGGAAAAACAAGAAACAAAATGTTGTGGCAAGGTCCATTGCTGAATATGAATATCGGGCCATGGCGCAAGCAAGCACAGAGATGATGTGGGTTCGATCTGTGCTAGAGGATTTACATGTAGCCGTACCTTTGCCTATGCAACTTCAGTGTGACAATCAGGCAACATTGTTTATTGCCAACAATCCAGCATTCCATGAAAGAACAAAGCATATTGAAGTTGACTGCCACTACACTAGAGGCTTGATCCAGAGAGGCTTGATATCTACATCTTACATGAGCTCAGGGGATCAGACTGATGACGTACTCACCAAGCTGTTGCTCAGAGGATCCTTTCAGAGATGTTCTTCCAAGCTGAGCATGATAGACATCTATGCTCCACCTTGAGGGGGACTGTAGAGACCGATATTATTATATGTTATGTACCTTTTCATAATTTCTTATTGTTCTCTGGACTACTATGTATTTTACCCGTGAGGCCTCTCCCTATATAAGAGAGGCTAGGGTTCCCTTGAATAATAGATTGCTCGTTTTTCCCAACAAGCACAAGACGATCTTTCAATCTATCAATGTATCCGTCTGGTTTGTGAAGTCCCATCTGTACGCTGCGGGTCTAGTCCTCTTGGGACACGGTACTAGATCCCATGTCCCCCTGGAAATAAGAGTATACATCTCTTCATTCATGGCCTTTTCCCATCCTGAATCCTGTAAGGCACTATGATGGTCTCCGCATGAGAGCATCCGCATATCGTATGTCAGTGGAAGATAAGCTAGCAGTAGAAGTGAAATGAGACATGGGATGAGAAGTGTATTGTCTCTTAGTTCTTCGTGGAGCAATTGGAAGCTCTTGAGGATCATCCAGGACATCAATGAAGGGGACACTTGTAGAAGGAATATCGTCCTGCAACAAAGAAACATGTAAAGGAACATCTGGTGGTGAAGATATTTGTTTGCGCTTATATACATTGGATGGAGGTGGGAGATCCGGAGGAACATCTGTAACAAATTGGGTGAAGAAACTGGTTTGTTCAAAAAAGATTACATCTGCAGAGATATAATAGCGATGTCTAGTTGAATCATAAAACATGTAACCTTTTTGAGTACAGGAGTAACCAAGGTAGAAACATTTGATTGCACGAGGAAAAAGTTTGTCTGTGGTGTGAAAATTATGAACAAAGCACACATCCAAATATTCGCAAGGGAAGAGGAAAGGGTGACTTAGTCGGGTAAAATAGAGAGAAGGGGGTGGATCCCTTTAGGGTTGGAGATGGAATTTTGTTGATAAGATGGGTGACGCTCAGAACACCATCACCCCAATAAGTTTTTGGAACTTTCATGCGAGTAAGGAGTGTGCGGGAAATATTTAGGATATATCTTAGTTTTCTCTTGGCAACCCCATTTTGTTGGGACGTATATGGGCATGAGGTTTGATGTTTGGTATCTTGAGACGCAAAGAAGTTTGTTATGTCATGTTGGGTGAATTCCAAAGCATTATCAGAACGGAAAATTTGTATACCAGAGGAGAAAATATTTTTTGACATAATGAAAGAAGCTTTTGACAATATTATTAGTCTCCGAACGTTCTTTTAAAAGATAAACCCATGATGACATACTGTAATCATCAACAAAAAACAATAGGATACTTATGTCCACTTAGGGTACGGACCGGACATGGTCCCCAAATATCATAATGGACTAAAGAGAAAGGAACTTCGTGACGAGGCTCAAGACGAGCAAGGAACGCCGCTCGATGATGTTTCCTGAACTGACATGCCTCGCACTCGAAAGGCTTGATTGATCATAGAGAGTTCAGGGAACATTAAAGAGAGGGCTTTGGTAGACGGATGGTCAAGACGAAGATGCCAGAGGAGAGGATTGGTGGAGATGGACGAAGCGCCAACAAAATCAGAGTCAGAGGAGATGTCCAGATAATAAAGACCATTCTTCTCATGTTCCCCACCGAAAATCTGTCTCGTCCGGATGTCCTGAAAATAACAGCAAAACTCATCAAATATAAAACGACAATTAAATTCAGTGCCTAACTTGTGAATATATAATAGACTATGAGGAAAGTCAGGAGCGCAATGAACTTCAGTAAGCTGTAGTTTGGAGGAAAACTCCATAGTGCCTACATCAGTAATAGGTGAATGGGCTCCATTGGCAACACGAACAATCTTCACAATGGAAGATGGTCATGAAGAGCTGAGAAGACTACCTTCTCCCATCTGATGAATTGAGGCACCCGAGTCAATGACCTACGCATGAGTAGATGTAGAGGCAGAGCTGGTAATTGTACCTGATGTAGTGGCCAGAGTAGCAATAGAAGCAGAAGTGTCATTAACAAAGTTCTGTAGTAGTTGTCGAAGACGAGCATACTCAGATGCAGTAAAGGAATTCTGACTGTCACCAGAAGGCTGATCATGAGATGTGTCTGCAGGATCATAAGTACCATAATATATGGTAGTTTCATGTGCACTGTTGGCATTAGGAGGCATACCAAACTTTGCCCAACAACGTTCGGATGGATGGTTCAGATGTTCACAATGTGTGCATGCTGGATAGCGGGCAATAGTAGGATCACGTCCACGTCCGCATCTTGAGTCACGTCCACGACCTCGACCACGACCAAAATCACGTCCTCGTCCCCATTGGTAGTTAGATCGTCCTCTGGCAAAATGTGCTGTAGTCTCAATAGACAGAGGGGGTAAAGGGGTTTCAAGCTCCAGTTGTCGACCAAAGATGATCTCAAGAGTAATTAGACCCGCAACAGTAAGAAATTGGTCCTTCACGTGTTTGTATCGCATATGTAATCCTGGTAAGAAGCGATACACTTGCCACTCTACGCGTTCTCCTATCTGTTTGTCACAACAATCAGGCTAAAAAATGAGAAGCTCATCAAACAGGCCTGTGAGGAGTCGATAGTACTCTATCAAGGATGTATCACGTTGATTTGCAGACCAAATTCGTGTGTAGATATCTGAGAGTCTGAACTTGGTTGTCTTTTGGGAGTAAATATTCTCAAGGCTCTCCCACATTGCCTTTACCATCTCCTTGTTGAGAAGATTTGATGCTATGCTCATGTCAACGCTGTTGGTCATCCAAGTAATCTCCTTGCAGTTGTCCACATACCGGGTTTCATAGTCCTTGTCTGTTTCCTTTAAAGGATCTTTAGCAAGAACGTAGTTCTTCCGTTGACCACCAATGAACACCTTGAATGATCAAGACCATAATACATAGTTCTCGGAGCCCTTTAGTTTAATAGAAGTGCCATGTACCATCATAGAAGAAATCAGATGCAGGGGCTTGGGCTCTGCAAATGCCATGGTGGTTGTGTAGATCAAGAGAAAAATTGACCAAAGTAGTTCCTGTAATATTACTTTATCATCATGGAGACAGAATAGTACTTTGATAAGGAGCCATCAGAGAGAGGTAGCGCAGGGATGTGAGTAGGGTGCCCTGGTGGCACTGGCAGTGCTGGCTGGAAGATAGGAGACACTCGAGGACACTGTTGGAGGTCTGAAGATGGTGCACAGGTGTGAGGAGAGCACCCTGCGAGACTTCCTGTGCAGGCGGTGCACGGGGCTTGAAGATGGTGCTCATGCGTGATGATGTGCATGCGTGGGATAAACAACACTGGCGAGGCCCTGGCGGGGCTTCCTGCGCAAGAGGTCAGTTCCCGAGTACTCCGTTGGAGACCGCTTGGATTGCAAGAGGGCGAGAGTGCTTGGATCGCGAGGGTGTGTGGAGGAGAGGGTCTGGATCATGAGAGGGTCTGGATCATGAGAGGACCTGGATGGCGAGAGGAGAGGACCTGGAGGTGCTAGCGGCGACTTCGCCTGGAGGCTTACATCGATTCTTGTGTCGCAAGAAGCCCTAGTATTCCTCCAACGTACGGGAGCAACACACGAGGGTTGAAGGGAAGAGAGGGAGCACGCGTGAGGAGACGATACTGAGAAGAGGCTTGATAATGGGGAAAGTTTAGGTCAGAACACCGGTCTAGGACCGTTGCTCTGATACCATGGGGTAGAGAATAAAATAGCGTGTCTTATTCCTGAGGTCAAGGGGTCCATATATAGGATGACACCCTAGAGAGCTCAAAAGAGGAGAAAAATACATGTGCCCCTAGCGGGGCGAATATAATTAAGAACTGTAGGATACATCACTAAAAAGGGGACGTCTGCTCTGCTTGATAGTAAATATATCATGCTGAGTTGTAGGATATTGGTCTCATTCCTCACTTGAGAATAAGTTGCTGCGAGGATATCCCACATCGCCTTGACGGTGTGCTGATGTAACACATCATTGGCGATCTCTATCGTCAATGTACATGAAAGCCAAACCTTGGCATATGCATCATCCGCTTCCCACGAGGCATTACCTCCAGTTTTCTCAACCAACTCTTCCTCGGTAAGAAATATTTCTTACTCGTAGACTTCATAAGTCCCATGAACTGCATAGCCCCAGATCTCATAGTTCATTCTGTCTATCTTGATCAGCGCTGGACCTCTGAAAGTGATTGTGGTGGGAACATCAGCATTGTTTTCTGACATATTATCGGATGAAGAACGCTAGGGTTTTGTAGGCCAAAAAGAAATGAGTGTCTACACAAACATATGGGGGTTTGAATGCGTATGCAGACTTATGCAATCAAAACCATCAACCTCAACGGATGCCAATGCAAGGGCGAAGGGCTCGGAGCCCGCGATGGGTCATTGGCAGTTGGTAAGTCACGGCGATAAGAGTGCCGACGACGGATGAGAGGTCAGTGGCGGCCGAATGCACAGGCGGTGGCAAGGGTAATGGCAGTGACAAGGGTGCCAGCAACGACAGGGTGTCGGCGACGGGGGAGAGCCCGGTTGTGACAGCAGCGGTGGCATGCTAGGATTAAGGTTAAGGTACGAGAGTTCCGACCTAGGACCGTCTCTCTGATACCATGTTAGCAAAAAGAATGAATGCAGTTCTATTCCTTGAACACTAGGATCTCTTATATAGAGGAGAGACCTATGGATAAATTATGTAAGCTATACAAAAGAACAGAAAAATAAGCAAACAATATAAAGACACAAATATATATCTACATCATGAGCCGTTTGCTCTGATACCATCTGTAAACATCCTAGGCTCTAAGCCCGGTTTGTTATAAGGATTACTAGCTCGGACAATCTTTTGGGCTTGGACCCAATTGGAGTCCTCGACCACAACCCAAATTGCTTAAGCCTTGGTTTTCTACTAGTAGCTGCTACTACTTATAAGCTACTACCAGACTTTGTGATTACTAGATGTGATACTATGTTTAAGGTGCTACAATCACTCCTACTTGTAGCGACAACATCCTCGTTGCGTAATGCTCATGATCTATTCCTAGTAATAGTGGCGGCTTTGCTTGTTAGGTAGCACTTTCCTCCTAACACTATGGTAGGGGTGGCTCCACCTCTTGGCCATCCCTTTCCATTATTGGGGGGGGGGGGATTTGCTCTGATATCATTTGTAACATCTCGAGATCTAAGCTTGGTCTGTTATAAGGGATTACTGGCCAGACAACCTGTTGGGCTTGGGCGCAACTGGAGCCCTCAACCATAACCTAAAATGCTTAAGCCCAAGTTATCTAGCGGTAGCCCCTACTACTTATAACCTACTGCAACTCTTTGTGGTTACTAGATGTGGTACTATGTTTGAGGTGCTACACAATACCCTCGATCTAATTTTTTTATTTTGGTATACATAAAACATTATGATGTTCAGGTAAAGAGGGGTCGAAATGATGTTACAGTGGTTGTTCATATGGATTTGAAGGATAATATGGTTGTGGTGCAAAGACTTGGGGATATGATTATTTTGCTAAAATTGGTGTTGGAAGAAGTTATGGATATAATCTCGGTTTATGCCCCATAAGTTGGTTTAGAGGAAATGGTTAAACAAACATTTTGGGAGGATTTGGATAAGATAAAGCCCACAAAGAGAGATGATTTGCCTAGGTGGAATCTTAATGGACATGTGGGGTAAAGGATGCTTTAGTTATGCTAGTGTCTACGGAGGCCATGACTTTGAAGAGAAATGAAGATGGAAAAGTCATTCTGGTTTAGTTCTACGATGAAATCTTGAAACCTTCCCCCAAGAACATCTTTCATTCACCCCATAGTGAAACCCTGTGACTTTCCTCGTCTAAGTTGCGCTCTCTAATCCTTTTGATTAAATACTTCTAGAAGCGGGGTTTCTTCAAAAATATCCCATGAGAGCCATTTGCCCATTACAATAGAGAATTCATTGGTTTTGTTGAAGCAATCTTCTCAACCTTTACTAGTGTATTCCCTCTTCCATGCCAGCGACTACAATAATTATTGGATAGGTGGCAGCAAGCTCGTGTCCTATGGATTCGATGACGTGGCATTGATGCTTGCAATCAGTAGCATCATGCTCCAAACGGTGTTCATGTGTCGACAATAAGGAGGCTGAAGGGTGAATAATCATTTGGAGAGGCCATCACTGCTGCATGCTGTGAGATTGCCACCATGCAACGAGGATGGGGTTGCAAGAAATCTTGATGACCAGGGGGTGCCAGTGCTTTTGTAGGGTTTCATGGATATAGAAAGACAAAGATGACTTTTTTAATGACCCCAAACACTAGTGAGAATGATGTTGTGTTTCCCTTGCAAGAAAGGCTACCCAGAGTTGGCTAGCAACATACCCTCACATAAAACAGGTTGGCTCCTCGAGGAAGGACAATGTCGTGAATCTGCGAATAACCAAATGGAATCAATGCTCGAAGAGATTGGTATGAAGTCAACAACATGAAGTTAGGTTTTCTTGGTGCCCCCAACACGATCATTGGAGGGACCAAGATACCTTCCAACATTGAGGTCGTTTAGCTAGATGAACCATCGATGATCATACCCTAGCCTACTGATTCACATGTTTGAGGGTGTGGTTGGATTAACTGCTCGAGGTGCAACTCCACCTTACTGCAGTCCCAAGATCGTTAATGTCAAGGGTCACACGCGATGGGGGCATCGACAACAACATGGATCACCTTGGAGAGTTTGGATTTAGACAGGACAACATTGGTGAAGGCTGACATTGTGAGGGTTTGAGAAGCCTCATCCATAGTGCTTGCATCGCATATATTTGATTCTTTTTCCTTTAGCGGCACATGTTTTTGTAAGATTCCAGCTCATTTTGGATTAAAGTTCGGGATAACAGTATGCGTATGTGTTCAAACATGTTACCAAATATTGAATAAGCGATACACGAGGGCATATGCAATTATGTGCGATTTTCTAAATTTTAATTTAAAAATAAATAGCTACAAATAATGTTGCTACTGAATTTATGTATCAAAGTGAAGTTAAAGAAGATCAAGAAAAAGTAATTTATGTTAGATGGTTGAGTAGATGCCATTAATTGCCTAAAATTCAATCATAAAGAATATTTACCCATAAAAACTTTACGTGTTAGATGATTATAATTGCAAAACTTCAGTACACATATATGTAGATTTGCAATACATGAGCAAAGCCTCAGTCGATATATATTAAAATATTAGACGATACATTGCATATACTCATGAAAACATTACATGAGAAACAACATAAAACATTGTATATACATAATGGCATAATGCATTGCGATTGTATACAAATGCATTGCATATTGTTACAACTCAATGAAGGAAGATGTGAAGCTATGGAGTTAAGCGCCCGAATGAGAGAATTGGAGAGTTGAAGCTGCAAGGGGCTGAGCCAAAAGCTACTGTAGTAGTATGCTAGGCATATGTGGGGCATATGCGGACCACATATGTGCTTAGAGTGCATGAAGCATCAATTCATAAAATCAGTTTGGTCTGCATGCCGCACATGCATGTGCATCTTGTGCGATTGATTTCCTGAACACTGATTTTGGATGTTGTAAAATGTAACTTCTTCCAAAGAATTTAAACATTATTGCAACTTAATGCTCGATTGGAGGCGATTCTTCAACTTTTTTGTTGCAATGCAGATGGCAACTATGGCCCAACTTACTAAATTCGAACTTCGTCCTTTAAAATCCATCAAGATTGTTGAATAGAGAAAATGATTCAGATTCCATACTCTGATACCAAATGACACAGACTGGTGCTAGGGAAGAATCTTGAGGGGGTAAGAAGAGAGGAAACTGGTGTAAGTGGATAACAAGGATGTCAAGGAACATGTTGAGCCACTTAAGGAGGGAAGAAGATAAGGGAGGACTAGATGAGAGGGTTTGGGGGAAGAAAAAAGACCGGAGGGTTGGGGGGGGGGCAAAGATAAAGCTAAAGACCATATCAACTTTTACTTCATTTCATGTCTCATAGTACATAGGAGTAGGTTGCCTTATATAGGGAAATTAACTCATTAAAGAAGCAACCTATTACCCAAAAAAACACATCCAAAGATTGTGACTATTGGATTTTTTACTATTAAAATTTTACAAAATAACAATAAAATTAAGTATTTTTGGAATGCGTCAGATTATCAGAAAATTCATTATTCTTTTACCCACTCAAGCGTATTTGTGAGAAGCCTTTGAATCTAATTCCTATATCATAACATCCCCACCTTTTTATAGGGATTGCAATGAAATTATGAAAAAAGTAGTGATAGTAGTGCTACTGCCATATTTCATAGGGGCACGAATGCAAATATGCTGAAGTATTTGTTAACACAAACTTGATTTAGTTTTCAAAATGTGAAATTGTTTTTTATTGTTGTATAACTATCTTAATATGTTTTTCTGAATTGCTTTTTCCATCAATATAGTCAATGCTTTTGGAGGTGGAATGCATGCAACCTCCTCATCAGTTTATCACTTTCTTTTGCAGGATCTTGGCTCTAAGAAAAGCAGAAAAAGAAGAAGAGAAAAGGGCAAGAGAGAAAATTCGGCAGCGTCTTGAAGAGGATAAAGTATGCATATCTCATTGCGTTTAGGGTATCTCATAACTAGTTCCACTTTATGCAATTGTTAGTACTATTTAGATCTTCAACTTACTTACCTTTTGTCATATAAAAATTGAGTAAATTACATGAAAGCCCGGAATTATAAACCTAATTTCCGTGTCGTGCCTGAATTTTAAGTAGGTAACCATGTCATAGACTATCTTTTAATTTTGTGCAATGTAGTTTTGGGCTAACAGAATTGGGTTTATCCAGTTGTATTTCCAGTCTTAAACCACATTAGTCCTAAACTGCTTTGAAATAAATACTAGACATCGGGTGCAGCATCACCACCTTTTGAACTGGGTACATAGTTCTGAAATTGGGTACCACATCGGCACCTTTTAAAGTGACTATATAGTTTAGGGACTTTTGCATAATTTAATATGGAATTTGAAAAAATGTGATTCTGAGTATTTTTGAATATGCGTGATTTTTTAAAGGAAAAAGGGTGACCTCGGAAGGTTGTGTTTTTTTTAAAGAAAAAAGGTGACCGTCGAAGGTGACACACTCAGAACTTTATATAATCACAACAAAAGAAAATTAAAGTGCCCTGACTCTTATGATTCAGAAAGAGCCTTGATGCTCAAGCACACTCTCAACATAGAATCTTTCCTGTGTATTATCTCCCCTTTGACTGTGGCAAAGGTGCTCGTTTCACGTCTCGAGAAGGTTCTTCAATTATCATCCCCCCTTTGATGTCTGTCTTCATTCCAAGGTGATCTATGTTAGACAACATTGTTATGGAAAATGAGTTTATTACTGATTGGAGGCGGCGATAAACGAGATGTGGAAGATTGATTTTTCTAAGGCATATGACAGTGTTGATTGACAGTTTATCTTGTCTACTCTTTGTAAGAGGGGTTTTCCTACTACTTGGATAACATGGATGAAGCAATGCATCACAACAACCTCTTTCTCTATTTTGGTTAATGGAAAACACGAGGATGGATATTTTCAACCCCAAAAGGGGATTCATCAGGTGTGTTTCCTAGCGCCTTTAATCTTTATGATTGTTGCGACACTTGGGCCATCATGGCATGGAATGCCATTGCACCCGGGCTCGCAAATGGATTTACGTGTGGAGACATCCATTTCGCTATTACAATATGCGGATGACACAATCTTTTTTATTGAAGAGGGTCCTCAGCAGGTCTTATGGTATATCAGTGTTGTTGAACTTATTTGGATCTATCTCCGGGCTTGAAGATTAACATGGGCAAATAATCCTTTTCCCCTTTCAATTTTTCTCAAGAGGAGGCGATTAGATTTGGCATAATTTTGGATACTCTTACATGTGGTCATCCAGTTCAGTATTTGGGACTTCCACTTTCCTTCAAGCAGTTTACGAGATCTCAATGGCTACCTTTACTTGAGAAGATGGAGAGGCACCTTGCCAGATGGAAATCTGCCACTCTATCAAAAGGTGGCAGGCTTGTGCATGTGAATTCAGTCTTTATGGCGATCCCAAGTTTCTTTATGTCATCAAGACCGTTACCTGTGGGGGTGCGTCAACAATTATAATGGATTATACAATGATTTCTCTGAGTTGGTACCAATCGTGATATTGTGTTGATTGATGAGACTAGAGATGGATTAAATGAGAAGCTTGAGGTCTAGAGACATGCATTAGAGACTAAAGGATTTCGTATAAGTAAGGCTAAAACTGAATATGTGGAGTGCACTTTTGATGGAAGCATTGGTGAAGGAATTGGGATGAAGATTGGTGAGGATTAACATTCAGAAGAAAGATTCTTTTAGATACTTGTGATCTATTTTGCAACATGACGGGGAAATTGATGGAGATGTTACTCATAGAATAAATGTAGGTTGGCTAAAGTGGAGCGGGGCATCTACTGTTCTATATGATAAGAAAATTCCTTTGAAAATCGAAGGAAAGGTTTTTTTTTAATGAAGAGAGGGTGTAGACCCAAGTTGTGACCCACCATGTTGTATATTAGAAAAGTTAAGCAAAAAAGTATAGAAAGTTACAAAAAAATATAGGGCATCACGCTACATTATATTACGCCTTGATGTACACAACACCCTACAAAGCTCCACCACATTTTTAGAGTAAATCTGTCCACCAAAGATGGCCTCTTTCCTGCCGCACGAGATTGCCCACAAGATTGCAAAAGGATACGAGCTACTCTCATGGTCATTGCCACACACCGACTGTATGTGCCTCCAGAAGGTATGACAATCATCTGTTGTAAGCCATGTAATATTGGCTTTCCTCTAGACCTACGAAGAGTGGGGACACAAGAACAGATAATCCAGATATTCATCCAGCACATCGCATTTGTCACAAAAATGATCTTGCAAATGTAATATCGGGCATCGTTGACACTTGGTTAAGAGTCTACCTAGTCTGACTAACCACAAGAACATCTTGACCCTATTCGGTACTCTACTCCTCCAGATGATGCTTGTATTCGATTCTGACATCCTCTGATGCAATCATTCCGTCCTCCACAAAGAAACGATATGCCTTCTTCATCGTGAACCTCCCATCACCCCAAATGAAATGGTCACTGCCGGCAACTGGTCTTTCTAGGTGCGTCAACTCGTTTTGCAACGTCAAGAAATCATCCAGTCTTTGCTCGGATAATCCAGATTCAAACGTAGGGGTCCATGTGCCATGATCCCACATCTGGCGAGCTGAAAGGTCTCTATTGTGGGCAATGGCAAAAAGTCTCGGGAATTGCTCGAAGAACATCGTCCCCCATCTAGTCGTTCAATCAGAATCTAAACTTATCACCACTCCCAAGGACATGTCGCATCTTGTCTGCTAACACTAGAAGGATCTTGGCGATACCTTGCCAGAGCGAGGAAGGAGAACACACTTGGGTGGCCTCCAAGGACCCAAGTATCCCATAGATTTTCCTCAATAGGAGACAAACAAGATCCTTGAGTCCCCCATAGGCGCATCACCCATTTCTCCATGAGTGCCTTATTCATTTCTTCCATCCTTAGCACCCTTAAACCGCCCTTCTTCTTCGTACTTGCAACCTTGCCCCAATCCACCAGGTGAAAACCCTTCATCTCTTGGCGACCATCGAACCAAAAAATCTTTTCATCAAGGCCTTCATCTTCGTGCGCACCCTTGCTGGTAACAATCTCATGGAACAAAAGAAGATCGAGATAGCTGATGGAACATGTTTCAAAAGAATTAATTTCCCTCTTCAAGAGTGTCGTTGCCTTCCAGCCCACCAACCTCCCCTCCAGTATATCCATAATGGGTTTCTAGTCAAAAGATTTCAGCCGCCCAACCACCGAGGTAGCCTAAGGTAGGTAATTGGTAAAGTGCCAACTGGACAGCTTAAAATAACTGTAACGTTCCTTGACTCTTGACATAGGCACACGATTTTACTGTGGTTTACATAACCTTCACAGCTGCTTATTATGCCGGGGAGGATGCTTAGTTGGGGCAAATGGTTCTTATGGTCAAAAATATCCAAAGGGAATTGGTTTGTTGGGGGGGGGGGATGTTTTAAATTTTTCATATCGTATTTTCTTACAGCAGTATTATTATAGACTGCTTCAATGATTTCATCAAGACATTCTCCTGTTCGTGTTTGCTTGCTTATCTGGTTATTCTAATAAGCTTCTTTCGGATATTGCAGGCCGAAAGAAGAAGAAAGCTTGGTTTGCCAGCCGAGGACCCACAAACTGCGAAGCCAAGTGAGTCTGCCGTGCAGGAAAAAAAGGTAGTGATGGAATTTCTAAATGTGGCTCAGAACCTTGTTAGATACGAATTTCCTGGTCATAGGTGCCATTTTTCATATTGGTATCTCGCAGAGCTCGTTACCTATCAAACCTGCTACCAAGGCAGAGCAAATGAGAGATTGTTTGCGGTCTCTCAAGCACAATCACAAGGTATGCATTCCGTTTTTTCACGACCGAGAATAAACTGTGGAATTTGCGACAACGGGCCCTAGTTTGTGTAACATATCAGATATCTTCATTTTGGCAGGAATTGCTTCACATGTATGATGTATCTGATTTTCTTGGAGCTCACTATTTTCCTATTTAGATGGCATGGCTAAATGCATGATATTCCCATAATTAAAGCTTGAAGGGATTAGCCTGTGGCAAGTTCATCCTATTTAGGCCTACATGATATATACTTGAATTAAGTTTGCTAAGAATTTTGTTTAAATTCTCTATGTTGGTGGCAATATTGTCCAGCTTGTCATAAGATGACTCACCCAGATCACTTCTTTGTTCACGTAATTGTTGGTTGTGAGATTTCTCCGAGAGTATTGCTCTGATAACTTATCTCGACCATCATATCCACTCCCAATCCATCTTGCATTTGGAACTCCAGTAGCTTGTTCCTCTCTTCCTTCCACTACTCATTGATAAGATTCTATAACCAGCACATCTCGATACAGATACTTTTTCTTTATTGAAAACCGAGCTTTGTCACTGTAAATTTTCTTGCACAAAACATATGTGATCTTGTCAGGATGATGATGCGAAGGTTAAAAGAGCATTTCAGACACTCCTCACATACATCGGCAATGTTGCAAAGAATCCGAATGAGGAGAAATTCAGGAAAATCCGGTTGTCTAATGCATCTTTTCAGGTAAGCTTTTCACTATTTCCAGGCTCTAGATCCCAATTTCAGGAATTGAACCTTTTTAACTTGCAAATTCTCACTTGTTTTTGATAGGAAAGAGTTGGCAGCCTGGGTGGCGGGATAGAATTTCTCGGGCTGTGTGGATTTGAGAAACTAGAAGATGAATTTATATACTTGCCCAGGGAAAAGGTTGACATGGCAATCTTAAATGCTGCTGGTTCCGAGCTTAATTCTGCCATAGCCAACCCCTTCTTTGGGGTCCTCTAGACAGGTTTTTAGCGTGCACTTGGGAAGTTATAAAGTTGGATGTCTATGAAAAGCCAGTTAGGATTGGAAATATGAATTATTGATGTCTATTTTCTAAATTTGGGAGTGAATAGATATCTCAGCATAAAATGATTGAAAATGTATGATTGAATTCTGGAGAGGCAACAAAATTAAGAGTAACTTAAGATCATCTTGGTGCACATTGAAAGTGGCTGTGTGCATTTACACTCCCACTCTACCTGTCTGAAGCACACGTGCACACGCGTACGACGATCTAGTATCTCCCTGCTGTGGTTTTCATCATGGATGGATTCTGATGTAATGTTTAGAATTATCTATGTGCAAATGCAGATCAACTGGAGTCTGGGTTTTTTTGTTGATAATCATAATACTATGGTCTAGAATTGGAAGAAGAGAAGTTTGGCCGTTCCATTAGCAACAGATGAGTGCTCTACTTTTCTGACTATAGAGTTAGTCTTGCTTTAATCCTGTGTCATTTTCATGTCGTAAGAATGAAGGTTGGATTTTGGGGATAAAATAAGATTATATAGAATCTAAAGCATAAACTGCACAATGATTTCCAGGGAAAAAATCACTATTGAGAAAAATTTCACAAATAGTAATTGTTCAGGATTTTCCTTTTGATCACTAGGTTTGGAAATTGTTCTTCCGTTATTCTTGCTACTTGCAATAGCGTAGCAAGAATCTAATATCAATCTACCTTACTAATGGAAGTAGAAATGGATCAAATCAGAAGAAAGAGCACCTGGAGCGAGTTGTATAGCAGAAGGAAAAGTCCGAAATCAATTGAAAAATTGGACGTGAAAAGAAGTGGATCAGGTGAGAATCAAAAGGGTGTGGGTTTATGACGCGAGGTGGGTCGCCAAGAGAAGGAATCGAATCAATTGGGTATGAGATCTGATCGAGAAAATTATGAGATGGAGGCGGGCTTGAGTTGAAATTGGGTTTGAAGAGGGGAATGAATAGTTGACCTAGGTCAACAATTTGAAATGTCCTCATGAGCTGACCCGAAAAGGGACAAGAGGAAAATGATAAAAGAGCTATAAATAATTACAAATTAATATAAAATAAATAGAAATAAATTTTAAAATCAAATGATCAATATACAAAATTTTTATAATTTATTAAAGGGATTTTATCACTTGTGCCCTCTGAGATATCGCAATATCAATTATGCCTCTATCTTTTTGGTAATATCAGTTGTGGCCTTCACTTCTTGTTATTTTATCACTTGCGCCCCTCGGGTTAGTGACCGTCCATCCACAGTGCAAACAAACGTTAACTTTGAGGACATAAACGGAATTATTTTTTTTAAAAGGTTATGTGGTCATTTTACATCCTTTTCCTCGTCCTCTTCTTGGTCCTCATCTTCCCCATCCTCTTCCTCTTCCTCCAACCTCCTCCTCCTCCCTCTTTGCCCCGCCCTTGCCCCGTGCCGCCCAGCTCCGTCTCGAGCTCCACACACCTCCTCCCAGCCCGGTACCCCCACCCTGCCCCTGCCCTGCGCCGCCCAGCCCCACAACCCCTCCCCTCCCCGTCGGCACCGGGTCTACCTCGGTGTAGTACGTGTCGAACCCATCGAGTGAGGTGGTGTTCATCCCCCTCCCCACCCTGCTCCGGAACTCAGCGCGGACGACGCGGTAGGCCGGCACGACCAGCCTCGTGAAGAGGGTGCCCAAATCGAACAAAGTACTGGCGCCGGTGTTTGGGTCGAAGGCGAGCTGGGTATGTTAAGCATGCGGGTGCCCATACGGATGCCGGTCATGGAGACGTAGTAGAGCGCGGGGCGGTGGGGGTTGGAGAGGAGAGGGGTGGTCTTGATGCGGATGGGATGTCCCTTGGGGCCAAGGCGGAGCGAGCCATTGAAGTTGGAGGAGCGGAAGCTCGGGAAGCAGTAGGAGAAGGTGGAGTGGTAGGTGGGTTTGGTCTGGGAGAGAAGGGAGAGGGGTCCGCGGCCGAGGCCGAGAAGGCCTTGCGGTGGGATGGGGGCGGTGGTCTTCTGCAGGAGGGTGAAGGTGAAGTTCGGTATGGAGTCGCCGGCGATGGAGAGGGTGTCGCGGGAGAGAGCGGCGGGGAGGGAGTAGGAGGCATAGGAGAAGTTGATGGGAGCGGAGGCGGCGAGGGGTCGGAAGGTGGAAAAGAGGGAGGGGGAGAAGGCGGAGGAGGAGGGGATGAAGGTGGAGGGGAAGGAGGTGGAGAAGGAGAGGGAGGAGAGGGGGGTTGCTGCGGAGTCGGGGATAGGGCCGTGCGCCAGCCCCTTCCAGCCTCGAGTTCCGCCCGGAGATCCTCCTCTGCCCCTCTTCCCCGGTCCAACCTCTCTAGCAGCATGCTCTGCTCCATCCTCCCTCGATCAACCCCTAATTTTATTTTGACCATAATACCCTTCTTAACCACACCATGGTTTGAATAAATCATGGTTATTTTTTTATGGTCAATCTAACGGAAGGGCACAACTGGTGACA